>CM068827.1:117851271-118186271 GCA_028554795.2 Sinohyriopsis cumingii
TGTGCTTCGTCATTCATTACGTGATTGTGCTATGTTTTTCCACTGAATTCAGACCAATATGACCTGTTACAAAATTAATGAATATTTTAAAGCTGTGTGTGTGCATATTTTCGATGAAATCACTTGTATTGTGGATTCAATGTATATGATGAGGTTCGCAGGTGAGTACACAGTGTTGATTCTCTATTCACACTATACATAAGACATTTATATATAAACAGGATTCACGTATATGTACCAATTCATGGTTCTCTAAATAAAGTAAACTATTTTAATATGCCTTCTCTGTTTTCACTACAGGTGTATTTCTCATTTAATATACATCAATTTAAGATGGTAACTGTGCTGACGAAGCACGTATTTTACCGCCCGCATTTATTACCCCCACCCCCACACAATATTTTGGTGGGTACAACATTTTCTTCAGCTAACTAACTTGGTTGCATATAACACGGTTCGGTATATAATGCGGTTGCGTTTTATGGCTCCCAACTACTGTGTTATAGCGGGGTCACACTGTACTGATGTAGAAAAAAAAACAATACATGCAACAAGGAGGGGAAAGAAGAAAATACAATCTAGTGTCAGATCAAGTCATAGACAGGTTGCAGAGATCAGAAAGCACATCCTCAACCATGAGCAAACTGCAGGTGATGGTAACATTAATTTAGCCAAGACAGCACAGAGAAAGCAATAGGTTAAAACTCAAGTCCTGATTACCAAAAGGCAGAAAGTCAATCAGGATGAAAGACTTTACTTACTCACCAATACTAAAAGGAATAAAAACTCATGGTTTGTGTGACATTCATGTCAGCACTCAGGGAAGAGTCAAAATTAGAAACAATTGCAGACACATTGAAAAGTATGGATTTAACCCCATACAAGACCATTGTAGTGATTGTGGGCAGCAATGTTCACTACTAGATAAACAAGTAGTTCTCTGTCTTATTTTTTCTTTTTCTAACATTACCAGTGGCAGTAATGTCAGAGAACTACTTGTTGGTCTATGGTCACTGCTTAGAGACAATGGAGGAAGATCATAAAGGCTTATTTTATTCAGTAAGGTTTACTGCAACCATGATACAAATCTGGTTGTCTGGACTACCAGTGTGTAAAGATGCTAATGTGGATATAGTCAATTTGCCTCTGTAGACCATGTACAAAAATTTTGGGCTTTTCTTCATCAATCATTTTGAGACATGTCAATCTCGATGGAGTACAATGCAAGTACTGTCACACTGACCAAATTCATCCAAATGAGAATGGTACTGAAGCTTTTCTCAAACGTATTGGCATATTAACACCTACATAAAAGACAACTCAAAGTTACTGTTTCAACTGTGGGGAAGGTCACATCACTCATCATTGTATGAATGGGAGAATACAATGCACCTCATGTGGTTAGTATAGCCATAGATTTCTGTGCTTAATATAATTAGAAACAACTTGCCAAACTTGTTGAGGTATGACTTAAATATTAAATCAAAACAGAAAAGTCAATTTGATCGGCCTATGTGAAACCCTTCTAAGCATAGGATGTACAAGATAATGAGCTATGTATAGAGGGATATGAAATTGAAAGAAAAGACAGAACACAAACTACTGATAAAGAGGGTGGGGCATAATTGAATATATATAGTCAGATTGCCTATGAATATAAAAGATCTTGAAATCAGACAGCCTGAGACTTCATTGAACAAATCAGTCTTGCCTCCTCACAGCCGACAGTAACTGATGTGTTATATGAAACTGAACTAGGGTAGCTCTAGACCAATGGCTCCCAATCCTCTGGTCAAGACCAAAATTAGGGTCCTGAAGACATACTAGACGGTCACTGAGAGTTGCCAGGATATTTTGGGGAGAATGGCAAAACCTATCAAAATGTGGAAATGGGATTGTGAGGCTCAGAGGAACTAAATTTTAGGATAGCAGCCAAAAAAGGCAGGTAACCACTTCTCTAGACCATGCGCCATCTAGAAATTATTGTGATGGGGGATTCAACATAGACTACTCAGGTTCTAAGAATGTAAGATGGCTAAGCGTGGTCAAATCTTGTGGGTTGTCTCATCTTGTTAACTCACCTACCAAGTGTCACTGAAACATCAAGTATACATGTACCACTAACTGATCATGTTTACAGTAATAAATCAGAGAATATCATCAAAGTACAGGTTCCTCCTTTATCAGTGAGTATTGTCCAATCTGGATCACAAGTAAACAGTAAGGATATAAATGATGCTACGCAAAACATTTTCTGATGTAGATGCTTCAAATTATTCAATGTTGAAAACTTATTTTTTAGCCAACTGCAGCCTGTTCAGTGTTGGAAATATAGAAAACATTGTTTGAGCACTTCCAACTGGATACTGCTCATTGAATAACATCCCCTAAAAACCAAGGCAAGGTTGATCAGAACTTGAGGCAAAGATCATCACTGAACAGACATCCAATTTACACAGAAAAACTTTGGGAGTACAAGCTGATAAGAATCAAGACCAGTGGTTCCCAAAGTGGGTGGTACTGTCCCCCCCCCCCTTTGGGGTGGTGGGATTACCAAGGTGGTGCTAATGCTGAATAATGCTTGTTACAGGGTAAAGTAGGGGGATGCTCTGAATAACCAAGGAGGCTGTGGCCCGAAGAAGAATGGGAACCACCAATCTAGACTAATCCAAGCCACTGTGAAACACATTGGCAATGTTGTAAAGTCAGGAATTTTATCTTTTACATGTAAAGCAGATAGCAAGTTATCTACCGATCAAAGATTGGAAATTATTTTACAATGCATTCATTCTTCCTCTTCTGGACAACTGCTGCATTATTTAGTAAACACAACTAATAGCAATTTGAAACTATCCACAAACTTCAAAAAAGCACAGCAAGAATTATCCTAAATTTACCATTGATACACCGTTTGAAATTCTATTCCCACAATTGAAATTTGAAAACAGATTTGTGAAGAGCAAGTCATTATTATGTTGAAAGTTAAGAAGAAGAAAAATCCCTCAATATTTGCATGGTTTGTTTGATTTTAAATCAGAAGAACAACACCAAGGACCTAAAGTGAGATTAATGATCAGTGCAGGATATCACAGTGGTCAAGCTAGACTTGAATTTGAGGGAGAAGTTACTACTCCTTTTGAGCAGAATGGGGAGAAATGATGAACCAGCATGAGGTAATTAAAATCATTTAATATATTTACAATTGATCTAAGTCATTATTCTGCTTTAATTAACGTTATTACCTACCATAAAATTTTCTCTCTCACTCTCCATTTGGTTAGCTTGACTTTTCCCATCAATCAAAGCTCTTTGAGATCACTGTATGACAAGTGAAAATCCTCTACCTTGCCTTTTCATGGATTTTTACCCATATCTTGATAAGATGGTCAACAGAGTGAACAGGGAGAGGGAGAAAGAAAGAAGATAATGGCATTTGTACATTTTCTATTTACTTAATAATAACCAATTTTTAGAACAACATAATAGGTTTAAGAAACAATAACAAAGCATTAAATTACAGTATGTGTACTTTGTAACCAAAACTTTCGTGCTGACAGGCTATTGCAACTTTGTATCATTGATTATATAAACACTGCAGATCAATCCCAAGGAAAGTGTACATACCATTACGATGAATCATATTCTTGTAGGTTACTTGGTGTAAGTATATTTTCAAGGTTTTCATCCAGCCCAAATTCTTTATCTCTCTCACTCTTAGATTTCTGCTTATTTTGTCCCTTACGCATGAGCGGGATTGGAAAAGAAAGCAGAAAGGATTGCAATGAAATTGCATACTATATTAAATTCTTTTAGAAAATGGGGATTATTGATACTTTTTATCGTTATTTTCATAAGATACATGTGATTATTGAGTAGAAATTAATCATTCAACTACAGGCCTAGAACTGGCATTACAAAGTTGCAAGAATATTTATATATGCGTATTACTGCGCCATGGCAGATCACAATTTGATAAACCAATAGTACTGGTATATCAAATTGCTTTATAACAACACTTTAAATGACATGTAATTTTAATATATATATATATACATACACAGTAAAACCTGTTATGAGAGACTTGCCCCTTCTGCCCACCAAAAGTGGTCTCTCAAGACAGGTGGTCTCTCATAAGAGGTGTGTGAAAATTGACTGGTTTTCAGGATCAATAGTTAGCATTGTTGAAAAATAAATAATACCCATACTCACTGAACATGTATCATATCCTTTATTCATAAATCTTGTTAAATATTGCATGCGTTCCTCTCAAAATATCTTTACATAATAAAGATATACATCTATCAAACAACGAGAATAAAATTTATATTTCAACATCACATTAATATGTACAAAAAATGAACAGTTGGATATGATGTATTTGTCTTATTCTATACACTTATTCACTTGTTTTTTTAAGAAATCCATTATATTTCTTTGTTGACATGTTTTACTCAGCTGTTTGGTCTGAACATGTATCTCCATTTCTGAGCAAAGAAGCAAACTTTTGGGATCACCATGTTGTAAAGCATATTCTTTAATCTCTTTTAAATGTTCTGTGACGTAGAATGTGAAATAACCTGAGGCACAATTTCACCAACAGATGACTCATTGTCACTATCACTGTCTGCAGTTGGAGAAGTACCAGATTTACTTCTCTGAAGAATATCCTTCTCCCAGTCTGGCCCTAAGAATACATTAGAAGTTTCTAGACTGTGATCCATATTGGCATATTCTTCCAATGTCATGCCATTGAGAAGAGGTTCGACAGATGGATGCACATCTTGTTTACTCTCTTCGCTCTCTGGCATTATGGCTTCAAAACTTACAGAAAAGCCACACTTGGCAAAATATCTTTCAATGGTGTATGAAGACAGAGCATCCCACACAGACTTGATCCATAAAATGGCATCTAGAACAGTGACAGTTTTAGATATTTCAGTTGCTGTACAGCACTCATCCATTTTGGAAAGAATGTGCTGCAGCAGTTTCTTCCGATAATGAATTTGGACAGTCTGAATTATCCCTGCATCACAAGGCTGTAGTTTAGATGTTGTATTTGGGGGCAGAAAGACTAGTTTTACATTGCTAAACTGACAATCTGGGTATGCACTGCAGTTGTCTAAAATAATTAAAATGTTCCGATTTTTCCTTTTCATTTTATTGTTGACAGTTACAAGCCATTTCTAAAGATGTCTAATATCATCCAAGCCTTTCTGTTGGATTCATAAGCAACACCCACAGATCTTAAATTAAATGACCTAAAACATCTTGGGTTGCGCGATTTGCCTATAATTACGGGGTCCAGTTTTTCTCCAGTTGCACTACATTCTAACAATAGTGTCAACCTCTCCTTTGCTTTCTTCCCTCCTTTGTGAACATCATCTTTCACCACTAGGGACCTGTCAGGAAGTCCTCTGTAAAAGAGTCCTGTTTCATCAGCATTAAAAATATCACATAGGTTATACCCTTCTGTGATGGTTGGTAGTCTTTTTTCTCCAGTCATCAACTGTCTGTAAATTCACAACAGCTGATTCTCCACTGAGCACACTTGCGGTGATATTGTATCTAGTTTTGAAGCTTTCCAGCCATCCGTTTGATGCAGCAAAGTCATCATAATTCAGTTCTGCTGAGACAATTATTGTCTTTTCTGAATCAGCTTTCCACTTACTGGTATGTTTTTACTCCTTGCAACACAAAACCACTCCCATACTCGCTCGTTCTGATCTCCTTAAACTGTCCGTTGTGCCATGGCATATTTCCTCTGTGCTTGTGCACCTTTCTGCCATTCGTTTCTAATGGACTCCTTGTCTTTGATTACATTTTGAACTTACGTTTTACCGATGCTTAAGCTGACTGCTATTTTGCGAGCATTCTCCCCTTTTTCATTTCTTTCAATGACATTAATCCTTTCTTCCAGTGTTAAAATTTCTCTTTTTTTCAGCGGAGGTTCTGCCATTGTTATTAGTGTTGACGTTATAAAGACTATCGGTTTTGATCAGGTTTTGGTAAATGTGGAATAAATATATATTATCTACCAATGAATGAAACCAAAAGATACTCATCAAGAAACAATACATTTATTCTGAGATGAAGTTTAAATCAACAGCATTATAGCTCGATAAACAAAGGATGCGACCATCTGCACCCAGGTAAACAGATGGTGGCTTGGTGAAACACTAACAAAAGAAATAAAAAATAATTTTTAAAAAATCCGGAAATGATTCTCACTTACTAGTATTAAAAACAATGAGCTCATTCACCCTCCAAGCATTATGGATTAACTGGAAAGTTAATGATGTACTTGAAACTACACTGAAGCCCTTTCAAGCGATTTCACACTGGGACATAAGGACTACCGGCGTTTTGTGAGTTTTCAAAAAGATAAAGAAAAAATACAAACCTCTAAATTGACTGCATATATACATCATTACTCCCTTTGATATTACTCTTACTGGCTATTCACATGACTTCGGCACTACAATGGTGGTTAGTGACATGTACTTTAGTCTGGTTTACTGCAGTTTACAAATGACACCGTACGCTGGAGCTGTAAATTTCACAAAACTGGTACTGTAGCAAGACAAATTCTTTTTAAATACTTTATTAGAGCGATCTTTACTATTTATGCAGTCTTTGTTACAAAGGATTAAATGATAGTTAGAGGTGTTTATCTCGATATATGGTTGTTCAACTACAGTGTTATTTAATGTGCACTTTGTTTGCATACTACATTTATCCCGAGCTCTAGTGTTTACAAAGGATTAAGTGAAGGTCAGTGGTGTCAATCTGTTTTGTTTTTTTGGCGATGCGGTCGTTCATAGCAGTGTCAAAATGCATATTTTGCCAAGAAATCGCGGTCGCATTCAGCAGGTGGTCGTTCATAACAGAGCGTTTATATCGTAAAATCGATCCGTGCATTACAATTGTGGTCGAAAATGACAGGTGGTCGCTCATAGCAAAGGTCGCTCAAGACAGGTTTTACTATATATATATATATATATATATATATATATATATATATATATATATATATATATATATATATAGATATATATAATTTCTAAAAGCAAATGCTTTAAAAAAATTACTTGCTCAATCTGGTGCTATTTTATGGAATGAACTCCACAAAACCATTAGATCAGAATGAATCTACATGTATTCAAATCAAATTTTTATAGTTATTTTCTTGAAGGACAGTTGTCATTTTAAATACTGAAATACATGCTCTCTTGAGCTTACTTTGTTGATGTGTGTCATATGCATTTTGTGCTTTAACAGACCTGCCAACCCCAACAAAGTCCTTGATGGAGATTTTTAACAAATTTCAGGAAGATTTAATTTATTTAAGGGAGGATTTCATCAAGGGAAAAACATGATGAACACGTTTACAAAAAAGTGAATGATTTTGAAATAAACAAGTAGTAATTCAATTCTAAAATGGTTAATTTAAGATAATAAACAACAATATATAACAGACTGAACAAAACTTAACAGTGAAACCCAGTAAAAAGTGCTTCAGCTGTGGTCACAGTTTCTTCAAGGGATGAATCCACAAGTTTGAAAAATGTGACACATCCTGGGTGTTTCTCTTTGTGCAGATGTCAAGTGCCTGTGAAATAAAGTACATGAAATTTAAAATACTGACTCAGAAACAAAAGACAACAAAATATAAATTGCATTAATTTTGCAAAACTGAACTGCATTTAATGTTTCTTACTTTTTATTAAAACTTCAGGCATAATTAAGTAATTGTTTCACTTCCCGATCTTACTATATATCTTAGGCAAGTAGATGTTCTCAGGAAAGAGCTGATAAATCTAAATTGTTACAGTACATTCTGGGGTTTATAGGCCATCCAAAAATCTGATGAACCTTGGACCCTCCCTGTACACATGCGTACTTTTTTAATAATATTAACGTGTTTAATAAAACAGTAAACCAACGCTGAATGTCTAACTGCATCAAAGAAATAAGCTGTGCAACTTGAAGAAGTTTATCTAGGGTCTGCTAAAATTCAAACGACTAACCCAGTCAAACAGGTTACGTATTATACAAATTATTATAGAGGTTTCACCAAGGGCAGATTAAGGCTCACTGGTGCCCTAAGCACTGACAAATCTTGGTGCCCCCCTCCTTTCCACGTACACCTGGGAAGATAACCCTAGGGTGCACCATGATCAAGAAACAGAACATTATGATAATTTGCACTAGTTTTATCAATTTTTTTTTACAAATCTTCATTCTGTTTTCTTTTCACCCTTTTCTCAACTTTGTGGTGCCCCCTTTGGCCCTGGTGCCCTAAGCACGTGCTTAGTCTGCTTAATGGTTATTACGCCCCTGGTTTCACCTCCCTCCCGTTTATGCGTACGTACATTTATCAGAAGACACCCCCATACGCAAGCGTATGAATTTGGTTTACCCCCCTCTCCCTCCATGCGTACGTACTAAGTGGACGGCCCCTTACGGCTAAATAATAATAATAATAATAATAACAATAATAATCATAACGAAGTCTTAGTATTTGTATTATCTGCAGAAGTGTCGATTCGATTGTCGTTTATTCAACTATACCCGATTTAACCGAATTAAGTGTATCCCAATTTAGCTAAAGATAATCATAATTTTAAAGCTAGCACTAAAATTACGATTTTCAGCATACAATTAAGGCCATAAAAATAAACATTAAGATTAAAAACTTACTTTTGTGACTGGAGATGTCGACGATAATCATCGCGCCCGCCACTGGCAACACTAAAACATGAATTGCACGTCTTGCAAAACGCTGTATGTTTATACTACCACGAGTCAAGCATGGAAATTGCAGGCTATAAGAAGCTTGGAAAGAAGTTTTATATTTGTTTGACTTTCCAACTTCAACCGAATCTCTATTTCTTTTAGACATTGTAGAAGAGATCACCAACTATACTGTATGGATTCAAGTTTGCGCGCTTTTCAAAGAACTTCCCAAACACTTCCGGTCTTACACACTACGGAATTTCCAAAACGTTTTTCTTTACACGAAACGAATTGTTCCCGATATTTTTACCGCAACGATTTTTTTTCGGGGAGAAAAAAAAAAAATGCGGGAGTGCGGGAGGTGCAATTAAAATCAGGGACTCTTCTGCAAAAAACGGGAGGGTTGGCATGTCTGCTTTAGTATATAATGTATTATTATTATTATTATTATTATTTAAAATTCCCAAATTACCATCTTCTCATAAACTGTGGCATATACTCCAAAATTCCTTTGATGTTCTCGAATTACTTATTTGTAATGATCTTAACACTATGTCAAATGAATTAAGTATACATGGTAGAGCTATACTAACAATCAAGATGATAATAGCATTATCTGTAATCCTGTGTTCAATTTAAGCAGGCAGATGACAATTTAAAGTTAAACAAAGCAGCAGCCTTTGATTTACACAAAATCTGAAATTACATATTCAGCTAAAAATGGAATATCGTGTACCTTTAACTAACAATACATGTACCTAGTTAAGTTAACTATGCTTTTATTCATGGTTTGAAAAAGCCAAGAAGTACCTAAGCTAATTACCTTTTTAAATAGTTATCCTTCTAAATCCTGTTGGTAATCTCTTATGCATTTGTTTTAATCCTTTCTTAAATATCCAAAATAGCCACAGATAATGGTAAAATTTAATTTGTAACTGGAAAATGTAAGATAATTTTTTTTCTTTATTCCATAATGTACAGTACTTTACATAGTTCAAAGCGTGCATAGCATCACTTCTTCCCAAACATAGATGCAGATTTTGTTTTATTCATTGTTTCGACCAAATTACATTCTTCCAGATAACATTTCAGATAGTTCTTAACACTGGACTAGCTATTCCATAACACAGGGGGATTCAACATAGACTAATCAGGTTCTAAGAATGTAAGATTGCTAAGCGTGGCCAAATCTTGTGGGTTGTCTCATCATGTTTAAAATTGACCTGTCATACATGTGCAATATAATAACGACAAGAGGACACTTCTCTCCTTTCTCGCGCGATCCATTTATGACTAAACTCTGTTATTTCGAGCCACCTTTCGCGTAGCGTAATAAATTTGGTACATATATTTAGCTCAGGCATTCGACTGTGTATCCTTATCAAAAGTTTGACTTACTATCATACCTTTAAGGAATGCCAAATCATTTTCCCACGGTACCGCTCGACATGTACCTGATCGCGGACGATTAACGTGCAAAAAGAACGCCCTGAATGGAACACCACCTTCTCATTGGCCAACTGAAAATAAGTTATAAATAAATACAGGACGTCATTTTCTTTTAACCAATGAGAGGACAGTATTCCATTCAGTGCTTTTAAAAAAAAATAATCATGCACGCCAACCTCGAGATAAGTATACATGTACTTTTTTTTAAATACAAGTTTGCCTAAAGGAATGCATTTAGAACTTACCTCGTGCATCTTGATATGCCTCGGAGTTGTAAGTAGGCTTATACGCGGGTCATGCACTTTTTTAGTGTTTATACCTGTTCAGTTCGGGGGTCGGTTTTTATACGCAATTAAATCATCAGCTATCCCTACTACATACAGTACCATTCTTTTAGATGTAATTGTGTTCCACCAATTATGTTTTCTTAAATCTTTGTAAGTCATTCACAAGCCTTATCACTACTTGAAAAAACATAATTTATTTTTCCAGCTATTCTCTCGAGGCTGGACTGACTATATTATGAATATATGTAGACTGAATCGACAAAATGCATAACCTATACAAGATACATTATAAACCGTGTCTCTCCTATGCTTTAAAATATATCTAATAAACGTTTTATATACAATTTTAAGTAAGACATCTAATAAACGTTTTATATACAATTTTAATTAAGACATCTAATAAACGTTTTATATACAATTTTAATTAAGACATCTAATAAACTTTTTATGTACAATTTTAATTAAGACATCTAATAAACTTTTAACATACAATTTTAATTAAGACATCGAATAAACTTTTTATGTACAATTTTAATTAAGATATCTAATAAACTTTTATGCACAATTTTAATTTAAGACATCTAATAAACGTTTTATATGCAATTTTAATTAAGACATCTAATAAAATTTTTATATACAATTTTAATCAAGACATATAATAAACTTTTTATATACAATTTTAAGTAAGACATCCAATAAACGTTTTATATACAATCTTAATTAAGACATCTAATACAATTTTTATGTTCAATTTTAATTAAGACATCTAATAAACATGTTATATACAATTTTAATTTAGACATCTAATAAACTTTTGATGTACAATTTTAATTAAGACATCTAATAAACGTTTTATATACAATTTTAATTTAGACATCTAATAAACTTTTTATGTAGAATTTTAATTAAGACATATAATAAACTTTTTATGTAGAATTTTAATTAAGACATCTAATAAACTTTTAATGTACAATTTTAATTAAGACATCTAATAAACTTTTAACATACAATTTTAATTAAGACATCTAATAAACTTTTTATGTACAATTTTAATTAAGACATATAATAAACTTTTTATGTACAATTTTAATTAAGACATCTAATAAACTTTAATATACAATTTAATTAAAACATCTAATAAACTTTTAACATACAATTTTAATTAAGATATCTAATAAACTTTTAACATACAATTTTAATTAAGATATCTAATAAATTTTTAACATACAATTTTAATTAAGATATCTAATAAACTTTTTACATAGAATTTTAATTTAGACATCTAACAAACTTTAATATACAATTGTAATTAAAACATCTAATAAACTTTTTATGTCCAATTTTAATCAAGGCACCTAAAACATTTTATGTACAATTTTAATTAAGACATCTTATAAAGGTAAATATTATATCTTGTATTACTTGTAAAGTATTAAGTTTATGATATATATTATACATTTCTAAACATATGAATTAACTCTGTATATATCTAATTTATAACATGTCTTAATGCGGTACCATATAAAACTATAGGATATCTTAACTTTAAACGAGATTTTAAACAGTTTATATGATAAATAGCACAAAATGTATCAAATATTTTTACAAATTTATTGACAGCGTATTAAGTTGACAAAATAGCTTATAAAATATACAAAATATCATCTTACACGATTTTATTCAATATCTTAGTTTATTAAAATTTGTCATAACTATATATCTTATAAACTGTTTCGGACATCTTGTATACGATTTAATTAAAACATCTTATAAAGTTTATCTGATACTTAAAATAGTTTATAAATACATCTCATAAATGTGTATGATATATTATTAAGATAAATTATAAAATAAATATCATATATATATATATATATATATATATATATATATATATATATATATATATATATATATATATATATATATATATATATATATATATATATATATATATACTTAATTTAGATATATCACACACATTTATTTTAAAATGCATCTCACAAATATATCTCACAAACTTTATATCTTAATTAAAATTGTAAGACATCTTATAGAGTTTATATATCTTACAAAGTTTATAAAATAACATATAAAATATGTAATTGATTAAGTATATATCTTATAAAACAAACAAGATATAGCCCCCAAAATATGTATCCACTTTTCCATTGACGACCCTAGCACACACACACACACACACACCAGTTTTAATTTTTTTTTTTTACCTGCCCTAATTTTAAAACCAGTGCAATAGGATCTACATTTTGTGGGTCATATTCTACTATGAGCATTTGTAACGTATCTATCTTATCAACTGTACAAGACAACTTATAAAGTATGAAATACAACTTATGTAGCTTATGAGGCATGTGGTTTTTTTAAAAATAAATACCAATTTGACTCACCATTTAGAAATGAAGCTAAATGAAAAAACATTCACTAGCTTATAAAATGTTGGAAACTTATCTTAAGTAATTTTGCTATGGAAGTCATTTCCATTGGAGCTCTATCACCACGTCATTGTTCCACAACAACTTTTCCTACCCAACTAAAGAAAAAAAGAAAATATATCCCCCAAAACGGTCTGGTTGTTGTTAGCTATGTTTATTGTTGTTTGGAGAGATTTTTACGGAGGGGGGAGGTGCGGTTTGGATGATCCCACTTTAAATTACAATAGGATTGTGTAACAGTGTTACTGCATACACTGGTGTCTACAATGCAAACAAAAATAAAAGCTGCGTACGTACTACACCTTCTACAGTACGGCTACTGCACTGACTGAAGGAACGCCAAAATACAGTATGGATGCTGTCCCTGTTTAAAGTAACGAGTAAAAGCATATATATATATATATATATATATATATATATATATATATATATATATATATATATATATATATATATATATATATATATGCTTTTACTAGTTACTTTATATATATATTAAACGCACTGTCATCGTATGTATTCTTCTCTCTATCCACAAATAATAAGGTACAAAACATTTATGAAAACGAAAATAAAAGTTACACGTGTAAATATATTTGTAGACCTACCATTTAACCTAAAGTATACTTACGATTTCACGCATGACATCCACAACAACAAAACCAGACTTGTCAAAATTGTAACTCTCCGAACCTTCATCCTTCTCGTAGCTTGAGAACTTCTCTACCAACCTCCGGTGTCATTACAATATTAATGGTAACCATCGTAGTCTTAATGATTCCGCTATAGAAAATAGTTCAACAACAATAAGTCCATTTTAAACTTTAAAAAAAAGAAGACTAAATCAACCCCATCAGATGAACACGTATTCATTGATTAAAAGAGAGCAGTTATTACAAATGAGAGTATGTCAGCATCTTCAAGTTAATAAACTATGAAACAAAGTGTCAATTAACCCTGGGTATGAATACAAAATACGTCAGAAGTCAAACTCAACCACACGTGCGCGAGGTCATTTCTGAAGCTTTGACACACGTAGGAAAGTATGTACGTGTGTACGGTGTTTAGCCCTCAGACAAAACCAATACAAAACATCCAGAGAGAGAGAAATAGAACGCACAATTAAACACCTTATTAGTTTCTAGGACACAAAATCTTTACAACATTTTAACATTTTTTATCAAATGAATAGATTAGACCGTCTCCTAACATGAATAAATGGGACACAGACCATAACGTATACACAAAGAACAACATAAAAGCGACAAACTAAATTGAGGACCACATGGCAGATAGGTCAGTCATGACCAAATGTATCCTCGTGATGATGATGATGATGATGATGATGATGATGATGATGATGACTGAAAGGCAAAGATCACAGTTCTAATAAGAACATCAACAGGGGACCAAGAGGCAAGGAAACTAGCACACAGGCAAACATACATTGAAGGAGGCGAACATGCCACTTATAAACGAAGTAATAAACCGTTCCACTAAAAAGATTAAAAATAGAAAACCAATAACGTCAAACGAGGCCTCTAACTAACCGAGATTTCCTCTCCAGGAAAAATCTTAGAGTTTGCCTATTACTTGTTACTTATTGTTTTTCCCCATTTTTAAAACTCTTAATTGTTTCGTTACGTCGTTTATAAAAGGTTTGTCGCCCCCTCTGCTGCTATTTACTGAAAAATAATTGAATTATCCAAATATTGTATCAAGTCCAATTCGGTATCTTGTTTTAGGGTCATATAAATTTATTGTTACAAATCAGTGTGCGGTAGATTGCGCTCGTGAAAATTTTTTTTTAAAGTTGATTATATTCATATCACCGGAAAACCAAGTCTGATTAATATTTCTCAATGTATGTGTATCAACTCCGTTAAACACAACGAGAATACAATTATCTCTGATCACTTTTGGTATTTGTGAATACCGCTGAGTAACATAAATTATATCGGTATTTTTATGAATACCGCGCGAGAATATTCTTGCTGGATTTGATTGCTTGTCCAACATCACATCATCGTACATAACTAAATTATTAACAAGTCCGTCATGATCATCAACAGACGGTGCATCACTAATGTCAGTAATAAATTCAATAATATCACTCCCACCCTCACTTAATGATTTTGCACTCTCATTGAAATCCTTGAGCACTTTATAACATCGCTGATCATCAACTGATGGTGCAGCCAACTACATTTTATCCCATTTCAACCACCTCATTATCAGATTAAGTAACAGTTGTGTCTTACCACTTCCAGATGGACCTATTATTATCATTCTGATAGAATTTGGTAGCGCTGGATGATGATTAACCGGTTCTCGTTTTTTAGTTGCCGAAAATTCAATAATGTCCATTTTATACAAAAGATAAATAAATATGAATTAATATTGTGTAAAGTGTAGGGCATTCACCCCTACAGATAAAGTAACAACTACAACTACGAAAAACAAACGACGTGCACTCACTGGCAAGTGTAAACAATGTGGCACAACAAAATTTAAGTTTATTTCCACTGACAAAGGTAAAAAAAGGAGATCATATTGCCGCCCAGTTAACAAAGTTACCAGGAACACCATGGGCTAAATACCCAGGGCAAAAACATCTTCCAGGATATAATTATCGCGGTCCTGGCCCCAGACTTGATATTAGGCTTGATGACCAAAATCAAGAAAAACCCGGAGTATCCAGTAAACGCTATTGATAAAGCGTGTCACACTCATGATGTGGCGTATGAAACTAAAGATTTAGAACAACGACATCTCGCAGATGTGTATTTAATTTACGCATTAAATTCCATTAAAAAAATCTTTCATAGAATCCCTCGCTAATTGGTTGATAAGATCTGCAATGAGAGGTAAACTCGCATTAGGAGCCGGTAATTAATCAACCGATTATTATTATTATAATGGAATCAATTTATTACAGTCCAAAAAGATATTGGAAACGTAAAGGAGCAATTAATAAACTTGCTGAAGCAGCAAATGTTACACGCGCTGTTGCTGCAGCGTGGTTAACACGACAGACAATATGGCAAATTTTTCTACCAACACCCAGTCGGATCAAGTATGCACATTTTGATGTTAGTGTGCCAAATGAAGTTCATCAAGCAGATATCTTATTTTTACAACACGATACTATCAAAATACGTAGACGCCAGCGCACTTACAAAAACGCGTTAACTGCCGTTGATGTTGCAATTAGATATAAGGAAGCGGAACCATTATCAACGAAAACAACAACTCAATTTGCTTCTGCGTTTGAACGAATTTATCAACGTAGATCTTTACAATGGCCACAACTATTACAAGTTGATCCTGGCAAATAATTTCTAGGTGCAGTATCATCATTGATGAAGAAACCTAATGTTAAAGTACGACGAGGACATACTGCAATTCCTCGTGATCAGGCAATTGTTGAACGATTCAATCGAACACTTGCTGAGTGGTTATTTGGATATCAATATGCAAAAGAAATAATTCAAGATACAAGATCTCGTGAATGGGTTGCAAGATTACCAAATGTAATATCTGCATTAAATAATGAAATTACCCGAACAATTGCTATGGAACCCATCAATGCAATCATGAAAAAATATATACCTGGGCGACATGAATTTTCAAGACAACCAGTATTAGGTAATGTTACTGTAAGGTATCTATACAAACCTGGTAAACTTGAAAAAGGTAATAAAAAGAGAGAAACTGATCCTATTTGGAGTGTCACCACACAAAAAATTTCTAGTATAGTTACATCTACGGGTAGACCTGCAATATACAGATTAGATTCAACTGCTCCTCAACTTGGATTTGTACGTGAACAATTACAAGTAATTATCGAAGATACAGAATTACCACCATTTTAACTCTTGTAAACTAACAACGCGACGTCGATTACATTCAAGACAGGCCAACATAACATTTTCAAGTGTATGACCAAGATTATTATCATTCCTATCTACTGCAAATTGCCTTGGATTACCGAAAACATAATTCCAAAACATTATTGTGTTACAACTTACACAATGATTATTCTGATGCTGTTTTAGCGTCATGATAAATTCAACATCAAGATCAAAGTTATATATGTTTTTAAATCATATTCTTTATAACTGATCAATTTTCTTTTTATAATATTATCGTTGATGGAATTATCACTGGTGGTTATTTCCTTCACGGGAATAATTCTTCGCAACTGAGATATTCTTGATGGAATTATTACTGGTGATTATTTCCTTCACGGGAATAATCCTTCGCAACTGAGATATTCTTCTGACTCTGGACACCGCAAGATAAACTAAATTTGACCATTCAATACGATCATCAACAATCCAAACTCGTCTATCAGAAATAGTTAATCCTTGCGATGAATTGGCATTGCATATCCTAGTGTCCATGGAGATCTATCTGCGCTTAATGCACTTTCAACAACATTAACATCAAACGCAATAACATCATTTAGCACAAGATTTTGTCGTTGTGATGATACTGGTATATCAACTTCAATGTTATGTCGTCGTGTATCCGCAGGTCGATACCATAATGGTACAGGTAACTCTGGAAACTTTTCCATGTGTAACTGAAATAATTTTTGTTGAAGTATATCTCGAACTATTTTCCTACTTGCAACTATCAAATCAATTGGTCTCCACTGATTCCAAAAATCATTAATGGGTGTTTCTGGAATCATTATGCGCATTATTTCACACTGAATCTTGTTCGATTGCAGTCTGATTGATTGTTAAAATTCTCTTAATTTTGTATCAAGTGCTCTGTGATCATAAATTATTTCTTCATAATAATTAACAAACCTCTTTAACGATTCATGTGAAGACGACCCAAATATAGGTGGTGGTTGACCATGATCGCCGCACATTATCACAGCTGTATTTCGAGTCAATAGCCAATCAATAAACATTTTTAATATTTCTAACGATAGAGTACATATTTCATCCCAAACAATAATTTTTGGAATATGTTTTTCACCCATTCGATCAGAAGTCAATGTATCTCCTTTCCATCGAAAAAAAGCTGTGATAAGTACAAGATTTTACCCCCCGTTCTCGTATTTCTCTTGCAAGTCTGTGTGTCGGAGTTAACACAACCATATCAACACAACTCTGACGAAATAATTCGATCACACGAGTTGTTTTACCAGATCTTCCCAGTCAATTAAGATAAACTGTTTTATGTCTAGATACAGGATCATATAATAACGGCGCCCTTGACAATTTTGATACTTGATTATTTTTGTAATAATGATCGTTGATCGGAACAGCTGCAGATTCAGAATAATCAAGTATATTTTCTTGTTTTATTCTCCATGCACCCCACGGTGCATCAGTGCCAATACCTAATTCTTTTAACAATTCTAAATTTTCTTTATCGATATAAAATTAATCCGTTGCATCTCTGACAGCAGATTTAGGAAATCGATTGATCGTCGATAATGAATGTATCGATGCATCAGCTAATTTCGAAGATCTGCTTATTGTATCTTTAATTATTAAATCTAACTCATCATCATCTATAATTAATCTTATACAATGTCGTTTGTGATCGTGTGATCCTCCCTGGGTAAATTTACCAATTTTTTTTCTGCCAAGATCTTTTGCGACCTTTTCATCATTATTTTTCTAACCTCGGATATATTGTTGAAAATCTTGATAATTTTACCTTCGTCAAGATCAGGAAAATTTTCTCTGATATCGTTTATATCAAACTTATTTGGCTGCGGTAACCAAACTTTGGTCTGTTTATGATATAATTGTTTCACTGACAACCAATAATAATAATATTTTTATTTCAAGCATATACCGCAACAATGCAATTGGTCCCCACATCCTTGTTGAAAAATGTTTGCCAAACCAAACATAGCAAATCGGATGAAGATTTTCAGCAAACTCAAATGACTCAATACAAGCAAATCCAGTAAGATCAAAATCAGGTAATGGTCCGTTTATCGATACCCTTGTCATCTCATCTGCTGGATGTCCAAATCGCTTAAAATACTTAGAAAACTCCCCGGATAACATGCAACCATATCAACAGAAATAACATCTCTGTGATTGTATTTAGTATTCCATAATCCACCATGTCCGTATTGGACACAACTCGATATAATATCATCAAGAAAATCAAAACAGTTGGTTTCCATGAATTCTTATTTTCAGCTTAACGAGGCGTAACTGATGGAATTGTAAAACAATTACCTCGCAATTGTTCAGCCTTGACATTAACAGAGGTATATTTCAGTGCAAGATTTTAAATTTTCTAATGAAGAGATTATGTGCGATAAATCTCTCCGTTGGGTCGTACAAACTGATCATAATAAACATCATCGGAACTCTGAAATAACCATACCGATACAGGAATCTTTCTTGCTCATTTCGTTTATAAAGTCAAACATATTTCCGTGATAAAATTTAACAGTTCGATTTCGCAGAAATATTGTTACCGCGTTAGTCCACGCATGTGCATTGTGATCAATAATTTCAATCGGAGCTCCTCTTGATTTATATTCTGATTCATACAAAATATCTCTGGTAATCGTTTTTAATGTTACTGCAAATTTTAGTTTCTTTCCGAGATCAGCGACATCACTGACGGACGCTCCTGTATCTTTAACTGTTTCTCCCCACTCATTAATTATATTACGTCTCTTATCTGTTAGACCATTTCAACTAGCTGAAACGGTAAAATGTTCTGTTACTCGTTCAACTACACAATTAAACCTTGAAAATTTCATTGGTGCAAGATCACCAACATTAGGTTTATCATTCAACGGATATAGTGCATAAATAACTGTTGTTACAGGATATGCTTGCTCATAATACGGTCTGTCAATACCGGTTAACATTCCCGGCCTAGAATGTTTATTTAGTTTAACAACATTTTCACAAACACATACGGGATCACGTTTGTCTCGAATGATCCAAACATCATGTACAAATATAATAAATTTTATTCTGAAAAAAATGAGTTCGATTCTCAAAATGATTAATAAT
Organism: Sinohyriopsis cumingii; assembly: GCA_028554795.2. Taxonomy (NCBI): domain Eukaryota; kingdom Metazoa; phylum Mollusca; class Bivalvia; order Unionida; family Unionidae; genus Sinohyriopsis; species Sinohyriopsis cumingii. Next base: position 117,871,213 of record CM068827.1, read on the forward strand.
CTTTGCAGAAATATCATCGTTCATTGTTGCATCAATCACTTTATCCTTACTGACAATTTTGAACGTTGTCCGTATATAAACTGTACCATCATCAAAAACAAATTCTTGGCATCACGAATAACTTAAGCTATATTCTTATCGGACAAAAATCTCTCCTGTGGATTATAAATCACTTCATCAAGATAATATTTGTTACAGGGATTATTTTTTGGTGTAAACAAAATATCACATATAATATTTAAGTGACTGATTCAATTAAAAATTTTCCTCATTGTTATGTTGACCAAGCAAAGAGATAAATGTAAATGGTTGATAATGGGCTCTACTGATTTTTGTAATCGCAGTTGTATAAGTGAATATTGTTCATTTCACAAACAATACATAAAACGCGGAAGTAAAGGCCTATTCGTTGTGTAAGTTGTCAACATGGAGTACGAGGAAAAACTGAACTATGTTCAGCGCGTGGAGGCAAAAAATATTGTGAAATAACACGATATCTCAAAAGTAAAAACGGTGAGCTTATCAGTGTTCAGGATTATCTTCACGGGCTGTTAGTCAACGAAAACAAATTTTAAGGTTTTTATTACTGTGATAATGGACAAAGTGTTTGCAGAACATCCGATAACTAAAGGTTATGAAGCATCTCATGATGGAATTATCAGAAATTGTATAACAAAAAAGCAAATTGCTGGTTGTGTTAATAATTCTGGTTATTTATATTTCGGATTTAATAAAAAGGGATAATTTTCTCATAGATTAATCTATGAGTGTCTTAATCGATTAATTGGTAAAAATCTTGTGATCGACCACATTAATTCAAATCCGATAAATAATAATTTATTCAACCTGAGAGTTGTTACTCAGAGTCAAAATTGTAAATATGGCAAAAATGGTGCAATTGGTAAGCTAAAAGATCAAACAAACCAGTTGTTGCTGTTGTTGATATAAATTAACTTAAATTTCATTCAATATACGCGGCTGCTAAATATTTTAACATCAGGGCACATTCAGTATTATTTTGTGCCAGTGGTAAGAATATTTCAGCATTTTCAAGAAAATAGAACACATGGTATCATTTTATAACGCATGAATATTATAGCAATTAAAGATTAAAATGTATTATAATGAACAAGAAAAACTTCGGAAAGATTATCAATTAGATCAAAAAATTAAGATCCACTGAATTGTATGTAGACGTGGACAAGATTTGTGTGTTCAGTGATAAGTATATGGTGGACAAATACGACAAAAAAGAAATCGGGAAATATCTCGGCAGGGATACATTAGGTAATGAATATCATTTTATTAAAACAGTTGAAGGATCCATAACATATTTGTCCATTCGTATATCAAGTAGCAGTATTGGGGAATTAATATCTCTCATTTATGCAATCAGACGCGTCAAAATATATTATCACAACAATATGATGAACGGAATGAAAAACAACTATCCACGTACAGGTTAAAGAAAATGTGTGAATTCAAAATGCAAGATGAATCTGAAGATGAATCCGAAGATGAATCTGAACAAGATTAACCTAAACAAGATAAATCCAAACAATGTAAATCTAAGGATGAAATCTAAGGATGAATCTAAAGTGACAACATATCTGACACTATATGTTCAGTCAAGGAATAAATGACTCACGAATCATTTCAGCAATACTCTTGTTAGATTCTTTAGTGAGTTATTTATACTCATTTTTTTTTGTTTTCGAATTCACCTCATGCCGTTTCAATATCTTTCTGTAATTTTTTACTTTTTGCATTAATGTCAGATAATTTTATTTCTAATATTTTGTTTACGTTGCGTGCCTTAATTAATTCCTCACGTTGGACCTGGAAATTACTCAATGCAGCGTTGAATATTTCAATTTCATCCTGTAAGTCATTACGTAAATCTAATTTTTTTCTTCAAAATCATCACTGAGATCATCAAGTGTTTTATTTAGCTCAGTGTGATTAGCTTTGCTGGTGGTTATTTCATTCTCGATCTTTCTATTTTCAGTGCGTAATTTGTCATATAACTTTTCATTGATTATGATTTGTTTTGTTGTTTTCGTTTTTAATATCTTCATTGATCTTATTGATTTTCAAAGTGAGGTCCTTACTTTTAACAGTTCCAGCAACACCGGCGGGAAATTGTTTACTTGCATTTGATCCTTCCCAGATCTTATATAACCTGTTCAGATCAATATGATATAATTAAGCGATTTTTGTGGTGATTCGTTTCCGTGCAAACTTATTATTCTTTTTTCATCAATCGCAGACAAATATGTTCGGACCCGAGGCATATAATAATCATGAAAAAAAATAATCATGGAAATAATGATCATAAAAAATAATCATGGAGATATCATTTACCCAAATGAGACCTATACAAGAGATATACTTACTGAAGTTATTTTGTCTTGATTATTTTTGTCATGATTATTTTTGTCATGATTATTTTTTGAGAATTGTTTTTTGTGAATTATTTTGACTTGATCAAATCGTGACTGTTGAAGGTATCCCAAAATTATAATATTATAGTGATTTGGATACTTTCAACAGTCACATCCAGGGTTGATCTTAACATTAATGTTAGAAGCTCCGAATACATAAAATGATCATTTCCTAACTTTGTTATTTACCCCTGATCACAAATATATTTTGTGCAATATTTTGACCTGATGAAAATGTGGATGTGGAAAGTAGCCTAAAATTAATATCTATAGTAATTTGGATACTTTCCACACTCACAAAACATACACAGGATGAAGGATGATATTCGCGACAGACTTGTACGTGGTAATTTTCCATCTCTAATATGTAAATTTATGCTTAGAATTTCATATATTAGATCAAGTAAGTATCCAACCTGATCAGTAAGTTGGAAATGTATTCTTGATAATAGATTATTGTGACATCGTAAATAGACGGGATTGATCGGTTCTTGCAAAATTAAATATCCAGGAGGTACTTGCGGTGTGAATGTATAAAGAATATATCCTTGTTGAGCTTGACTTGATTTTGTAAGATCTTCATGAAAGCTGCCATCAATCACATCACATACAAGATTGACCGCGATCGTTGATGTGATATTAACAACACCTGGTGAAATATGCCCGTCACCATATGGATCATTATTGTATCTGAAAATATCTGGAGGTGGACTATTTTTCTCCATGCTTCGAGTATTTTGTGAAAGTATTCATAAATAAAATCATTGAGTGATTATATTAGCTCGTCTGTTTTAAACTCTGGTAATGTAAAATTTGATAATTGTTCTTCTTTGATCACATATTGTTCTAGAAACAACTGTTTACGGTTTAATATATGGCTGGATCCATAACGATTAATTCCACTGCCGAAATAATCTATATTCTGAATGATACTTTGATTCATGTAACCAAAATATATTATAATCTTATTTAAATGTTGTATTGTTGTAATAATCTGTTGTTTTATATTATTGTTATAGTGTTGTGTAATGCCAGAAAATAAATTTTGTAATTGGTTAAATGATCGTCTAAACTCAACGTCAACGGGTTCTGAAATCGATTTGATGAGTTGATCATAGGTAATCGGATCTACTTTATCGTTGTATATGGATAAATTCCTCACTTTTTCAGATAACCCACCCAATTCGGATGATGAAAATAAACCGACGGATATTTTTCCAAATATTCTGGCTCCGTCATGTATTCTCTTTCCTTGGTAAGAAATTCGCTCAGTACTGATTCTGGCGATCCATGATACTCTGGCGGAGTTTCAGGCCATCCTAATACTGATCTGATCGATGATTGATAAATATCTACAATGTAATCTGGAAAATTTGTTTCAATTGCAGCTGATAACGTTGGTTCGTGAACTGTTATAGCAATTTATGATTCTTTTCCAGTCATTGATTTTATTCTCCATTGAAGTTCATTACTTGTTCAATCTGATAACTGCCCGTGTGTATTCTAACAACTTGCCCATTGGGAGTTCCATCTGGTTTATTCATATTTGCAAATACAAGCGAATTATTTGCTTGCAATCCACCAAATGATTTTGATCTGATGTTTGGCCAACTGTAATACAATCATAATTGCGCCAGTGCAATTTGTTTGCGCGAGTTGCAGTTGGAAAGTTAACACTGAATTCAGGATTGTTTGCGCTCTCTGATATCATTGTTGTTTTTAACGGTTTTGTATTCGCGACGATCTGTTGCAGTATTTCTTGCGATGATGACGACACTGTTATCAAAATTATGATTTTCAGAATTGGGATTTACAAATTGAATTTTTTCAAGTTTGATGTGGATTTTACCACATCCATTGCTTCCTCGTAAATCTTGATCATATCTGCAAATTCACAATCAGATATTTTACCGTCACCGAGACTTGGTGATATCAATGAGGATAGTTTAGAGTATGCTAATGTTGCCGTGTGTAATTTTATTATGTATTCGTGTAATTTTGTGCATGTAGATATTTTCTTTGAAATGATATTAAAAATATCAGCGATTGTTGTTGCGGCTGAAATACAAATTGTTACAACCACCAGTGCCATCACCGTCGTTGATAACAATATACCTGTTTCTGTAATAGCAGCAGACACAGATTATATAATTATATCAACAACAACGATAGATCTGTTATTGTTTGTGTTGGTAATGTTGAATACCAAACCTTGTGAGGTGTGTTAATGTATCTAAGAAATTCAATCGGTGGAGGAAGTCATACGAATCAACCCAAAGAGTTCCTGGAACAGAATTCGAATCAAGATTAATAATTCCTGTTTCAACGTTGTTTGGTTTATTTGGTAATTGGTCACGCATAAAAACACCCCTGAAATTTTTTATGTTCAAAAGTTTTACAGCGTCAAGTAAATCAAAATTGGACATCGGTGTTATCGTGGTATTGTCCCAGGAAGTCTGAGTCCTTCCCCCCCATTTTTTGTGAGATTCATTTGCCTGTTGCTTTCTTTAGTGCTATTCCAACAGCAGTTTCAACAGCATCCAACGCAGCTGCACTTGTCACAGCTGGAGCTTCAGCAGCTATTAATACAGTTAATCATAAGAATAAAATTGATAATCACATGTAGACTCATCTTTAAGGATTGGTTTATCCAAAACAATGCTGGATACACGTTAAACATTATCATTATATTCATTACAGTCTAAAACGAAGACCACTTCCTGCTATCAAATTTGCTGCTATATTTCCTTCTGCGTCATTTAGCGTTTATTTGCAGCTTGATTTACCGGTAACATCACCAATAGCACCAAAATCGTTATTACGAACAACGTCATTAGCATTCATTGATAATTATTTTGCAATTGGTATTGATTTTGGGGCTATTCTTGTAAATTAACGTTGAGCAACATCACCAAGTCCATCTCCATAGAATGTTTTGTAGACGGGTAATCGTGAATTTATTATTCTGACTGGTTGGTCTGCGTTGAGTATTGTGAATAATCATCTTATTTATTTCTTATCTATCTAATCATAGTGACAACTAGTCACTGTAATAATCATCAACAAGTTCATCAATAAGCTCTCGATAAATATTAATATTCATAATACCGTTGGTAAATAATCTTAGACAAATATCAGAGATTTCATTAATTATTTCTGGTGAATTATTTCCAGCAGGTTTTCCTCCGATCAAAATTTCGAATCGTGATACATGAGAAAGAGTATTATCAGGACAAGTAACAAGACCACTTCCTTGTGTAACAAGAATACTTCCAACAGGACCAAAATTATCATAGAGTGTAGTTCGTTGCCTCAATTTTACATCTTCTAAAAAATCTATAAAATCTGTGTCATTTTCGTCGGGAATTTTATCACCATTAACAGCAAAATATACTATACTGCTCCACCTTTCAGGCGCTATTTTACCAACATATTCTTGTTTTAAATATTGTGATCGTTCTTTATACCCCCTTGCAGAAATATTTATCATATTCTTCTTAATCTGTCTTTTTGAGCGTAAGTTTCAACAGTAAAACTTCCTAATTCAATTGCTTTTATATTTTCCATTACTCTTATACTTTCTTCAGTAAATGTTTCCCTAGAACTAACTCTTCTTTGTTCTTTTTGTTATTTTTTTTCCTTGACACCACCTACATCAACAGGAGGAGGTTGTGCAGCAACTATTGCAGCTGGAAGTTCTTCTAAAAGTTTTTTTGCTGTTTTTTTTTTTTAGTATCTTTGGCGGTTTGTTCTAGCGTTGAAGAATACCTTCAGTTGTTTTTGTAATAGGTTTGAATAATTGTTCTGTATCTTCAGTAAATTCAAACTGTGCGTGTTGACGATCTTGTATTTTTGTTTAACAGAATCTCTCATGGTAATATATTTTTTTATTGCTTCTATTCATTCTCGAGCTAATTTAGCTGTATAAGATTCAGTATCTAATACCATTATTTATATGACAATGATTCAAATATTTTTCAGTAAATAGCGGCAGAGGGGGCGACAGACCTTTTATAAACGACGTAACGAAACAATTAAGAGTAAAATAAATGGGGAAAAACAAAACAATAACAAGTAACAGGCAAACAATAATTATGATTTTTCCTGGAGAGGAAATCTTGGTTAGTTAGAGGCAAATAATATCACGAATTACATTTCACGAGTAGACCAAAACGAGATGACGTCTCCAAGCCAGTAAAATATGCTGGCCAACATAACGTATGGGGTTTAGCGGCACATCAGTACCATCCTAGCCGGGACAAATTATTTCCTTCACGTTATACAGCACAGTAAATAATATAATTTAACATAGGAATAACCTATTTTATAATGTTTTCTAATATCGAGGGTCCCTTGGATTGAAGAATAAACATTTAAGAGATTTAAGAACAGTTCGCGCTTGACACAGTAACCCAATCAAATTCGCCCTGGTGATTTACTGGGCTGTTGTCACCAAAAAAAGCAACAAATAAACGTTACAGTTAGACATATGGACCATCGTAAGCGAAGACAGTCTGATTATATAGAATGTCATAGGAAAATTTTTGTTATCGACATTTCCTCACCGACATGTACTTATAATACATATGCAACAAATGATGTTAAAAATTAAATGGGTGTTTTATTTTTTTATCTTTGTGGGTTACAAAACAGGTTTTTGTGTCCAGAAATGAAAATTTTCTTCATACTTCTGATTTTTTTTTTTTTTTTTTTTTTTTTTGGGGGGGGGGGACAACATTGGATATCTCAACGTGTTAAAATTTACAGAATTTGATTACATATACGAGCAAATGAATTAATTTGTTAGGCGTAATTTACGATCTTGAACTAAAAGTGCTTGACTTGAAGTTCACACGACAGTTTTAAGTGTTAATCGCGTAACATTTGAGAATGGGAGAGGACCGGAGGAGAGGAATCATTCACGCCTTTAACAATTAACTTTTTTTGTTAATTGACTGTCAAAGAAAATGCAATATTTATTTATATAATCTTAATTATTGTAAGCTAATCAGATAATGGAAAAACAAAAACAAAAAGAACGCAAGTGTAATTGAATATATTTTAAGTTCATTTTTTTTTTGGGGGGGGGCACTTTTTTCACGTGCCTTTACTATTGGCAAGACGTGGAGATTTCCCAACTAATTGCAACCACCATGACTAGCTTACTTTCAAAAGGGCTTAAAAGTCGTACCACCTGACCTTCCATTTGTTTACCAAGATGACAATCACAGCTTGAGACTTTTCTGTAGCTAGACCCATATGTTGACCTGGTTTTCACACACTACACTATAAGTAAGGATGCTGCGTTGTGATATTTAGGTTACCAACCCCAAACGTTAATGTCTATATATGTCTAAAGTATTTTTGTTTGGGTGTTGTAGATACGTTGGATGCAACCAAGTCTTCAAAGAAAACGGTTTTTCCGTGTTTGTTAGCAGAACATGCGATTACTTATCAACATATACGACTACCACCTGTCAGTGCGTACAATTACTTATCAATGCATACGATTACCTGTCAGTGCATACGATTACCTGTAAGTGCACATGATTACTTATCAGTGCATATGATTCCATATCAATGTATGCGATTATCTGTCAGTGGATACAATTACAGGTCAGTGCATACGAGTACCTATTAGTGCCCACGATTACCTATCAGTGCATAGGATTACCAGTCAGTGCCGGGTTCGAACTCCGACCGAGTCATACCAAAGGTTTATAAAAATGGTACTAATATCTACCTCACTTGGCGCTCAGCATTAAGAGGTTAGTGTTAGGACTGGTCGGCCTGGTGTCATGATAATGTGACTTGGTGGGACATCATGCTACAAGTCTGCTGCATGATACCCCAGTGCTAGGCATCACTATAAACTGCCACACTGCAGACATCATAGTGATATGACTTAATTTTTTTTTAAAGCTACGTTAAAAATCCAAATCACACACACACACACACACACACACACAGAGACAGACAGAGTGTCAGAGCATACGATTACCGGTCAGTGCATAAGATTACATATCAGAGAAACCATGTGCGAGTAGCATTGTTCCACAAAGGTGTCACTCTAAACACCCCGATATTCTTAAATTTTTTCGCTCCATAAAAACATTGGAAGTCACACATTTTTTTTCTTGCTGAGAAGGACTCATATTCGGTTATTTCATGAACATGGCTTTATTTAGGAGTCAGCTTAACGGTCCAATAAAGCACACCGCAGAGTGCCATATATATTAATGTTTAAAGGCAGGTCAGAACAAAAATGGCTATACAGTGCTGATTAACAGAAACGTTCTCGAAATTTAGATGTCAAGAATTGACACAAACTCAAACAGACAAAGATATGACATATTAAAATATAAAATATAAGAAAGAAAAGGTAAAAATGTTACAATTTTGTAAAATGTATATACAATATAAAGAAATATAAAACACGTAAAATAAAATATGTCATTTAATCATTTTTCTCAATGTATATTTAGACGCGTTATAAAAATAACTGAAACGTATTAATACTGTTAAAAGTTTTATAGCCCATATTTAAAGGACTTTTTGTTTAGTTTTAACCATATTTATTTTGAGAAACTTTGTCTAATGCAAGTACAAACATATGAAAATGGGGATTCAGTAGAAAACATGAGTTTGTCAGAGAACTCTCTCCCCAACACAATCTTTCTGAATCATATTTACTTAGGTTTTATTCTTTGTTTTGTTCTGTGTATGTATGTGTATTTTTCATTTGTAACCTTGTACCAGGATCCAAATTTATCATGTTATATTTGTTTTACTGTTGGGTACACGTTTCATCACTGGCTATTGTAATGCCCACATGTTTGTACTGAGAAAACTCTTGTAGGTTTGTTTGCCAGTACTTAATATTTTACTTCAAATTATCTCATCATTTAACCCAGAGTACATGGCAGAATCGCGTATTCGCCCTCGTTTCTTTCCCTTTGTGCGTGGATATGTTTCCCACAATAGGTTCGATTACGTTCAAGTAATTCGACGTAATAAGCTAAAGGAAATTAAAACTATAATCCCAGTTTCCCTTATCCTTTACACCCCATTTTTTATTTTTGGACATTTAAGTAAGAGTACAGGAACCCTACACCGCAACATAAATGTCCAAATATAACAAATGAGATGGCAAGGGCCAGAGGATACTAAGATTACCCAAATTACAAACATGTCAGGTGTTTATCACGGAAAGGATTTGTGCAATATAATAAATTTACACAACATTCTTTTTTTTTTGTTTTTGGTATTTAGCCAACAACGTTTCCCGCCTAAAATACACCCTTTTATTTTTAACAAAATGCAGAATTGGGAAGTATACGCATTTGTTACAAGAGTGACACCACCTACCGTCGCTTGCCAAGGACTGCAAATCCACTTCGTCGAATTGGAACAAAGTGGAACGACCACCTTTGGCTAGCGAAGATAGATACCAGCGGCTTTCCTCTGTTTCTTTGTTTCTTTGTTGTTTTATCTTTTTTTCCTCCTGTTTTTTTTTTGGGGGGGGGGGGATTTTTAAACGCCATGCACATAAATCCTGCCGTCTGGTATCTTCTATTGGCGACTTAGGTCAAGGTCAAGTGTATTGCTGAAATCGTAGATTCACTCTAAGTTCTCTGCTAGAAACAAAGACAGTAAGAAATAATTATTAATTAAATATCTTACTTCTGTGAATGTAACACTGTTCCAAAATCTAAATATACAAGCGGGTTTGAAGGTAATGAATTTGTCAATTAATTCTTTTTACTATAAGTTTTAGCGTGGTTTCCGATTTTATTTCCCGCGAAAATATCACGTTATTCCACTTTAACAATTAGTCAGCTATATACAGTTTTCTGTAACGAGGGGACTTTTGTGAGAGTTTGTGGTAGTTGTCCTGAATAAGGTAAATTAATTTTCAAAGCCATTACAAACAAAAACGTTGTCATCGGAAATCGACCGTAGAATATATTTCGAATGCGTGATGTAGTAGTAGTAGTTGTTGTTTTTGTTGTTGTTTCTGCCTCTGTTGTTATTATAATATAATGTTGGTTCTTAATTCCTATTTGCTGTTGTGTCCTTTGTTGATGTTGTTTTTTGGTTTCAATAACTTGTTGGCTTGGTGTTTTGTTTTGTTGTTGACTTATTTCTTCTTGTATTTCGACTAGTTGTTTTTGTTGTTGCTGCTTTTTTGGATCTATTGTCGTCTGTAATTCTTTATTTCCTGCTTGTATCTGTATTTGTTGTTGTTGTTGCTATTGTTTATATTCTTGTTGTCTATTTTCTACTTGAATCTGGGCTCGAGTCTGTTGGTGTTGTTGTTGAATTTTCTGCCCTTGTTTTGTGTTTGTAGTTTCTTTCTGTAGTGACTTTTTTCTTTCCTGTTGCTCTGTATTTCCTTGCTGCTGTTGAGGATGTATTTGATCTATCCTTTGTTGTTTTAGCTGCTTGTATAGGTTCTATCTGTTCTTGTTGGTTGTTTTCTACCTGTACTTGTAGTTGTTGCTGTTGTTGCTTATAATGTTCTTGTCCGTTCCCATCTTGTGATATTTGTTGTTGTTGGTGCTGCATCTTTTCTGTTGCTATTTGTCTGCTGGATGTGTTTGTTGTTGTTGTTGTTGTTGGTACTCTTTCTTCTTGATTTTGGGGACATTTAATTGGTATGTGACCTATTTTTCCACATCTATTGCATGTACGGTCATATATGCATCCTTTGTACCAGGACTTGGCTAGGAAACCGAACATGTAGAAAGCTCTCTTGATCTTCTTCATATCGCTTTTTTCGATTTCTAGTATTCGTGTTCCGTCTAGTATTGTTGTTGTCTCTATAGTTCTATTCCGTGCTGAGATTACTGAAATATGAAATTTTTCCTCAAACCTTTTTACTATTTCGTCTAGTGGAATTTCAAATGGGATGTCGGTCACATGTAGCTCTCCTATTTGTTTTTTATTTCTCTTAGCAGGGGTGCTGGTTCTTTTACTGTCACTTTTGCTTTCCCAATAATCATCTCTCCATATGGCAAAATCGGTGTCTTCCCTTTCGGTCTTACGATGTAGCTTCGTATCCATTAGGTTTATGGAGTACACTCTGTTCATACATTCTGGATGTGCTATCTTCACTGCTATCATTACCGAAGTAATACTAGGTATTTTATCCCTTTGTATGTGCCTCATATCTATCTCTTGTATACCTTCTCTATATGTGCATTGCAGGTAGCTTCTTTCATGTGTATCTATCCTTTTCAGCTTAAAGAATTTCTCTAGTTGTTTCACTTCTCTTCTGGTCGCCATATTGCCTCGTGTTTCACGTGCTCTGGTTTCGCTTGCTTGACTTTGACTTTCCATGGTATATTTCCTTTATATTTGCATATCTGACATTTGATATATGTTAGTAGTGAAGGGGGATACCCTACGTACAATGGGAATTAGCATTACAGAACCCCTTGGGACACTCTACGTACAATGGAAATTTAACATGGCGAAAAATCGTGGGACACTCTACGTACAAGGGGAATTTAACATGGGAATAAATCGTGGGACTATCTACGTACAAGGGGAATTAACATGGGAATAAATCGTGGGACAATCTACGTACAAGGGGAATTTAACATGGGATTTTTTTTTTTAAATTTTTTAAAAAAGGAGTAGGCAATGGAAAGGCTATCTCTTTTCGAGATATATGGCTGGCCCTGAAAAGGGCCTTTGGGTTTTCTTCTGCTTCTAATTTCTTCTTTTCCTCCACCAACTTCTTATTTTATCTCCAACACTCTTTCTCTTCTTTTTTTTCTCCTTCTCTTCTTTCTTCTCTTCCTCCTCTTCTTCTTTCTTCCTCTTCTCATTTTCTTCTTCTTTTTCAATTTTTTCGTTCCATGTTCTTATTCTTATCTTTTCCTCTTCATCCTCCTTCTCCTCCTTTATTTCCTTCATCACACCACTAATCTTGTCCTTTGCTTTTCTTAAGTTGTTAATTTCCATCTTTACACGATGGGGACTATAGGAATAATGGTCTTCAACCAGTCTTATTAGCATCTGTTCCATTATTCCTAAGTTGTCTAAAACGTCTTGCAAGGTTTGTATTTTGTCCATTTGGTTTGACGCCATCTTCTTTTTATTCTTTGCAGAATGGTTTGAACGACGAACACTGTGGGTTCTTATAGTGAAAGCGCGAACGTGAAGGAAAACATCCCCCTAAAAAACATAAAATGGATCTTACCTAGATCATGACCCAACAACGCGCGGACGTGAAGGAAAACATCCCCACTTTTCTCATTTCATATAATATAACCCAAACTATACTCTCCACTTAGCTAAGAAACAATAAAGAAACCCATAATCTACTATTCACACAAACATACCTCAGCTCTTACTAACACAAACACACAAACACACAAACACATACACTTCCACTATTAATAAAGAGTTAGTGTTTATTTTCACACTACTCTACTTACACACATTGGCAAATGGATCTTTATTTCTTTTCTAGAGTATTGGGTAGCCCTGAAAAGGGCTGTTTTGTTTGGAACTTCATGGACACCTGGTTAATGGTGGCACCTTCCAGGCCTGGCGCCACATACACATCTTATCCCCCAGTTACTTTTTACCTTTTGGGGGGAGAGAGCAGAGGCAGGATATGTCGCTTCAGAATCCCAATTTTCGCTCTCTGGGATTTTGAAATTTCTTCTCTCCTTTTCCTCCTCCTCTTCTTTGTTTCTTCTTTCCTCTTTATATCTTCTTTCTTCTTCTTCTTTATATCTTCTCTCCTCCTCTTCTTTGTTTTTTCTTTCCTCCTCTCTTATCCTTCCCTCCTCGACAATGGCTTCCGCGGCCAGTTCATTTAATATGCGCCTGGCATATTCCAGATGCACATGAAGCTCCAACAGTTTCTCAAGTCTCGTGTTCATTTTTTGGTGTTGATCAATCAACAAGGGTAGCTGGACTGCCGAACGAGTTTCAATTTATACTTAAAGCGCGGACGTGAAGGAAAACATCCCCTAATAACATAAAATTCATCTTACCTAGATCATGACCAAAAAAAAACAACAATGCGCGGACCTAAAAGAAACACTCACTCACTTTTTATGCTACCCATTACTATTTAAAATTTTTTATAAATCACTTCAATAGACTATCCACATACTCAAAGCAATCCAATCTAACCCCAAATATACACCTCAAACACTAAGAAAAGATATCATTTTAATCTACTATCCTCACCAACTTACTTTTAGCTCTTACTAACATTAACACACCAACACATACCCTCACATTTTTAATAGCAAGAGTTAGTGTTTATTTTCACACTACTCTACTTACACACATTGGCAAATTAATAGTTATTTCTTTTCTAGAGTATTGGGTAGCCCTGAAAAGGGCTGTTTTTTTGTTTGCTATGGCATTCTTTTTTAGTTTCTAAGAATGCGATGTCCTCTGAGGATAGACTTTCTGGCGATAGGTCTGCTTCTTCGGAAAGAGAAGAAGAACTCTTTGGTGTCGATACGACAATCGACAAAACCTCTGTCAGCTTCAGGTTGCTGCTGTTGTTGTTGTTGCTGTTGTTGCTGCTGTTGCTGTCTCTGAAGTCTGTACTTCTCTGTCCATTCTTCTTTTTCCCTGTTCATTTCTTCTCTGAAGAGTTCTTCTATCAGGTCTTCAGTGATTTTTAACATTCTCACATTCTCTATTTCTTCTGGCTTCGGTATCAGACTGTGTCTGACCCTATGCAAATTCACGTAGGCTTCGTTGAGCTTAGCTAGTTTGGAGCACATCTTCTTAGGAGGATGAGTCAACAATGGATGCTTAGACTTGAAACAACCCCGGTTCTTAAAGTCAAAGCGCGGACGTGAAGGAAAACATCCCCCACACGGTTTTCGAGCCGCAACGTTCAGTGAGTGTCATGAGAGGGATAGTAAGAAATGAAAGAGCATCAATCAAACATTCTTCTAGCTAAACAAACCACAAAGGCATTTTTTTCATAACACAACATTTTTTATTCAAAAATCACTTAACACTAAACAACAACTCTAACATTTTTTAACAATAATCCAACACTATAACATCAAACAATTTTTTTTTCAAATCACAAACATTTTTTCTCAATAGACAATCTACTTTAAACAGGGCTGACAACGTTGTGAATGAAATTGTGATTTCCACTGTTGGAAATCATTAGGCCATTGATGGACACTACGTTTCCTAGCTTGAGACAAAAGATAAGCATAATGGTCACAAAACCATCGATCTACTTTCACATCGTTTCTAGCAGAAGAACGAGGATCGAAATGAGTCACTAAATGTCACTAAGGAATAGCCCAGGCTGCGATGATGCAGAAAATACACACAGTACTGTCCACACACCAAGGAATCTGTGCCTTGTAATTTCACGTTATTGAATCGGGTGGTTTGAGCATTTCTTCTCATAAAGTCGATGATATCGTCTTCCAAAGGGGGCAATCCGTACGAATCGAAATATTCCACACATCCTTCTTGAGGAAAGTAGACGGCTACCCAGTGGGTTCCTGGGAGATGACTGTCGTCCGTGTTGATTACGTAAGCTTGATGGTCTTTAGGTTTGCGATGAGGGAGTTCATCTTTAGCACAGACGACAGGATTCCAAGAAGACGTATACGAACTGTGGTTCAAAAGGTAATAAAGTTCCCAGGTATCCATGTTTTTTCTTCTTCTTCACAGGTAATAATAAGTCGTCAATTCGATCCTGACTTTTTGCTTGAAAATGTCTGACGAATAAACGGTTATTCGTTCTGTTTCCTCACTCTGATTCAGGAGAGCTTCGATACGATGGATCTCTTGAGTGGTTAATGGTGGACAAGAATGTTCACGCAAGTCTTTATACCACTGGTACAACACGTCTTTGTTCGAGATGAGGCTCCAAGCTTCGTCCAGATACTCGTCCAATTTTTCTTCTTGACTTAACATCAGGCATTTATCGTGTTGAATTTGACTGGGATGATCGTTTTGACATCCATAGCAATTTTTCTTGATCAATTCCGTCATTTGGTCGACCAAGTGTTTGGCAAAACAGGAGACTAAATGGGCTTCTTGTTCTGGCCATCTCGACTTCATCATGACAACTTCTTCGTCTTTATCTTGAGATTCTTCTCCTTCCACGGTCTCCTCACATTCCATCTCCAAAGTTTCTCCACTTTGTAAAGAGGGATAACAGTCTTCCATGATTTCTAGTAATCTAGAATGACTTCTCTCAAACTGTTGATTTCTATGGTATTATCGAATTCTGCATACAGGATGACGTTCACTGTCTGTTTCAGTGGTTCTGCAAACTGAAGTTCCACACGAATCTGGCCAGATTTTATAGGGTGGAAATGTCCCTCGTCGCTGCCTTGGTCTGGAGTGAAATCGAAAGCCCACAAAGCATAGCCTCCGTCATAATCGTCGTACGTAATGCCGTGACTGGTGTTGGTTCCTAACTGTCCCGTGGCTTCGTACAGGGACAAGTACGATCTCAAGTAATTCTTCTGGGCAAAGTTGGGTTCGAAAGGTCGGGTACACAAGGTCTTGCCATCGCGACTGACTTCGATCTTGGACACGCCAAAGTGATGAAAGTTGAAAGGATTTTTAGCGAAGGCTCCGTTGAAGGTTTCATTCTCGACTATACCAAGGATCAAACGTTTGGGTAACTGTCCTTGGAACAGATGATCTTCGATTATGGATTGATTGTTACGGGGAATGGTGAACGTTTTCACTTCCACGCGTCGGATGGGATACTTGGCGGTCGTTCTGCTCAACGTTTGACTGATGTCGTTACCTACTTTGGGTAACACTTCTACGCGTCGTACGTAGAGTTTGGCCTCCTCGATTTTGCTTTTGGGATTGCCACCAGTAGTAGTATCACCATCAGCCAACAAATGGAAAGCGGCACTGCTACGATTCAGTCTCAGGCGAACATTCACTCCGTTTAGCAAATATTTCTCTTGCAACCACATGTCCAAATGCAAACGATCCATCAGTTCTAAACTCTGTCCATCTTTGATTCTGTTTCTTCGTTCTACAAATCCCTCATTGGTGGTTGTTTTTGATTTGGGGTCAGCTTCAAGACTTGTTTGATCAAATTCGCCCGCTTCGTCAGGTTGCCACAGCACACAGGCATTGAGATGAGTATCCTTGGCATCTATTCCGTACGTCAAGAGATTTTCCAGGTAGGCACGGTAAGGGTAAGTATCCATGCTGCTGCTAACCAGTTTGTTGTTCAAGTACAAGTCCACTGAGCTGAACAAGGAATGCATGAAATTGTTGATGGGAGCTACTTTCTCTTCGCCGCTTATAGTATCTCCTCCCTTATCTAGAACTCTGACTTTCAAGTACAAGTAACTGCTATTCAGATCGATGTAATCTTCGGGTTGTCCTTTGATTTCAAACTCGATGGGAGCGGAATCGATCAGTGAGGAGACGGGGTAAAATTCCACCCATTGGGATTCTTGCATGGTCATCATGGTGGGGGGCATGGCAAACAGATCCAGTTCCGTCTTGGAACAGGCGCAAGACTCTCGGTGCATCATTTTTTGTTGTTGCTGTGTCTCAATAATCGAAAACGTCTAAGTCTCGAACGGTTCTTCTTTTCTTGGCCTTTCTCGCTTGAAGTCTGGTGAAAGGGTGTTTTCTTCGTCGTCTCTTTCTGCCTTGTCCTTGCTGAATGCCTGATTCGGTAGCGTGCAGGGCATTTATAGGTGTGTCTCGTCGGCCCAAAATGTCTTTGCCCGTTTGCAGCAAGACATTTTTGCCTGCCCTCATGAAGGCTTCTTTAGGGTTTTGTTTGTCGATGATGACATTTTGGAGAAATTCTTTGCCTTGCGTCAGTGCCGCATCTTTCAAGGCGTGCAATCCGCGTGTCACCATCGGTTTCAACACCGGGGCCACCGAACGAAAGGCCGATTTTAACATGTCTCCTAAACCGTGTCCTCGCTGTTGAGCAACCCCTCGGTACACTGGATACATGACTTACTTACGAGTCGTGAGAAAACCGTTTTCGAAAATGGAGTTTCACCGTGACTTTTCCTTTGGTGAATGGAATATTTTGTCCCAAATCTCCTTTTATAGCAATGTTGACCGTGTCCAAATACGACTTGCTGACGGGTAAATAGTGAGGATGTACAAATTCCCGGTGGACGTGGTAAGTGTTTCCACCTTCCTGGTCACTGGTTGTGGTACTATCCACTTTGAAAGGAATGACACGCAGTAATGGCACAGAGGTGTGTCCCACTACGTTGTATTCCACCACATCGGAGTACACAAACATCAAATTCAGTCCTTGTTTCAGTTCTACCGGTTTTCCAAAAGCTCTGTAAAAATCCATATTATTGTTGATCTTGGGGCTCCAATTGTTTGCGACCATTGTTGGATGTCCACCCAAAATTTCAAACAAACTACCATTGAACCTGAAGGACAACAGTTGAGTATCCTGAAATTTCATCAGTAAGCGACGAGCCACTTTATGGTACTCCAGGGTGACACTTTTTGTGACTCTGTTCAGGGCTTTGCCAAAGGCTAAGTTGAACCTGTCCGCAATAGTGTCCACCAAATGTTCACCACTAAAATAATAACCTGAAGGAATTTTCAAGGTGTAGATAATGAAGGGTGGTTTGCTGGCTGCTCTTGTGTCCCCTGAAAACCCACTGATTTCATTCATGGTGTCTTGTAATTGTTCGTTCAGGATTTCCACCTCAAAATAGTTTTGCTTTTCGGTGATGTTTTGGATTTGTGTAGGGTGAATCATTTCTACCAAAGCCACTTCCCAATGGGCTTCGTGCTCTAAGGGGATGGCTTGAGGTAATTTGGCCGTGTAACAGCACAACGTGTTGTGGGGAAACACCTCCATGGAACTGTCACTGGATAAGGTTAAGTAAAATTGGTTTTCGTGACTCATAATTCCAGAGTTCTGTGGCTGTCCGAGGGGTTAGTGGATGTCAGAGGCGTGTCTCCGCCCAAAATGGGGTTCTGGTTGTGGTTGGACTGGTGACTGACACTGGCACTGGACACAACGTTCCCGTTCGAGGAGAATTTCAGGGAGGGATTAGGAAGCAGGTAACCGATGCAACTGCTCAATAAAATGGTCCACAATTGTTTGTCTCCTTGTTGCAAACTCAAATTGGCGATGGCTGCCCCGATGACACAATACACCACAAAGATTTGGCAGAAAAAGACGATTTGCGTTTTAGGCACACGTTCTCCACACCACACCCACAAGGGTTGTTTTTGTAAATCTTGCACAGAAGAACTAGGTGAAGAAGGAGTGGTCGACGTAGCTGCGTCTGATGTGTGAAAGGGCATGATGGTCACTTCTTCTTTTTATAGTCGATGACTTGCGATGCGTCGATCCAAGAATCGAAACTGGGTGGATATCCTTTCCAACGTACTTTGACTTCTTTGACACGTCGTTTGCCCACTTTACGGGTTCTGCGTTCGAGAATGCTTTCGATGTCGTACACGTCGTCTTCTTTTTTGGTGACACGTTGTAACTCGGGCAAATAAAACGTTCCTTTGAGTACTTCTCCGTTCATGTCTTCCAATTTATAGACGGCAGGATGACGGCCATGCACTCGTCCAGTGACGCGAAACAGTTCGGTCGTCCAGTTAGGTAAGTAACCTTTGTCGAAAGTGCGTTTGGTTTTGCCAATGCGCACCCAATCTCCTACGGTCAACACTCCACTTTTCTCGGGGACAGCCCTCGTCGGGGACGTACCGAACAGACGCTCGAACACCAGCACTTCGTTGTCGGGAGTCACGTCTTGCGGGGCACGTCCGATGCTTCGATGGTAAGATTGGTTGTACGCTTGCACCAGGTGCGGTAAGATGTCGATGTACTTCAGAGTGTGGTGATGCGTAAAATATTTCCACATGCGTTCTTTCAAAGTACGTTGAAAACGTTCCACGATGCTGGCTTTGGTTTCGGGATTCTCGGTGGTAAAAAAATGAATGTCACGTTTCTTTAATTCTTTTTGGAAAGCTTGGTTCAGAAATTCGGTGCCTTTGTCCGTTTGCCATCGAAGAGGGTGACGACCGCTTTGTTTCAACACCCGTTGCAGGGCTCGCACTAACTCGCTGCTCGATTTGGAAGTCAAGGGCACGACCCAGGCAAATTTGGAAAAGACGTCGATGACACAAAACAAATATTTGTAGCCACGATTGTAGCTGGCCAAATGAGAGACATCGGCTAAATCGGCTTGCCATTGATGATCGATGCCTTCCACTCGGGTGCGACTTCTGGCAAACTTGCGTCGAATGGGTTTGTGTAAAGTGTAGGTAGCTTGTTCTTGTAACCATCGTTGCACTTGAGGTAAACGGAGACTTTTCAGTCGCGTTTTGGCAGCACGATACAATTTTTGAACTCCTGCGTAACCTGGTTGGTGTGTTAATAAGACACCCACTCTTGGAGGAGGCTACTCTTTTTCTCTTGGGGTATTTTCTTGGATTGCAATGCTTTGCGTGTGCGACCAGCAATAGGTGTCGAAGAGGAGAAGGATGTCTGAGCGGGGGATATCGGTTCTTGTTTCACTTCTGTCTTCACTTCTGTCTTCACTTTCTTTTTCTCTTGTGATGAAGAAGGGGTGGCCATCATCTTTTAATCCATCCAATTCTGGAGGTAGGTGGTGTTGTTAACTTGCGTACTTTTTCTGGTGGAGTTTGAAACCCTTCTTCTTCTTCTTTTCCTTTTTCTGTCTTGGTCACTGGTACTGGTACTGGTACTGGTGATGGTGCTGGACTTTTCATCAAGGTCTTAAAATCTTTCAGAGTGGGTAGAGCGGTTTCGTCTAAAGCTTTCTGGTGAAAGAGTTGCAGTCGTTGTAAGAGTTGACCGTACTTTTGCGATTTTTCTGTTTCGGACAAATCTTGGCGATCCATCAAGGACTGCAATTCGTGTTGTAACTGGGACATTTCGCTCAAATTGGGATTGGGAGGTAAATGCGGGGTGCGTTGTTCTTGCCACCGATGGTATTCCATCCATCGTTTGTAAGGCACTAAAGCTAGTTTTCGTCCTTCCATGGGGTTGTCAGGGGTCGATTCTGAGATCTTGGGACTTTCGAAGGCCTTTTTATCTTGCTCCCACCAGTCCTCCCAACATGGTTCCCAAGACTCCTTTCAGTATGGGGCCTAACAAGAGAGGCAAAATGCCTCCACGTTGGACCAACATCTTCTTTTTTTGACGAATGGGAATTTTCTTTTGAACCATTTGGCGAAGAACGTGACGATGTTTGCCTAAGCATTGTTTCTGGTGTTTGGACAAAGGGATCGTGCCTTTCAAAACGTTCAAACAACATTCGCACACGGTATCGATGACCTCTTTGGAGGCCGTTTGAATGAGTTTTTTTCGTAGGGGTGGAGAAGCTTTGGACAGGACAGATAACAGGTCCCCATGTTTGGCTAAACGTGGTGGCAGTCCTTTCCTTTTCTTTCCTTGGGGTTTTCTGGAGGGTGACATCTTTGAGTCTTTAGGAGCACCAAAAGAACACTGATACCCTACTTGGTCACAGGCCTTTTTTATACTGGAACGCGTCGCCACTGATTGTCTTTACGGCGTATCAACTTCATGACAGGCATGACACGTCGTGCAGGGGTACGTAACGGACTAAATCGAGTCAGTTCTTGCTTGGACAAATCCAGTAAACTTTGTAACATGCCCGATCTTTCATGGACTTTGATTTTGGGAGAAGGTAATTTGTGAGCAGCAGCCACTGCCGCTAAATTGGAAGGTCCTGCCACTGGGGAAGTTCTTTTGGGGGTCATCAACGGAGAAGTTCTTGGTGTGATTAACGTCTCCAAGTACTCTTCAGTTCCTGGTGACATCAACGGAGAAGTGGATAAACGTGAGGCTGTCGGAGACACAGTCACCGCTGTGGCAGGTCGTGGTTTGCGAGTGTAAGGCTGCGTCCTGGCCGCAGTGCCTCTCTTGCGACTAGTTTTCTTCTGTGGACTTTTCTTTTTCTGAGGACTTTTTCTCTGTTTCTTTTTCTGGGGGCTTCTTTTCTTTTTTCGGGGTGGTGTCTGGTAAGAGGAGGGTCCCGCCACTGGAGAAGTTCTTCTCTTTGGGGACCTGGTCTTTTTCTTCTTGGGGCTTCGTTGAACTTTTGTCTTAGGGATAACTTTGGGGGCATTAGGATCCCATCTTAAGAGTGAGCGAATGATGACCCCTCCTAGAGTACCGCTCCCTCCAGGTTTCAAAATGATTTGTTTTTTGGTTTGAGTGTCGATGCGGGGATCGGCCAGTTGGACCAAAGCGACTTTGTTTCGATCGAAAAAGCGTTTGGTTTGATGAGGAATCTGAATGATTCCTTGGAGTAATTGACGTGCCGTCACCGTAAACCATCGTAAGACTTCTTTGAGACTAGCTTCTAAGACACGAGCTCGTGTTTGTGGATCTTTTTCTCGACTGATGCCATACAAGGCACGAATCAATTTGACGGGAAGATGCGACTGAAGGGACGTCATGTTCGCACTGAGTGTGAGACAGACGAAAAAGGGTCTGAGGTTTTTATAGATTTTTTGATGGGGAGTGAAATGAAGTCGAGGACGGAGACGAGTACAGGACAGGCCCTCCGTCTTGGCACCAGTGGTGAAACAAGTGGGTACGAAATCGCAAATCCTCGGGAGTGGTAGGTTTCAAATCGACGAGTAAATAGGCGTGTGGCGTTTGAGTGGCATCGTCGTACGCCTGAGTCAGCCAAGGCGTTCCTAACTGTTTGGCTAAGACTTGCACTTGCGATTTATCTCGAGGGCTTTTAAACAAGACCACGTAATGTGCATTGAGACTGATGGTGCGATGGGCTTTACTTTGTTGAAACAAATTTTGGGTGATGTAAACGACACTGGCATTACGGTGATGCCCTTTGCGCGTGAACCACAATTTAATTTCTTCTTCGTCTTCTCCTAACATGTCGTCGAAAATGACCAAATGGGTTAGACGGGAGTCAGAGACGATGCCGTCGTCTTCTTTAGGAATGCCTTCCACAAACACGATGGAATCGCCTTGACTTTCTCGCAAAAGGCTGTACGCCGATTGCCACTCTTTGTAACACCACACGATCCGTTGAGGTGGCCGATCGATCAAATGATGTTTATGTTCGATCAAACGTTTGACGAATTCGGTTTTGCCTGAACCGCTAGGTCCAGCAATGAGCATGTTAAAGGGATGGCGAAGATACAAAGCCTCCCAACTGGCACGATCTAAGTGTTCGTCGATGACTTTGACAGTAGAGGAAGAGGGAGCAGAGACAGCAGAGGTAGCCATGGTGTGAGAAATGTCACTTGTGACACGAAAAACAAACAAGACAAGAGTTTATATACTTTTTTCAGAACACGTTTATTGAATGTTTCAAATATGAACACGAAAGACAAAAATACATACAACCCAAATAGTGATGTACAGGAATATAAAACACAGCAAAGCGATCAAAGTGGAATATAAACAAGTGTCTGTACAACATGTTTTGGGTAACCAAGATGTCCTAGGGACAGTGTGTAATGTTCTTACAGTCTCTACATGAGGTATTGTCACACAAGTGTCCTCCCGGAATGACCTTTCAGGAATGTCCATGACAGTCCTGTCCTGAAGCGAGTGGTTGTTCTCGGTGACGGGTTCTTCTGGCACCGTCACTAACACAGGTTGAAAAGTAACTTTTTTCCTTGAACAACTCTCGTGCATACTGGGCCACTTCTTGGGTCCAAGCCTCAAAACCCCCCTTTTTCCAGTCACGAACATCTGTCAATGAGGGTGTAAGTCACAAGCTACACACACATCGTCATACACGTCTTGGGTAGCTAAAAGTTGACGAATCTTTTTTTCCTGTTGAGGTCGAGAAGTATCCAGATGAAACCGCAAGGCTTTGAGCAAAAGGAGTTTTTCGTGACCATTTAAGGCCATGGAGGTGGTAAGTACTGATCGTAAAGAGTCCACAAAGAATCGGCTGGTAAACGAAATCCCAGAAAACAAGTCACTAAGACACACACCACTTGTCGTCCCAAATTGAATGGATACAGTTCTTGTAATAATCGATGGTAATGATCCACGGTTTGAATCTGGTCATTGAGTTCCTTCCACGGAATCTGTTGGATGACATGTGACTTAAACCGTGGCATGGCAGCCTGTTTTTATATTCTCTTTTTTTCGGATGCAATACACGTACTTTCTAGCCAGAGATCTTCGTTCTCCAGTAGGGAATCTAAATCTTGCATACTGTAACCGAAACGTCAGAGTTCGATTAGGTGTTTCCTCTTCCGCTAAGCAGATTCCACGTAAAATATGTTGGTAATCCTTTAACTTGTCTTCCTCAATGCGTTGCACTAGGTGAATCTCGAAGTAACCATAATCATGAACATGTCGATCATTAGCGACCTCAAAGTTTTGAACAATGTCTGACCATTGAAAGAATTTCTGACGAATCAGTTCTCTTATACCATTCAGGTACCAGTGGTTAAAGATCTGGTGACGTATCGGATGCAATTGTTCTTTACGTTTGACTTGTATTTTGACCAGCTCTCGGTAAATGCATTCTCTCAATTCCACAGGCAAGGCACGAATGTTCTCTAGCAAAGTATCCATGAATAGGTCATACTAAATCCTCTTTGGTCTGACACAAGAAATGTACTGTTTGCACAAACATGGTTTTAATTCATTGTCGAATCTAAATCGTTTCACCACTAATCTACACATTACAATTCGTTCAGAAGTTTCCTCTTTCACTAAGTTGACATTGCGTGAAAGATGTTGGTAATTCGTTAACTCTTCCTCTGGAATTCGATGCAGTACGTTTACAATGTAGTAGATAGAATCGTCAATACCAAACCATTCCTTTTTATAACCAGGAGGTCGTTGATCAATGTCTGTCCAATGGAACACTTTCAACTCAATCAGTCCTTGTATAGCCTGAAGGTACCAGTGGTTCAAACACCGGTGACGTAACGGATGCAATTGTTCTTTACGTTTCACTTGTATTTTGACCAGCTCTCGGTAAATGCGTTCTCTCAACTCCACAGGCAAAGCACGAATGTTCTCTTGTAAAGTATTCATGAACAGATTATTATGGTAAGAAGTTACTTCAATGTCTCGGTCCCACTAAAGGTAAGTAATGACAATTCGGTGACCATCGAGCATGTTCAACGTAGGCCGAATCTTGCGGTTCCCAGTGGTGAAGTGACACACCGCAACTGAAGCACTTGACTTTATCTCCTTCGCCCAAGTAGAAAAATCCGGCTCTGGCTAATTCTTCGGGGGTCGATCCTCCCAGATACTTAGGCCATTTTCCTTTGAACGATTGAAGACGATTTTCAAAGTCGCAGTATTCCGACAAACGCACAGGGAACGAATATTCGTCTTTCACAGGTTCGTTTCGATGAGGATTGAGTGACATGGGCAGGAGTTTGCTCAGGGCTGGATGACATCCGTAGGGGGGTAGACGTGAAGGTGAACATTCCCCTTTAAAACGAAACCCAGTAAAATGTCCAAGAGGACGAGCGGCATCACTTTCGCATCCCACAGGTTTGACACGCACAGCATCGCTTTCCATGATAGGGGTAGGGACACTAAAGTTCCCATGATGCTTTACGGCATCGCTCAGGTCACAACGTACAGCATCGTACACATCGCAAGGCTCACAATCGCACTCGTCTGCAAACTCCGTTACGCAATTACAATGGTAACCACATGGACAATCGCAGTTTCCTTCCGGACATTTTCCGTCGCAATGCCTGGGTCTTATCCATCCAGTATTAGTCACACTAGAGGAAGATACAACTTTTTTACAATCCCCAAACTGGAACGATGTCTCTTTCAAAGTATTCATCTTGTTCGCTCGGTCTTGGTAGTCCCAATGAACTATCGATCTTGCCTAGGGTTCCTTTTTATATACAGACCAATACCGACGTGACCGTACGGTAAGGTAAAGTGATTGGGAAGTCGCACTCGCTTCTGGTATACAATTTGATAGACTTTTTCCAAGGGTCGACTGACGATGTGGTGAGTGGGTAAACGTACAATCTTGTTAGGTTGGTGAGTGGTCACTTTAAAGTTTCCATCCTCTCCCGATTGCAAGGCTTCTTTCAATACCCCAAAGTTGACCACTCGACTGGTACGATAATTCAGAGTCAGTCCTTTCACTTTGCATGTCGTGTGCACTTCTCCTTGTTTGTCCCGGTATTCGTAGCCGTAATTTTTGGGACCACCACTGACGAAACTTAGAATCTTGTCGTCGGGATGCTCGTCTGTCCAGGCTCCTAAACGGTCTCCTTCGATGTTAGGGTGATGTTGAATCGGGTGATGGATGTAAATGCAACTGTCCGTGTCAAAGTACAGGACGCGTTCTTCTAACAGTTCTAAAGCTTCGTACAATTTTAAGCGAGCATGGGCTGTCACGTAAGCCGCAATGATGACATTTCCAAAAGGGTCGTCTTGTACAAAGTCCAGATCTTCTTCGTAATTGACCAAGATCAAATTCTCTCGAACGACGTCCACGTGTTTCATGTATTTGGTTTTGTCGTGAATCATCTGGAAGTAGCGGGAAGGTTCTGTCAAATATTCCGTCTTGGGTAAACACGGTCGTTGTGCCATTTTACCCCACAAGCAATTTAACATCACTTTGGCAAACGATCGCCTGCCTTCGTTTTTCTCGATGTGGTCTAAAGTGATGCCTTCTTGTTCGTAGTATTTCTCTTTGAATTTTATTTGGTCTTCGGGAGTGTGACACCAGGACGGATAGCCGCTGGCTTCTTGCTTCAGTTTCAAAAAGGCATCCACGTAGTCTGCGAAAATGCCTTTCTGAGTAGGGTCACCCTTGTGGTATTGTTGTGTCTTGGGAAAGTGGCAAATTTCGTACACTTCTAACAGTTGGTATCCCATGTCCAGAGCTTTGAACAATTCTACGCTGACCCAGGTTCCCGTCAAGGCCCGTTCTTCCTGGTTGTGCTGACAAGGTTGGTCTTGGTTGCACGTTTCGGCACAAGTACGGCACAAGGGAAACATCAGTTTGCCTTGACAATGGTGAGGTAAGACCGGATGGTATAGGTTCGTGGGAGGCAAAACTTTACACTTGATCAAGCCTTCGTATTGTCGAATGTTTTTCAGGTCGATGTGTTCCGTGAACAATTGCGGGTGCCCTACAGGAAAGCGACAATATTTGCACACGTAGGGATACAGCGAACACACGTCCAAGTATTTGATTTCTTCTCCTTTCTCTTCGTCGGCTTGGTACAGCAAACAGGTGGCATTGGTCCTTCCTCCGTACAAACTATCCCTCGGGTTCAGCGGGTCCATGAACTGGTAACTTTCCACGAGGCATTTAAACTCGGGATCGGTTTTCATACGGTGATCGTACTCGTGTTCCCACATTTCCACCACTTGGTATCCTTCCTGTTCTAACTTTAGGCGCCGCTGACAAGTGTCCTGGTACAAGTCTTCCATGGTTCGTTGCAAAAACTGAGTTTTAGTGCCACGGTCAGGGTAACAGACGGGACATCCGTGAAATAAGCAACCGTTAAACTCGTACACGATCTTGGGGTTTTCTAAGTCCCAGCCATCGACCGAATACGTTCCGATGGTCTTTTCGCCCCCTCCGTTGCGGGCATGTTGAATCCACTTGTCTTCCTTGTCGCACAAGTAATGTAACCAACGTAGGGCTTTGACCGAGTATTGACGTTTGACAAAGTGGGTCGTTTGAGGACTGATGACAGCCACGGTGTTTTCAGGCATGAATCGTTGTCGATACACTAAGGAACACGCTTTGGCAATGGTGCAAGCTTCTTTCAAAGGATCAACCCCTCCGTGTTCCATGAACAGTTCTCGAAATTTTCCACAGCAACGCCGTAAAATGTCCACGTCGGAACGACAATACTTTAGCATTTCTTCCTGAAAGTCGAAAGGGTCCGAGGCGTGAGCCTGGTACCAAGCGTAGAAAGCTTCTCGTTGTTCGGTACGCATGTTGTCGGGGTCGTAATAGTGAGCCTCAGGTAAATGGGGTAGAACGGCGTGTTGATTGGCTTCCGTATTGAAAAAGTGTGGAAAGTACCCTTTAGCCATTTCTGTCATTCCAAACGTTTTAGGCATTCGACTCAAAGGCATGGCCAAGTAACTCATCGAATCTTTAAACTGTACTTGTCCCACTTGCATGAAAATGATTTTGGCTCCGTTCAAAGTCACTTTAGGACGCTCGGTGCCTTGTTCCGTATAGTACCTCAAAAGAAACTGTCCATCGTATCCGGAAAAATTGTGAGCCATCACCGTGGCATGACGATGACAATCTCCGTAACGTTCGATGTCCTCTTGGCTCCACGTCTTGTCGACGGGGTCTAAGACCCATTGGGCAAAATCGGCTAACGTGTTTGGTCCCCGAAAGATTTTTTCACGCCCTCCGGGAATCTTGCTGCAGTGAGGGCAATGACTGAAGATAGGTTCTTGAATGCACTTCTCGCACGCTCGATGAGCCACGCAGAAATTAGGAATGTGAATGCCAGTCTCTTGCATGCATTCGAAATCGAAAAAGATGAAATTGCCTTTCTTCTTGTGACCGTCCTCTTTCTCAGTTGGGGGTTGGTATTTTTGCACGTAACATTCGTGTTCCAAGTCCACGATGTGGTGACAAATGTGACATTTTTTCTTTCCTGAACATACGTGTACCTTGGTATTATTGGTACGTATGACTTGTTCACACGTAGAGCACAATCTCAGGAGTTGACAAGCGCATTTTTTCTGTGAACCTTGCGTCTTCAAATGTTGTTGGTAACAGGTAGGGCTGACAAACGTGCGCAGACAAGTCGAACAAGGCACTGGTTCTTCGCTCAGACAGGGTGAAGAGGCCAAACATCCTGTGCATTTCGATCCACAATGCTTGTGTTGCTCTCGATTGTTATAACCATGGTCACATTTCTCACAGTAATAACCGTATACTAGGAATCCGGTGATACTGGTAATGGTATCGAAATGGTCATCGTGATGATAAACATGAATGTATTTTCCGTCCTTAAAATCTTGGCCTCGAAACAATAGAGGTCCGCGCATTTCTTGAGGGTGCACTTTCAAGGTGTATCGTGGAGCTAGGACATCTTGCAATTTTTGCATCTCAGGAATGCCACAGGGTGTGTCTTTGGACAGTCCGGCTTGTTGTAACAGGAGTTCTGCTTCGTTTCGTTGTTTGGCTCGGTCGGAACGTTGAATAGTGTTCCAGGTTCTTTTCCATTCTACCGTGTCGTTCTTGTTGGCATAGGTTCGTCCCACCACGATGGCACGGGCTAAACACATCTTGTCATGAGGGTTGTTAATTCGGACGAGACTCGTTTTGGTGTTGCGAAGGTTGTCCACCAATAACATCTTTTTGCGTCCAGTCCCTTGAGGAGGAGAGACGTGGGTCATGTCCAGTGTGGCTTTACCATCGGTGATGTCAAACTGATCATTAGATTGTTGTACGTGTTGAATCTTGTCCATGACTTTGGAAGCAGTCAATTCTGCAGGGGTGCTAAACTCGATCCAAACAGGGGATTTCAAACCGTCATGTTGTATGGAAAGTCTCAAGCGATCGTCTTCTTTGGGTTGACATTGTCGCTTGAGTGCAGTGAGCAAAGAATCCCACACCTCAGTGATGAACACTTCTGCTTTCTCTAACGGCACTTCAGCCTTGAAATCTTTAAACTTCACCGTGTATTTGTAAGCCGTGGTTCTAAATTTTCTAGAGGAGCGCTTTTCCGTCTCTCGAATGGAATAGTACTTTTTAGGGTTGACTAAGGGTGGTGAACTTGGTTTAGAGGGTTCGGATTCTGGTTCACTCATGTCCTCTTCAAAATCACTGGCATGAATTTGTGCCAAGATTTCAGCCCTGGTACGAGGCGATAGATCACGTTTCTGCCTCTTACTTTCTTCTTCTTTCTTCTCGAATGAATGGGATCGTTTCATCTTGAAAGCAAAAAGTCAAATGACTCAAGTTCAAACACCATAAGCTACTTTATAGTCATAGCAGACCAGCGTATATAAAAGGGTGTGTGTCTTGTCCTTTCACTATTCATTTCACTCTCAAGCCGAGCACAACGATGGAAGAGACTAACCAGATGGAACGTTTCGTCAGAGCTTTGCGAGGGGTCATTAGAAAATTCTCTTCAGACCAGCCTACGGACTACTCTCCTTCCTTTCGAGATAAAAGTCAAGATACTTGCTATATCTGTCAGAAGAAAGGGCATTGGTCTTCAGAGTGTCCAGACCGTCAAAAACGAACAAAAACAGGGACTAAAAAAGACAAAAGTCAAGATACCTGTTATTATTGTCAAGAAAAAGGACATTGGTCTCCAGATTGCCCAAAAAAGAAACAAGAGGAGTCAGAAGAAAAGAAGGATTCTTCAGAAGAAGAGAGGGATTCTTCGGAAGAAGAGAGGGATTCTTCAGAGAAAGAAGAGGAAGAAAAAAGACAATTCTATTTACAAGAGGCAAAGAAACAGGAGAAGAAGAAAAGAAGAAGGGAAGAAAATGAGGAAAAGACGGTGAAGAAATTTAAAAAACAGAGAGAGTAAACAAGGAGAAAGAAGAAGTCAATGAACTTTTTATTAAAGTGTTGTGTTGTGAATTGTGAATTGGATTGTAAAAATGGAGAAAAGAATAAATGAATGATAAAAGGT
Source organism: Sinohyriopsis cumingii (assembly GCA_028554795.2). NCBI lineage: Eukaryota > Metazoa > Mollusca > Bivalvia > Unionida > Unionidae > Sinohyriopsis > Sinohyriopsis cumingii. The sequence continues at coordinate 117,901,269 of CM068827.1, forward strand.
AAGTGTCTTTGAGTTGTGATTTTAAAATAAGAAGCTACACTCACGCACTCATACACAGACACGTACTATAAGGGCAAAATGGGTGGGTTTTTTTTGAGTTATTGGCAAATTGAAATTGTATTTCTTTTCGAGAAATGTGGGTGGCCCTGAAAAGGGCCTTTTTTCTTCATGGTGAAAGGGTGAGTTTAAGCAATCAACTTTAACTGCCTTATGCCTTTGCCACGGCCAAGGCCTACTTCTGGACTGCGTAATGTTGATGATGATGATAATGATTGGGTTGAAATCACTAAGGGTGGTACGGTAGGCTTAGTCACAGGGTTGACGTGTTTAGCTCGGGAAGGTCGTATTCTCTTCGGTCGTGATAAAGAAGTCTGATACATTTGTTTCAGACTTCTTAACTCCGCTAAAATGTCCAACAGTACCGTGACCGTTTGATTTTCACCCTCTTGTTTCTTTGCTGCTACTTCTTCTTGCTGTTGTTTTTTTCTTACCTCTTCTTCTTGTTGCTGTTGCTGTAGGAGAAAAGCCTGTTCCGCTTCCTTTTGTCGTTGTATAAATTTCTCCAATTCTTCTTTCTGTCTCTGTCTAAAATTCTCCACTTGCGGTAATGAAGAAGGTAACGAAGGTTCCGGAACAAATTCTTGCGAGGAGAGAAAATCCACAAAATCCCAATTCACCTCTTCTGAAAGTAAGTCCGAGTTCCCTTGGGCAGTCTCCCCTGCTGGTGCACCCCAATGGATCGTTTTCTGAGTTTCCGTCATGTTGAATCACTGTCGCATAGATTGACTGCACACAAGCGCTAGCGAATCTATATAGACTACGTGACGTCACAGACTGCACTCTTCGGATTGGATGCGAGCTGACTGAATTCTGTAACGCGTGTTCGGATTGGTGAATGAACTCAATCCGTTTCAATCCTTCCTGTACCTATAAATAAGCGCCGTTCACTGCATTGATTCACCTATTCTCGGAGTCTCAACATGTTGACAGACGTTGAATCTTCAACCCTTGTGTCAACAATGATGTTCAGGACGGACATGCTCATGTATGTCCGATCCAAGTGGACCGTTGTCCACAGGACCAACAGCAGCCTGTGGATAAGAAGAGTCTATATAGAGAGACAAGGTTGCCTCAAGAGGACTCTGATGTATGGCCCTGCTGTAAGACGAAGTTTGAGGAAAAGAAGATGTCGCAAATGCCCTTTATGTTAAGGGTATATTAACATAAACCAAAGGCCCTTTTCAGGGCCAGCCATATATCTCGAAAAGAGATAGCCTTTCCATTGCCTACCACTTTTTTAAAAAATTTAAAAAAAAAAATCCCATGTTAAATTCCCCTTGTACGTAGATTGTCCCACGATTTATTCCCATGTTAATTCCCCTTGTACGTAGATAGTCCCACGATTTATTCCCATGTTAAATTCCCCTTGTACGTAGAGTGTCCCACGATTTTTCGCCATGTTAAATTTCCATTGTACGTAGAGTGTCCCAAGGGGTTCTGTAATGCTAATTCCCATTGTACGTAGGGTATCCCCCTTCACTACTTATGTTGATTCTTACCCTTGTTAAGATTTGGAGTCCGTAGTGGACAGTAAATATAGTCCTGTTGGGGGTCCCAGTACTTCTAAACTGTTTGCTTTGTCCTTGCCATTTTCAGACGATAAAACAACAGACTGTACTTCTCAAGAAGGAGTATAAGAATGAGTTGAGAGTTCGAACCAATTTCTTTGTCTAATCTCATAGCCTGGGGAGGTTTTGGAAAAAGGAGCCAAATATGTAATCGTGAGAACCTAGTGAGTGCGTCTAGTTTATTCCGGCGTAGTAAAATGTATGTTGTTTGTTCAGTGAACTTACTTTGTATGATAGTTTTAAGTTCCATAATAATACTATTATTCGTGTTTTATTTAAATAGTCATTCAATTTTTGATTAATATTGATTAAAGATATTTTACGATAGATTGACATTGATTATATTGCGGTTGAATTGTTGTCTTTATTTCGCGTGACGGTAAATCTCAGTGGTTAACAATAATTGTTAACTTGTAAGGATACCGTCCATGCTGGTGCTAATATGATTCCAAGCGCCTGTTGTGTTTTTAAAAGAATATTGTTTCAACTGCTCAAATCAATTTTCTTAACTGGTAGTAATGATTGAATATTTGGTAAATGGCGTCATATCAAATTAAGTCAAACGTCTAAAGGTTAAATAGGTGATGGTTTATAATAATCATGGTGTAATTTAGTAGATTTAATGTCTAGTTAATAGAAATGTGAAAAACGACACAGAATAATGGTATATGAAGGTTTAATAAAAACTTTATATTCCTCTTTTGATCAGTCTCTGATTTCCTTTGTTAGGTGGTATTAAATGGCGGCGAGGCGGGCTGGTAGAAGTAAGTTAGGCGGGCTGGTAGAAGTTCATTTAGGCGGGCTGGTAGAAGTACAGTTAGGCGGGCTGGTAGAAGTACATTTAGGCGGGCTGGTAGAAGTACAGCTGGTTGGCTGCGGGGTTGATTTCCATGTGGCTAACTTTCCCTTTCTCCAACAAAATGAGTTATGCAAACATTATCTGAACAAAGGTAGAAAAGTGTTTCTATCACCCAGTTTTTGAACTATCAACATACAGCCAAATCCACTTTATGATATAATTTGTTTTAACTTTACTGTTCCATGTGTTTTGCCTGCATCATCCAATTTCTTTAAAATGACACAACGTTGGAAAGGCTATCTAAATGTCTGCACATGTATAATTTGAGTCCATTACTTTATACATAAGAGTATGTAAGTTGTAAGATACACTGCTGAACTGCATGTGGATATTTCATAAATGTCTTCCTGTCCCTTATATCATGCTCCACAAATGCACTTTGACACACGTCTTCCTGAAACTTAATCATCCTTCACAAATGTTTTCCTTGCAGTTTAAATAGCAGATGATTTTACCCAGTTCAAATTCCCTTCGTTATACAAGTTAAGTCTTGGAGTGGTGTATAGCTTGAACTTCCTGTTCAACGCAGGGTTTCCGCTTTGCTTTAGATAACACATATGTACCCTTCGAGCGCTAGCAGCTGAATGTGACTGCCCTGATGGTCCTGGACTTTTGACCACCTTATACGTTATGAAGTTTGGGGTCTTATGTGTGCCTTAGAGCTAGATTTTTAGTGGCCGCTTTGTGCTGCTGGGCCTGATGGTCTTCGGTGTTATGACCACCTTGTAAATAATTAATTCTGGGTTCTTATTTGCTAGTGTTATCTATTTAATTTGCCACCTTGCGCGACGGGACCTGGTGGTATCGGCGTTATGACCACCTTATAAAATGTTTGGGTCCTATTTCGCTGGTATAGTAAATTTATTTGCCACTTTGTGCGGGTGAGCCTGGGGGTCTTGGCGTTTTGACCACCTTATAACTTTAATTTTTGGGGTCTTATTTATGCAGGTATTTTCATTCTTGCCTATTGGTGTTATATAGCTGTCATCTTGGGCATGGAATGTTGTTAATCGGGAGGTTATGAGTTGATTAGATTTTCCTATGTTACCAGAAAATGATGGACTGACGCTACACCAAAGCCTTTAACTCTACAGAGAATGCCTCTAATTGGGTTACTTTTTTATTTCGAAATTCGTATGTGTTTTTGTTTACCCATCGGACGTCTAATTGAGGTCGTGCCCCCTCTGCTGCTATAATTAGATCATTGTTATATCAATAATGGCACCTGGTGCTGAATCTTATACAGCTAGATTAGCTGGAGAAAGATTATAAGCAATCAAAAAATGTCTTCCTGTTCGTGATTCTGTTAGACGAAAACTTCAAGGACGCCAAGAATCCCAGGTAGAATTTGCAGAAAGTTCTCAGCAATTATTCAAACCTGTTACTGAAACAACTAAACCCCTTTTTCCTCAACTTGAAAAAATAGCTGAAAAAACTGAAGAAACATCGAGACTTTTACAATATCTTCCTGGTCGAATGCTTCAACCAGCAAAACCTATTACTAAAAATAAAAAGATGATGAAGAAATAGTCGAAGAATTACGTAATAAATTTACTGAAGATGCTTTAAACTTAATCGATAAAACTAATCAAGGTGAATGTCCAGTTCTTGTTATTACAGACTATGAAATGAGAAATAAATGTTGAGACCAACATATGGAGAATATATTTCCAGTCTACAACACTGGGTTGATGTGTTTTATAAAATTAAAACTGGAAAAGGTCGAAGCGACACAAAAAGTGCATTGTACATAGAATACGTCATGGCGGTAAACGATATGTATGATCAATATGAAAAACAAAAACAGCAAAAACAAAATGAAAGAACAAAAACAACAAAAGAAAGAATAAAAATAGCAGGAGAAACAAGAGAAAGAAATTCTTCCATCTGTTCAAAGATTAATTGATAAATTTAGATCTGGAACCTATGAAAAAATTAAAGATATGGATGATGATCAATTAGCTGAATATTCTGCCAACGATTATAATTATTCGTCTGATATGTTACCAGACATGATAGACTTTATGAGGATGATTACCATAAGATGATCTTTAGAATCCATCATAATAAGGGTGGTATTAGTAAGGGTGATCCAGATTTTGCTACGTTCTCTGCAAAAGTAGATAAACTAAAAACAAAAAAGAAAGAAATTGAACCATCGACAGTTTCACATTTTAAATCACCTACTAAACCAAAATCTCCTCAAAAACCTGAACAAGAACTTCCAGAACTAATTAATCTCAAGGATAAATGTACGACTCGAGGTATTGAATTCATTAAAAAAGATACATTGAACATTGCAGCACATGGATACTATGAAAAATAAAAATATGTAAAACCTAAATATATTGACTACTGAAAGATGAGGATAATTGGGTTAAAGATGTATATTCTGTATATGAAGATAAACCTTTCGAATTTAATAGTGAATTTCTTAAATTTAAAATGCATGTATAAAGAGTAAAAGAAAAAGCTGAAAGAGGAATTTTATGATCCAGGAGAACCAACTTGGAAGTGGTCTTATTTCTTGTCCTAGCACCATTCTTTCTGATGTAGATAAATTAGAAGTTATGATTGGAGGAAAACGTGCTGGAAATAATTCGCCGGAAATCATCAATGAACTATCTGATATTTGTCGAAGATTATTTACTGGCGGTATTATGGATATCAATGTTTATCGTTCTATCATTGATGAAATTGCCGATGATTATCGCAGTGATCAGATAAATAAGTAATAAATAAAATCATCCTACACACTGCTCATCGTGGGCCTGTAATTATCAGAGTAGTAAAATCACGATTACCAACTTACAAAGCGATTTACGGTGATGTTGTTCAAGGTCAATTCAAAAGGATAGACCCAAAAGCAATACCAATTGCAAAACAATTAGGGATGAAGGCTATTGAGACTGTTCGTGAGAAAGGCATCGGCACTATTGGTAATCTTGCCGGTCAAGAGTTCTCGACAATCAAGGCTATACTAGCACAGTTAATTAGACGAAAACCACAACCAGTAAAATTACCCAGCACTGAAGTTATGCCTGCAAAAATCAGTAAAATAATAAATCAAGCTGCAAATGAAAAACTAACAGAATTGGCTGTTAATGAAGTTGTTCCTACAATGTTAACTAATGAAATTATACCGACAAATAAAAGTTTAATTTCAGGAAGTAGTCTTCGTGTTAGACGAAGATAGTTAGAATAATATGTTTTAACGTATAGCCGATCCGGTGTTCGACATGAACGCACCGATTGTTAAAGATGAATCTATGCTGAAGCATTTATTGAAGTAGAAGGAGAACTTGTAACATATGCTCCTCTTAATACAACATATGGAACTGATGTCATAGTTGGTTTTATTAACAATGGTATTATGGCGTTATTTGATAGAGCTACGTATATGACAGATGGAAGAAATATTGAATCAATTCAAAAGACGTCGATGTTGCTACAACGTTACCAGGTTTAGCAAGATATTCAGATGATTATACAAGATCAGCTGGTCCATCTATGATGTTTGCCAAAGATAACACGGATCATCCTCAAAATGTTATGGAGGTTGAGGGAAATGCAAGAGTCGCTGGAGGAGCAGCTGATGGGCCAGCAATTGTATCAATCAATGCAGACTACAGCTTATGCTTTGCTACACGTAAATCAATGTTGAAGGATGGTCGCAGAATATTTTCATGAGCGATTCCACTGTCACACATCTTCAGATTTTGTAAAAATGTCAGAAACGCTATCTTTGGAGTGAAACATACAGGTGTACTTGTGAGAAAGGGTAACGATAATGATGTTATTTGGCGACTTGCCCTCGTTGCTGTTGGTTAAGTAATATTATTTAAACTTTTATTGTGGATGTCATTAATGACTCCATCTATTGCAGAGGAACAAAAATTACTTTCTTTTATGGATTCAGGTGGTAAATCATTGTTTTCATGGTTAACAATGACCACAGATCACATTCAGAGTATTATTGTTAGGTTATTTACATGGCAAATGGCATCACAATAAGGAGTTTCTGTGCCAAGGCATATATTTATCGCTTTACAAAATGCTGAACGATTAAATAATCAAGAACTTAGTCATATGACATTTTACACACTTACAGTTAGGGAAGTTTATTTAATGGACATCAAGTACCATCTGAAGATATAATTTTAAATTTTGAAAATAACTACATAGCACGTGCATATCATCGTTTAATGACATTTATGGGACTGATCAAAATATAGATACTGGTTTACAAATATCGCAGTTAGCTTTTAGAAATCTGTATCTGATCTATTACTTTTCTTTGGAACATTTAGGTTTATTTAAACAATCTGTTGTTGATATTTGCTTTCGAGCTCGTGTCAACTCAGCTGGAAGTGTTAATTACAGAGCAATCGCAGTTATTAATCCAGATAAATTAATGTTACTTGAAGGTGCTGGTGAAATGATGAGAGTTGTTGACGCTCCAGTAGAAAGCATGTAACTAAATCACTCATCATATAAAACTGTCGTATAGTCACGTTAATGTCACTCTGACCCCTGGTCAGGTGATAAGATTACAATCTAAACTAGGGGGCCCCGAGTGGATGAGTGGTCTAAAGCTCTCTCCGCTACGGATCACTGCCATCTCATCTCTATCTGCGTGGGTCCGAGTATCGGATTCGGCCAATGTGGTATGTGAGAAAGCTTGCCAGTCGCTTCTCGTTGGTCGATGGTTCTTTCCGGTTATTTTTTTGTTCTTCTTCCACCATAAATACTGGCCGCCATGTATAGCCTGTCGTGTGCTGAAAAATGACGTTAAACCCTACAACAAAAACAACAACAACACCAACATCAATCAAAACTTGCAAGTAAATGCGGAACAAAACTATCACTACCAAAAGATCAAATTTCTAGTGGTGGTCCAAACAAATTATCGTTAACGAAGACTCAGCTTAAACATTTCAGTAAGGCTTTAGCATCAAAAACCGGAGTTCAACTTCATCTTTCCCCGAGTTCCATAAAAGACTCAATTAAAACAGGCGGTATATTTCCACTTCTTGCGGATATACCAGCGTTAATAGTCGCTGCAACCCCAGCTGTAGCAAAAGCAGCTGCACTTTGTGCTTTTGGAGCCGCCGCTGAGATGGAATTAAAGAAAGCAACAGGATAGGGATATAAAACGGGAATGTGTCTAATATTACTGGGAACCCCTTATCGGTATGGAAAAGGTCTGAGACTTCCATGAACACTTCGCTAATTCTGTATCTGTCAAATTTCGATTTACTTGATGCTTCTAAAAATTAAATATAAAAAATTTCAGAGGTATTTTTATGCGCGATCAATTACCAAAAACAACCGCACGACACTGAGACGGGAATTATAAATCTTGATGATAATTCTGGCCCAGGAACTCATTGGGTTGCATACGCATTTGATCCACGTGGTTCTATTTATTTTGATTCATACGGGGTTCTTCCGCGAATATAATTTTTAAAATATACCAGAAACATTCCACTTTTGGTATTCATTATTGTCAACATGTGGTCGTGAAGTAATTAATGTGCTCAAAATCAGCATTACCACCTCATAAGGTCGTGCATGATTATAGAAGTAACCGCGTCGTTTTAAACAGACCTTAAAGCATAATGGTTGATATTTACGGAGGATCTTCTCTTGGTGGTACCAATAAGGGCAAGAAAAAAAAAAAAGAATTTTATCTGTCAAATTACGCGACTAAAGATGAACCTGCTTATATTATGAGCCTCTCTGGAGTTTTCTAAGATGAAGTTGTTATTGTTCAGGATAAACACAGTGTTTTAAAGACGAGCAATATCCAGTAACATAGTTCGTAGAATTCTGGTGCTATTACGGATACTTTTCCAGTATCGACCAATGATGGTAAAATCAGAGACTCGAGTATAATAATAGCAACTGTTAGAAATGAAATTACAACAAGTGTTGATAATCGTTTGCGGAATACTGGCGATACAGTGACAGTTGTACTCAACATGAATGGCAATAAGATGGTTGTTTTAAGAGATCCAATATTTGATGAGGATGCTGCAACAAAAAATATGTAGATACAGTATATACTAAATTATCCATGCTACGAGCTGAATATGACGTTAACGTAAATATATTTTTAAATACTTGCCGATGATTTCTTTGGCACGCCTTTGACTGCTGATGTAAAACATGTTGATATTAACACAAACTTTGGTAATATTAATATAGCTATATTAGATATTGTAACGATTCGAAAGAAACTAGAAGATGTTATAAGTTGGATTCCTGATATCGTTTAAAAAATCGAACTGATTAAAATCCACCACAAGCATATTACCAACATAGTATACACAGTAGCATCTGACCAAACTTTATGGTCACCAGTCAATAAAACCATTAAACGTCGCGCTGAGGTTACAGTTATATACAGGCTGTCAGTACTCGGTGATGTAACATTTAAATATCTACCACGATTTCACGGCGTTATCCACTGACTCCGTCAGGTGGATCCATGTTAGTGATTTTAGATCAAAACCACGAGGTAACATTTCATGTGGAACATGAAGAAAGAAAATAAAACTCGGCTTCAGTTATTATTGTTGTCTTGAATTAGTAGCTAAATTCTCACCTAATTAAAATATATGAGCCTTCCGATCAATTTTCAACGTATATATATATATAATCTAGCACGTGTATGGCAAACAAGATTAAAAAAATATTGTTGACGAGAATGTAGTAAAAATAAAGAAATATCGCAGACGTGTAGTTATTTTTGATATAATTGTTTATTCAGCGTCTGCTGTTATTGCTGGAACCGATGTATAATTATCAACAATAACAATGATGGCACAAGTAGTTGTAACAATTTCTGTGTTTCAATTGCAGAAACGATTGCCCGTATTCTTAATATCATCGATAGTTATATATTAAAATTACAAACAGCAACGTTAGTATACCCCAAATTATCCTCGCTATTATCAAATAGCCTTAGTGACGGGAAAATATCAGATTTTGAGTTCACGGAGATGATCAAAATCTACAAAGAAATAATGACTGTGATTGATTTAGAAAACCAGGATTTAAATAACAATGTCAACTCCACTGACGTCGTCAGGCGAGCTACTTCAACAAATCGCACCGAACACGTCTCCGTCAAAAACAAAAACGATATCGGTAAGCTCAACTAATCCAGAATTTAGTGTTATTTTTCCAACTGCAATTCCAGTCAAAGAAATCGCACTAGCACAAAATTACGAATATATTACAGCTGGCCAAATATCAGATCAAAATCATTTGGTGGATTACAGGCAAATAATTCGCTTATATTTGCAAATAAAAATAAAGATGATGGAATACCTGATTGGAAGGTTGTGTCTGTTTCTACAGAAAGTTATAAAATTGAACAAATCAATGATGAATTTTAGTGCAAAGTCAAATATATAAATATAACAGAAGCAAAATTTCAGTTCACGAACCGACGTTATCATCTGCAATTGAAATAAATTCGACAGATTATGTTGTAGATATTTATCAATCATCAATCGGATCTGTTTTAGGTTTTCAAGAAATTCCACCAGAGTATCATTGACCACCAGAACCAAATCTCGCTGATTTTATCGCAGATGAGAACAAATTTATAACAACTCCAAAATAACGAAATTTTTTCCCATGGAATGGAACTTGTTTAGTATGTAATATTTATGCTTTTAGTGGCGAAATAAGATACTTTGACGTTTATAAAATGTATTCCGACCCCATTAACTCAATCGATAGAATATAAAGTCTGTTTGTTTGCGTTACCACAACATTATAACAATGATATAAAACAACAAATCATTGAAACAATACAAAATCTAAATCAGTTAGAATCAGATTATAATCATTTTAACAACACTGTCATTAAGGACGTATTTAACCACGCTATTTCTTCCCCCCGCCATGGAAAACCATTTATCAATCATTAGAAAATAACAGAAAAACAATATAAAGGACCAGGTGATTTTACATTTAAAGTACCAAAATTTAATAAAGAGGAATTATATAATACTATTATTGAAATTTTATCCAAAATACTCGAGTCATGGAGAAAAATAGCCCCGCCAGCAACTATTCTCAGAAATAACAATGATCCATACGGTGGCTGGCGTTATATTTCACCAGGAGTTGTAAATATAACCTAAACGATTGCAATCAATCTTGTATGTGATGTAATTGATGGCAGCTTTAAATAGATCTTGAAAAATTAAACCAGGTTCAGCAACGACATTTACTCCGCAAATACCTCCTGGATATTTGATTGTGCAAGAACCTATTAATCATGTTTATCTATGATGACATAGTAATTTATTATCAAGAATAAATTTCAAACTTACTAATCAGAATGGACACTTAATTGACCTGCGTGGAGAATTTTTGAATATAAATTTATTTGTAAAATCTTAACGAGATATTTTTGTAGAGTGATTTACAAATTTTTGTAGAGTGATTTACAAATTAATCAAAGAGATATATTATATAATGTACCAACACGTGAGGGTTTTTATACGTGACAAAGAAGTACTTGAAATCGCCATCAGAAAAATATTTACACTACCCCCCAATCGGAGTAGAACATTTTAATATTGATATTGTTATTGACAACTAAGTTAACGAAGATTTGTTTATTGACGTAGGAACATTTTGATGAGCTGCGGCGAAAACATGTTGTTATGATCACGTGTGAAAGAGATCAGATTCTGAATTATGCACATACCTGCATAAAATTTGATCAGATTTAAAAAATAATATATAATTCTGAATAAATATTATAATCTGAATAATTTCCATCAGATTGACGGAAATATTGATACTAAAATAATTGAAATCAGATATATTTCAGTAAAAAATTTTACTAAATATACTATAACATAATTTTTTTGTATACTCAGATTTCAGAAAATTCTGTGATTCTGATGAAAATTTGTTGAAATTCATCGGGGGTTTTTTAAGTCTATTTTAGTCGATTTTATTATAGAAAATTGGTGAAATTTCTGACTTTCATAGGGTGGAAACCCCAGCGATTCTCTAAATGATTTTTTCGACAAATTGATAAATTTACCTTTTTCTGCTCACAAATAGACTAAAATCAGATACATTTTGGCAACAAAACCCCCCATAAATTTTGCCTGATTTTCTGTGATAAAATGGACTAAAATAAGTATAAAAAAAGATGAATTTTGACTAAATTTCACTTAGTTAAAAATAAAAAAAACCCAACATTATAATCAGAATAAAAATAACTTTTACTTTCATAATCATTAATCACGACATGGATCCCAGTTGTCACAACTTTCATTTTCATCACTACTACTACAAGTAACAGCGTTTTCGTTTTCACCATATGATATAATCTTTTTTTAGTTGTCTCACGCGTGTACTGATAATCATTTTTGTTTCGTATTCGCGAGATAGTTATGATCTAATATCTTCAATCAAGATCGAAAGTCATCCACATCTCTATCTTTAAATGTCGATAAATATTGTAATATAACATGTTGGATGATTTAATTTGTCGATATTCTGCTGGTAGTGTGTAACCACCCTCAATTTTTTGTTGTTGAATTGACTCAAAATTAAAAATTATTTTCTCTGGATCGAGTTGAACTTTTATGCCGTCATGTTTTAATTTTGTAACTGCAGAAATAATATAGTTAATCTTTTCAAAGAGCATTTCATTATATATACTATTATATATTTAAATTAAATTGTTGACAAAAAGTATATACAATTTTTAACGGTACAACCACACGTGAACCCCTAAATTGTCAACGACATTTTAGCAATTTCAATGGATACATATATAGACTGCACAACAGCCATGTGAACACCAATATTACCAAACGATATTCTAGTAGGCTTAGAGAGTACATATATAGACTTGACAACCCACGTGAATCTCTAAATTGCCAACGAATTTGAGCTGGTTCAGTAGGCACGAAATTACACAACACAACCTTATTTGACATCCTAGATTGCCAAATGACATTCTACTAAGTTCAAAATATACATATATACATATAATCTTAATTCTAAGGACGGCACAATACATATATTCTCTACGTTCAACATATTTTTGCACACACACCCCAATAATCAACCCCGGGGGAGTGCAAAAGATCACCAACCACGTGGTGATATGGTGGGGTGTGTATTTTTTCAAACAGAAAAATCGCGAAATATTCGCCACCATCGACAGTTGTCAGTCATGGGATTCGATCGCCAGACCTCGAGTATCAGAGTTCGTTAGTGCTTTAGCATTACGCCACGTTCCAATCTTACAGATACACGTTTCAGAAATTATTTTAAAGTTACCTATGTTGGATAAATTATCCTTCTACCAATTTGAACTATTATACAATTATGTTACTTCACTGATATTAATTATGACATAGATGGCAAATTAATTAGCATGACAAAATCAATTGCGATCTACGGACAAACATAGACTATAAAAAAAGTAATCTGTCTTTTCTTTAGGTCATTCACATCAAGAAAAGAAGGTAACTGGTAAATTACTCTGTCAATGAGACAAGAGTTACTTCCCTTAAATGATACTAAAATTTGATTTAGGTATTGGAAAAATAATTATCCTATCTCGATATTCTTTTGCCTGGAGAAAGTGCACTAAATATATATATATATATATATATATATATATATATATATATATATATATATATATATATATATATATATATATATATATATATATATATATATATATATATATATATATATATATATATATATATATATATATATATATATTGTAGTAATTTGACAAAACAAAAATTAAATAATTAGTAAATATAATCGATGTAACTACGGAATTACACTACCGGAGATATCTTAACTTGACAGTTATCTGTCTTAACAATAATGGAAAACATTTTTTTATTTATATTTTTGTTCTTCAAATGCGGCTTTAGTAATATTAATTGCGACATAATATATTGAGCTCCTACAAATATCAAAATATTAGCCAGCTGCATACATCGACGGGAATATTATTTATTCACCTGTCTCTACATTTACGGATATAACTGATCTTGCAATAATTATCATTATAACCGACATATTCGAATTTGATATTCTGACTCTGTGTAACAATTCTTAAATTGCTCAAATTATTATTAATTTTTATACCCCTGATTTGATCGATCACAAGATCGTCCTCCATTAATCCACTGAAATATTCAAATATTAACCTTTGACAAAGATACATTTTATTTTTCCCTGTATTGAATTTGAGATACTCAGTATTACTGACATTTCAGACTGGTTTGTTTAGTCAACAGTGCCTGATTACATCATCACGAGATGCTTTGTAATTCTTGACAGTTGGGTGTTTGTCAAATTGTTTTTGCTCCATTTATATGTAATATCATTTGCTTATTGATTATTTGTCTTAATCATTACTTTGAAAATCGTCAGAAAATCTTCTACACTTTTTATAATTTTGTCACTGTCATTATTTTTTATCATAATATCTTTTCGGTTCTCTGTATTTTTTACCAACACATTCCACCACAACAGCGTTTCTCTTCTAATTCCAACACCGCATTTCAAACACGGTTTTGGTCCTACACTTCCATTACGCACGCTTTGCAAATGATATCCGCAGAATTCTTTTACGCAGACCTCTTTTATGCAGATTTTGTTACAAGGAGTCGTGGAACATATCATTAATCACTTGCATTTATCCCTTGTATATATATATATATATATATATATATATATATATATATATATATATATATATATATATATATATATATATATATATATATATATATTGAAATATTTGTCTTAATTGTAATATGGATTAATTGAGAGATTATCTAAGATCAAACCTTCTAAAGATCAATTTAATCTTGACAGAATATCCCTTGTCTTACCGATAAAAGCTCAGGTTGCTCCGAAGAATAAAACTGTGATTAATAAATTCACGACGCCAAGAAAGAATTTAACAAAGACGGTGCATCTCATGTGTGGTCAACATTCAAAATCATGCACAATGAAGAAGGTGTCGATGCAACGATAAAAGACGAATGAGAGGCGACCATCATTAATTATCTCGACAAACAAAGATGTTTTTTCAGAGTAAATTTTTTTGTATTAGCAGAAACAAACAATTGGATTATCCGTGACAAATATGATCCTGTCCTTCATAATGAAAAAAAAAATGCCATACTGAGTTAAAATTCCAAACCAGGAATGCTGGCTAGCATTGACAAACCGTATTATGGAAGAGCGTATCCTGTATCCGCGGTTACTTAATGAATTTATCCGATACATAATAAACCCAGCATTAATAATTTAAAAGCAATGAAATGTTCAAGACTAAATTGCGTAGCTTAACGAGAAACGGAAAATTTTACTGTTTCGACTCGTGGACACGGTCAAACGGATAAAAGACGTAAAATAATAAACAAGTGGGGAGAAATAGTTAAGGATACCGAAGCGTCTGTCAAAGATTTAACTGACACAGGAAAGAAACTAAAATTAATCAGCGCCGTCAGGTAGAGAGACATAAAACAGTTTATCTCAATGTATCAGTAGGTTCTGGTAAAACTAATCGTGTGATTGAACTATTTCGGAATT
Organism: Sinohyriopsis cumingii; assembly: GCA_028554795.2. Classification (NCBI taxonomy): domain Eukaryota; kingdom Metazoa; phylum Mollusca; class Bivalvia; order Unionida; family Unionidae; genus Sinohyriopsis; species Sinohyriopsis cumingii. Next base: position 117,916,380 of record CM068827.1, read on the forward strand.
TTGATATGGTCGTTTTAACCCCTACAAACAGACTCGCATGAAAAATGAGAGAAAGAAATATTACATGATGCACTTATTATAAATTCTTTCGAAGGAAGGGAGATAAATGGAATCCTGAGCGAATGGGCGAAAAACCATTCCAAAGATTATCGTTTGTGATGAAATATGTACAGGGTCGTTAGAAATATTAAACATATTTCTTGATTGGTAATTAACAAAAAATACTGCTGTAAGAATGTTTGGAGATCATGGTCAACCACCACCTTTTGTTGGATTGTCTCTACATAAATGGTTAAAGAATGCTGCCGATTATTATGAAGAAATTACTGATGAGCATTGAGCTCTTGATCTAGAATTAAGAGAGTTTAAGAAATTAATCAGACTACAGCCAAATAAAAGTCAGTGTGAAATAATGCGTGAAATAATTTCAGAAACCCCTATTAACAATTTTTGGAATTTGTGGAGACCGAATGATTTGATAGTTGCAAGTTGAAAGATAGTTTATGATACACTTCAACAACAATTATTGATGTTACATAAAGAAAATTTTCAAATATTCCCGCACACTTATGTTATTGACCGGTTGATACGCGACGGCAGAATATCGACGTTGATATTCCAGGGTCGTCAGAAAAACAAAATCTTGTACTAAATGATATTGTTTTGGTTCTTGTCAATGTTGTTCAGTATGTGCTACAAATGGACGAATCTCCGTGGACGTTAGGATACGCAATGACAAATCACTCATCTCAGGGGTTAACTATTTCGGTTATGCGAGTTTGGATCGTCGATGATCGTATCGAATGGTCAAATTTAGTTTACCTGTTAGTGTCTAGAGTTAGAAAAATGTCTCAATTGCGCAGGGTTATCATAGACTTTACAAAAACACTGTTGATGTTATTGATAATGATATAATAAGAAAAAAATAGTTAGTTATAAACAAAAAGCGCGACTTTGACCTTGATGCTGAATTTATAATGATGCTGAAACAACAGCAAAATAATAATTGTGCGAGCTGAAATCCAGTAATGTTGTGGCAGTATTCAAATAGTGATCCAAAACATTTTACCGTAGATAGAATTAATAAAAGGTTTGGTCATTCACGCGAAAAAGTAATGCTGACCTGTCTTGAATGTAATTCACGTCGAGGCGCTAGTTTACAAAAGTGAATGCGGTGGTAATCTTATGTCTTCAGGAATTATTTGTAAGTACAAATCTACGTTGAGGAGTAGTTGAATATAATCTGTAGATTGCAGGTCTACCCGTGGATCTTACCACGCTAGATATTTTATGTGTCGTTACACTACAAATAGGATCAGTCGCACTTTTTTTACCGCCTTCAAACTGCCCGGGTTCATATAAATACCTGGCAGTAACATTACCCAATACTGGTTGTTTTGAAAAATCATGTCGATGTATTGGTATATGTTTATTTGTTAGTGCATGGGTTTCATGGCGGTTGTTCGAGTAATTTCATTATTTAATGCAGCTATCACACTTGGTAATCTTGCAACCCATTCATGAGATCTCGTATTTTGAATTATTTCCTTCGCATACTGATATCCAAATAACCGCTCACCAGGTGTTTGATTAAATTGTTCACAATTGCCTAATCACGATGTATTGCAGTATGTCCTCGTCTGATTTCGACATTGCTTTTTCATCAGAGATGACACTGCGACAAGAAATTCCTTGCCAGGATCAACTTGTAATAGCTTTGGCCATCGTAAGGGTCCTCGTTGATGAATTCTCTCAAAAGCAGAAACAAATTCAGTTGCTGTTTTAGTTGATAGTGGCTCTGCTTCTTTATATCTACTTGCAAAGTCAACGACAGTCAATGCGTATTTGTATGTTATTGAATGTCTACCAATTTTGATAGTATCATGTGTTAAAAATAAAATATCAGCCTGATGAACTTCATTTGGAATGCTGACATCAGAATGTGCATGATGAATTCGTTTAGGTAGTGGTAGTTAATTTGCCATATTGCTTGTCGTGCTAACCATTTTTCAGTAGCAGAAGCACGTGTAACGTTTGCTGTATCAACAAGTTTACTAACTGCTGCTCTACCTCTCCAATATCCCCTTGGACTATAATAAATTGATTCCGTTATTTTAATAATTGGTTAATTAATTACCGGCTCCGAATACTAGTTTACTTTTCATCGCGGATCATACCAACCAAATATCTAATAATTCACTGATATTTTTATTTTTTTATGTAATTTAACGAATGAATCGAACTTCACATCTGCAATATGTCGTTGTTGTAAATCTTTATTTTTATAAGCTACATCATGAACGTGACATGCTTGATCAATATCATTTAATGGATACTCTTCAGGTCTTGGTTGATCTCGTTCCTCAAGTCGAATATCAAGTCTGGTTACAGGGTTACAATAATTATATCCAGGAAGATATTTTTCTCCTGGGTATTTAGCCCATGGTGTTACTGGAAATTTTGACATTAATGTTGCAATATTACAACCATCGTTACATTGATTTTTAGGTAGAAAGGGGAAACAAAATAATGTTACATATTGCAAATTTTCCACCATATGCTATTTCTCCATATTTTGTTGTAACTGCGGCTAAATCAGTAGTTGGAGTTTTAATTCTACAACGTAAACAATATAGATTCATGTATATTTATAATATGGATGTAATTCATTTCTCAGCGACACGAAAGCAAGAGCCAGTAAAACATCATCCAGCGCTACCGAATTCTATCAGAATGATATTAACAGGCCCATCTTGTAAAACGCAATTATTACTTAATTTGACAATGAGATGGCTCATGTGGGATACATTATATTTAGTTGCACCATCAGTTGATGATCAGAGATGCTACGAAGTACTTAAAGATTTTATTGAAAATGCAAAATTGTTAAATGAAGATGGCGATGATATTATTAATTTTATAACTGAAATTGATGAAGCACCGTCAGTAGATGAATTAGATGGATTTGTTAATAATCTCGTAGTATACGAGGATGCGATGCTGGATAAACAATCAAATCCAGCTAAAATATTTTCCAGAGGCAGACATACAAATGCAGATATAATTTATGTCACTCAACGATATACACAAATACCTAAAGTTATCAGAGATAACTGCAAAATTTTAATTGTATTTAATGGAGTTTTTACACATACTCTGCGAAATATTCATCAGACTTGGTGTAGTGGTGATATAGACATGATTAAGTTCAAAAACTCTTTTTCAAAAGCACAATCTGCTCAACACGGATTTAAAACAATAAATTGATCCTAGAACAAGATATCGTGTAAGTCTCGATACAATATTTGGTTGATATAACAATGATCTAATTATAGCAACAGAGGGGGCGCGACCTCAATGAGACGTCCGGTGGGTAAACAAAAACAGAAAATTTAGACACAAATAAAGTAACCCAGTTAGAGAAATTCTCGGTATAGTTAGAGGCTTTGGCTTAGCGTGAGTGACCTTATTTTTTGTATTTCGTAGGAAGCTTTTATTTTAAGAAAATGACGTTTGAGCAAAAGGTCTGTTCGCTCCCTCTGTTGCTGAACAGTATCACCCATCACGAGTGAAACGCTATATCCTCGTATTGTATTTGATATTAAAAGATTGGAAGAAATCATTACGTTGGGATGGTGCTGGTTTTTCAAGTTTTACCTTTTATTCTTGGCTCGTGGATGCATCTGTGCCTTTGGTGCCTTGAGTAAATACGTGTATAGTAAGTGTCATGCAGGTTGTTTATATTTTGAGTAACATACTCAATCTTTCGTATATGTAATCAGGTACATTGGCCTTGTGTCATTAAACTCTGCCACTGTTTTCTTTCTGTAGATCTTTAAAAAAATATCATGTCGCTTTAGAAACTCCATTAGATGGGATAACCTTAACATATAGCTAGTTCCTGTAATTGCTGGAGCATTAGCTATTGATCCTCCAATAACTTTTCCTAACGTTTATCAACGATCAAATGTTCACATCTAAATACCCCCCCCCCCCCCCCCGAAAGGGCAGATGGTGGCGATGATTTCGATTTTTCAATTGAAATTACGCTGATAAGGAAGATGATTATGCTCTGGAGACTGGCCTGCCATAGGTGATACTGTAAAGAGTGGCAGTCGCCTTGTAGAGCAAATAATAGCAGGTTTTGAGGATCCCTCACCGATCAGAGATTATAGGCTTCCACGTTTCTTGCACTATACCAGGAGGACATAAAGGACAGCCCTAGAATGAATTAATAAAGATACAACTTAGAGAAATACATGCTTAAAATACAAAACGAACACCACTATTATTCAAATAAACATATGGAAAGATAGTATAGCAGGTCAGACTGGAATGGGTTTTTTGGTTGGAATAGAGTGGATAGAAGTAGGCGACAAACTGGCGTTGTCTACTGAGGAAACCGTATCCATTAGAACTTATTGTTGTATAAAGACGACTAATACAAGTATCAGAGGAAACATAGACGCAAATAAAAACATAATTGAGACGTTTGATGAATGGGCACGGGAAGCAAAGATTTTGATACATTATTACCACGAAAGAATGAAAAGTGAGGATCATCCACCTGCCGTGAGAAGACTAGTCACTTTATAAGAAAAATGCGAATATGGTAGTAAAGTAAATGCTTTTGATGTTATCAATATGAAAATAGAATCCATTAATATGATGTGGAAATGCATTATAAAAAAGATTGACTGGGTTAAAATGGCAACAGCACAGAAACAATAGCGATGCGTACTGTTGCAAAGAGCTGGAAGCACAAAAGAGCTGTCAGCTGGATATATAATATTGTCTTTGTTTTTCAGAGAAAATAGTTTGCAAAATTCAATGTAAGCGTTAAAAATACCATTAGGTGAAATGTTGAAACAGATGTTTAAATAGGTATGATAATATCAGCTTCTGATGGCAAAATATAGCAAATCTTTTAAAGGTTTTTCTACAAGGTGGAGAAAGCACAAGCTACTGAGTGTTCATAAGGTGGCAAAGATCATTCTCTGGCTTTTCAAAGGTACGTACAATGAATTTAGAGTCTCCACATCAAACTTGTCTTATGGATTTGTGCTGGCCCGCCACCACCCTCGTCACCACCCATTAATGAATACATCGTGGGTTCTGCCCTTACGTCGTTCATGAGCATGGGCCTACCATGAGATAGGATATTTTTTCCAAATCAGATACTCATAAGCTATACTAATAACGTAAAGGTTATGCCCGTTAAATACATTTGTTTTTACAGTTTTAAAAAGGAAAAATATAAGAATATTTTCTTCATGCTGGGATCAGTCTAGCTCTATTCCACGAATCTGGGATCAACCCAGAATACACTCTTATGCAGGGATCAGTCTAGCAGAGATTTAGTTAAGATGGGATCAGCCCAGAATACACTTGAATGCTGTGATCAGCCCAGCACGAATTATCCTTGAGCTTGGATCAGCCCAGAATACACAATAATGCTGGGATCAGCCTAGAATAGATTTACTTGAAAATGGGATCAGCCCGGAATCTACTCGAATGCTGAGATCAGCCTAGCACATATTTTACTTGAGCTGGGATCAGCCTAGCACCAATTCTAATTGAGCTAGGATCAGCCCAGAATACACGGCTGCATTATTACAGCGCATTAAATAAGTTCCGAAATTTTACAATTTTAGCATAGTGACTTGTTGCAAATTTAGATTGTGCATATACTGTTTCAATTTATGTATTTTGTCAAATTAATGACTGTTTTACATAAGAAAGGTATGATAATTTTTGTTTTCGGTAACATATTTCTTTCATTGATTGATATAATACATATTGCAAGGGTGAAGATGCTGTATAAAAAAAAAAAAACATGAGAGAATTGTCGAACAGACTTCAGTGCGTGACATCATTAAACAACATATATTAATGATTGCGAATTTACATAAAATGATTTTGGTTTCATTTTTTTTTTAAATTATTATTTCCGCATTCAGACGATGATTTGCATAATATTTCGGTATGTGCTACCCGCAAATTTTCATTGTAGCTTAATTTCGTTTTGCTATCGACACTATTGCATGCCTGATTTCGCCATATTTTCCAGACATGATTATGATTGTGATGACAGTCAGAATCGCTAATTAAACAATTTTATTACTATATGCAACCACGAATTTACGCAAGGGCAGATAAACTTCCTAAATGGAAAAGAGAAAGTAGTTCCAAAAGTGATATCGCCATTGTGTCGATTTAATTTTTCGCCCACTGATATGTTTCTGTATCTCATTATAAATTGTATTATAAATGCATTGGTGTATTTAAAATATGTTCTGTCTTTAGCTTCTTAGGATCTTGGCATTTGTTTTATTTAACTGTCCCTGTAAGATAAAGACGTACATTGTGATAAAATACAGGAAATCACAGCTCGGGGAGGCTTGTCCATTTGTGGGTAAGTTACTATCAAAGTCTAGGTCGAGTAAGAGACTTTCAAGGCTTGCATGATTGAAGTACTTGGAAAAGTAACGACCCGGAATATACCGTAATGATATTATTCGACTGATATTTTTCTTTTTACGATTCTTGTTTCGGTTTTATGAAACAGGATGTGACTTTAGTCTATCTTTGTGGCACAGACGCACAAATATCAGTAGACATCACATTCCTTGCCCAAAGTAGTTCGTGAGTAACACAATGCAAGCAGTAATGTCTGAAAGTTTTTCTTCGCAAAATGATTAAGATGTTCAACTTAAGTGTAACTGCCTAAGTTATCTTTCGCTAGATGATTATGGGACGGAAGGAGAGATAAAATGTGATCCGAGAGCTGGGTCATGTGCATACAAAATTATGACCCGATAAGGAGCAATGCATTTTTTAGAACCCCATTTCCCACATTAAAAACTTTGAAAGGTCATCTATCGAACATCTGTTGAACGACGATGTATAAAACAGTAAATGGATACCGAACACAATAATCAAATTTTCGCCCTCAGCATTACTTTGTTTCGCGAAAGGACAATCTTTAGTGTGAAACAGTAAAATAGTTCAAATAATCCCCGCAATCTCTGATTACTATATTTTCTTTAAAAATGAGTACTTGCTATCATTTTAAGTTAATGAAATGTATACCTCCAATCTTTTATTTTGCCAAGCATATTCTTCACAACACTTATTGACACTTAAATCCACGTGTGCAGTTTGAATTGAAGGTCTAATGGCCATACATCAACAATCAAGAAATTCGATATTTCCCTGAAACATGGATTATTCCTGGTGTTCGTCCGTATAATGTGCTTATGAGCCAATGCAAGTACATGTAAGTGGTCACAGTAAGTAGTCTCTCTACTGACTATATTACATCCTCTCTTTATCATCTTCTCTAGTTTAGCTTCCTGTTATGTTAACCCTATCTACATACATCTATGTAGATAGGGTTAACATATCGGAACATTGGCTGGCGAAGATGACTCTTTCTAGCATGGTTATGTGTGCCAATGCAAATACATGCATCGGTCAAAGTAGCTCCCTACTGATTACGTTACCTACAACGATCATCTTCGTGACGTTATTGGACAGGGTCAAGGAAGAGTTGTATGGTCAGGTTGGTGGAAAGACCATAAAGCATATTCTGTATTGGATGACTAACTGCTGTGGTGTGGAAATAATTATAATACAATAATCGGAATCGAACCTGCCCCCTTCTGGTCACAAGTGACTGTTATTTATTATGACTCAGACTACATAATTTGGTTTAAAGTCGATAAAAATGGTTCTGAAACTGACAATGTTTCTTTTGGAGCCGAGTCAATCTGATTTTAATCAGATTTGGGAGTCGTCTATGTTCCTACATCATCATAAAGTGAGTACGCGCTTTATTTTGGTACATGTAATACATTTTCATCATATGAGACCTCGTCTCATTCTTCCATGTTTCTGCCGACCAGGGCTCTGTTCATGCTCAACTGTAACGTCATACAGGGATTCTCTAATGATCTCTATGATGTACACACATTCTAGTATGTTGATTTGGGCGTTCATTTTGATCCAATATGTTCTTGGTTCAGTACTTGTTACTGGAGGTATCGTAAGACTATCAGTTGTGCTCTGTGGATTTATTATTGTTTAATGCAATACAAATATATTATTTTTCAGAGAGATATTTTCTTTCAGAGAGAGAGAGAGAGAGAGAGAGAGAGAGAGATGGGGGGTGTGTGTGCACATTTTTAAGCATGATTTGGGTTGCATCTACTGCAAGCGTCTTTGATGAAACGAAGCCACTGATGTTGCTTCTTTAACACCGTTAAGTAGAGAGATCCAAATGATTTTAATAGAAAAAGCCAAACTATTTTTTTAATACAATTTGCTTTTGGGCTTAGGGAGAAGAAAGCTATTAGCTCGTAGAGAGTGCAGTATTCGTAGACTAGAGTCTGGATTGATATTATTTGTCCTTTTACTGAACATACGTGGGACATCTTAAAATTTTGGATATTTTATCTTTCTTTAAATTTTTGTTTTTATTTCTTGCAGTCTGTCAATAAATTATTTGTTGAACATGTCAATAAAGTTAATGTCGATAGATAGACAATTTATATATATACACAAAATGAAATGCACTGTCCCTGCAGCAGTACGCCAGACACCTATAGATTTACGCAGATGACGCAGCATACGTAAATGACACACACCAAAAATGACTGAGGAGAACGATTCTGCTTCTGTGCAAAGAGCATACGATTAAATCAGATCTCTCATAGAGTATTTCTAGACTGATATCAAGGACAACTTGGATATATGTTAGGGATGTAATTCCCTGTCAGATCCAATAACTGTAAGGTAGTTTCATTGTTTAAAGATGGTGAAGAATGTATGGAAGACGACCCAATTTCTTGAAGACCATTGTCTACGATTGGTGAGCGGGAAGCTGGTGCAGTATAGGGACAATTTACGAAGATGCTCGGTACACAGTGGAAGATAATTCTTTTATCACAAGCATTAATTCGTTAACTCTTCTTGATATATTAAAGAATCATTTGAAACTCACAATATGTATCTCGCATGTGTTGAGGGCTGATAAAAAAAAAACAGACTACTATTGAGATCGCCAAACAGCTACCTGCCAAGTATAAGAAGAGTGGACAGACGTTTGAATCAGATTGTCACAGATGATAAAACATGGATTTACTTTTTGAACCCGACTCAAGTGAAAAATAATGAAGTACAAACCATAGAAAACGAGCAGAAACCATAAATCATTCGACGTAGTCGGACTCTCAAAATAAGTTTATATGTATTATTTTTCGATGCCAAAAAAAAAAAAAAGGGTCGTCCAGGTACCTTTGCCTGTCTCTGACTGAGTCATTGACATTTTAGCTTCCTAAGTGTTGTCAAACGTTGTGGGACACTACTGAACCACCCGTCGGCTCACCGGTACCCGAAGTATCCATTTACTCCAAAAACACGCCGGCTCCTAAATCGACCGCGTGACAGACTTTTGAGGGAGCACTACATCCACACTTTGCCACATCCTTCATACAGTTTTGATTTTTGGCTGAATCCTGATTTCAGTGATTCGCCTAGTTCAACATCATTACAATTTGTGTGGATAATATTATTTTTTTTTATTCTGTTATCTCTTCGATGTGTAGTCATCAGAATCAAATTAGTTTTGTCTAAGTATTGATCATTAGATTATATATCTAAAGCCTGGAGCCATTTTTTAATCAAACTAGCAAGAGCAGTTTCACATGAATAATCTGGGCGAAAGTCTGACAGTCTACTGTGCAACAGATTGTGTTTATCACAAAGAATAATTAAGAAGCCATATGAATGTCGTTTGAGAACGTTTGATAAGATAGGAAGGATTGAGATGGGTCTAAAAATATTTATTTCCTCAGGAGAACCAGTCTATGGAGAGGCTTCTCTTTAGCCTCCTCCAATTTGTCAGGAAGTGTATTTTTATAGTCACACACACACACACACACACACACACACACACACTTGTATATATATGGTGCTGTCTTTAATAATGTTGGTCTAATAAGTTAGCACACGTGGACTTTGCTGCTTCTAAGTTGTTGACATACTTCAAGACTTGATTTCATTTGTGACTTGTTCTTTGAAAGGTGTTACAATTCATTATGATTACAAAAGGAACAACTGGATTTCATACTGGGGTATACACGGCAGACAGTTAACAAATTATAAATTTACATTTCTGAACTGCGAGATGAGCTGACCCAGCTTCTACTGAAAATACTCTAAATCTGTTCCACTAACGGCATCATTGCCTCCAACTGATATAATATGAAGAAAACGTCCAAGATAATAGCTTGATGCATCAATGCTCCAGAGATACCGTGACAGTGGACTCCTTTAATATAATGTTCTTATATTCATTTCACCTGAGTGTCCCCAATTGACAATTATCTGTTGTGTTATATGTGCGTGGATGGGATGGGGTGGGGTTGGGATGTTGTTTGTATCCTGCTTATTTTGGGGTGTCAATTGTTTGAAGGTGTGCTCTGTTCTTTATCGAGATGAGGTGTGAATTACATTACAGCCCCATTGCTCCGTTAATGGATTACTAGCTGCTTGGCAAATGTTGAGTACAAAGGTGACGGTGGATATCTCCTCAGTTACTTCATTGCAAAATGTTTTCTTCAGTTTAATAACATCAGAAACGAAATTATTAACTGGTCCTAAAGTGATATAATATGTGTAGAGTGGTCTATGGATATTGGCATGTGTTGGGGTCTGAGTGACATATGGTGATACGTTAATCACATCCATGGAGTACTGGTCTACACACGTGGACATGAATTTCACACAATGAAAATAAATTCTTTCCACAACATCTCAATAATGATCCATATAATTCAGCTAAATACTATATTTGCTGAAGGAAGAAATTATCCTCCTCACGTTGGTGTAAAATTAAAAATTAGATGAAAACATATTTACTCTTTCGGACAATGACTATTTGGGCAGAGCAGATGCTAACATGACAAATTACTGACTTTTCTTCTTAAAAATATATAGTGAGTAATGAGAATTATATTGTCACTGATGTTCCAACACGATACAACCGTTTGAACGTAATATCCTTTTTTCCACTGCATACGATAAAAAAAAGTTATTCGACTCACGTCGGAAAAAGACGAGGAGATTGAGAATGACGTTATATAGGTGTCAGTGTTAATACAGTATGCCGATATCTACGCCATCCTACTTTCTATGTTTTTAAAATATCTAACGTTCTGACCACGTTCTCATCGCAGTTTATTTCTCTAGTAATAGTCGTCATTCTTCCATTCCAAATGAAATAATTCAGTGTATTTCATTGTATAAGAGAACAAAACTATGACTAAGCTGAAGAAAAAAAGAATATGATGGGGGAGAAGATGGAAAACAAAACAGCAAAAAGGAAAGCATCGCATACAAGCCATGATATGCACGTCTTGATACAGTTTGAGAGTTATGGGTAGGATTGTGTTTAAGATAAATATCCCGAAGTGACGCATCATTTTGTAACACTTAAGTAAAATATGAAATATTTTATGAACGATAGACATAAATTAGTTGAAACCGTCATTGTTATTCCATATAGCAGTATATGTTGGAATAAAATGGTACACATAATGGAATCTATATTAAAAACAGAGGCTTCTATAGTTATTTGGGATTTAATTCGTAATATCGTAAGTTCCGTTTTTATACATTTTTGCTTTGTATTCCAGGGAAATAAATTATTTATTGAATTTTACAAAGCTTGTGGCTTCTCTCTTTTCTATTGCTTGTTTTAAGACCATATAGTCATAATACGTTGATGTAGTTCACACTGCTAAGTATTGAACCACAGACCTTTTGATCTATGTTCCTATGCTTTATTTCTAAGCCATAATGATTTGCTTATTAACTATATGCTATGCAATGTGAGCTTACCTGCAACAATCTTGCAGGTGATATTTTATCTTGTCCATTCACTGGGCCACTACAATTTCAAAATGTCATGACAGTAAGGGCTGTACTAGAGTACACAATATAACAGAACTGGAATTTGAATTTCTAAACATTTATTGCTATATTTATTTATGTGTGGGTTCAATCCTATGAAAATAATTCGTTATTTTTTTGCAAAATTTAAACATCATCCAGTTATTTTGATATATTCACTACACTCATGATTAGATTATTTGGGTCTGCTCATCAAAATATAAATTATCTTGTATACATAAATAAATTCACAGTGTCCTCCATTATACATGAGGCATTGTTGGCCTATATTTTCTTGGTTACATGGGGCATTGAGAAAGTGATTATGTCTATATTGTTCTTTACAAAAATCAAAACTACAACATAAAATAGGCTTTACTGGTAGTTGGTATTAGATGATAGCCTTAGGCTTTCAATGACACTAATTTAACAATATGCTAATTATGTCAAACTAGAAGTCTAAGCAAGATCATGTATAATCAAATTATATGAGCAGTCTTTTAAAAACTACTCAGTACTGACTGTACTTTGATCCAGAGAGCTGTATGGTAAATTTCATAATGTATACTGTATTTATGTCAAATTTTGCCCATGTTACATGTTGACATAGAAGGCTAGGGTTGTATGGTCCAAAAAGAGGAAAAATCTTAATTGATACTATGATTTAGTTATTTTGTGGGGTACTAAGTTTCATGGATTTTCTAGTTGCTCCTGACAGAGAGATTCTTCTCTTGAAATAGATGGTCAAACATTGCTCACCCGAGGTGAAAAATGACACCTTTCAAAATGCACAGAGGTATTGAAGCTGTAGAGGCAAAATAAAATCTAGGAGCACAGACTTGCTACATTGTCATGTATACAACCAACATTTTTGCCCTAGATCCCTTCCTGACCCTGGGGATTGGATGTGATTCGTAACTTAGAAACTGTACAGTCACACCAATATATTTACTTGGCATTACAATGGGAGTAAATATAAGCTGTAAGCTCATGGATTACCGGGTCTTTTCTTACAGGACCTTACCCCCACTATCTTAGCTGTTAAAGTACTGGACTTAGGACCAGATGGTTCAGCTGTTAAAGTACTGGACTTAGGACCAGATGGTTCAGCTTTTATTGCCATCATCTGATCAGCCTAGATCTCCACAAATATGGATGGACGTAGGTCAGAAAATCAGATACCTTATTAACACCAGCCTATGTTTATAGTCTCTAGAGTGTTTACAAGCTTTGCCAATCAGACCATCTCATTAACATGCATGACTGTCGCTCATAATAAAAATCATGAAGATCTTGATGACACAAGCTCACATTCCGAATCTGACCAGAAATATGACCTTGATAGTGTTCACAAGCTCAGGCAATCAAAAGCAAGACCAACTTATTAATACAAATGGATGTCACTCATAACCTAATCCACATGAAAACTTGTTGATATAATTCTACAAACCAAATCTGATCAAAATACAACCAGAAATATGGTTTCAAGCGTGTTTACAACCTCAGCTAATTAGATCAAAGATGACCACATTAATATGCATGGATGCTAGCCATAATCAAATACATATACAATTTCTCATGGGTCGTGGTTCCTTCTGGGCTTTTCCTCCACCATTTATACAGGCCGCCATGTATAGCCTGTCATGTGCTGAAAAATGGCATTAAGCCCTACAACAACAACAACAAACAAGATGTTAATAATAGAAGCTTACATATGACTCTGATAAAATCTTATTAGAAATATGGCCTCATGAGTTTTCACAAGCTCACCCATTCAGATGCATTAACACCTTAGTAATATGCATGAATGATGCCCTTAACTGAACTCATCTTTGATTGTGATTGATAAAAGCTAAAATACCAAATCTTCAAAATCCAATCAGAGATATGGCCTTCAAAACCCAATCAGTACCACAGCTTTCAAAGTCCAATCAGTAAATATGTCCCTTGAAATCCAGCCAGTAACTTAGCCTTCAAAGTCCAATCAGTACCATGGCCTTCAAAGTCCAATCAGTAAATATGGCCTTTGAAACCCAGTCAGTAAAATAGCCTTCAAAATCCAATCAGTACCACAGCTTTCAAAGTCCAATCAGTAAATATGTCCTTTGAAATCCAGCCAGTAACTTAGCCTTCAAAGTCCAATCAGTACCATGGCCTTCAAAATCCAATCAGTACCACGGCCTTCAGACCAATCAGTACCATGGCCTTTAAAATCCAGCCTGTAACATGGCCTTCAAAGTCCATTCAGTACCATAGCCTTCAAAAGTCTAATCAGTACCATGGTTTTCAAAGTACAATCAGTAAATATGGCCTCTGAAATCCAGCTAGTAACATAGCCTTCAAAATCCAATCAGTACCACTGCTTTCAATGTCCAATCAGTAAATATGGCTATTGAAACCCAGCCAGTAACATAGCCTTCAGAATCCAATCAGTATCATGGCCTTTAAAATCCAGCCAGTAACATGGCCTTCAAAGTCCAATCAGTACCACAGCCTTCAAAGTCCAATCAGTACTGCAGCCTTCAAAGTCCAATCAGTACCACGGCCTTCAAAGTCCAATCAGTACCATGGCCTTCAAAGTCAAATCAGTACCACGACCTTCAAAGTCAAATCAGTATCATGGCTTTCAAAGTCAAATCAGTACCACGGCCGTCAAAGTCCAATCAGTACCATGGACTTCAAAGTCCACTTAGTAACATGGCTTTTAGAGTGCAGACAAACTCAGCCAATTAGCTGCAATATCACCTCATTATTATCCAGGCTGTCACTCATAATGGAACTCATCAGAGTTTTTGCTGATATAAACTTACATACTAAATCTTATCAGATATAAAATCACCAATTACTATCTGTGTGGAATTGAAATAATTTGATATTTTAAAGATATAAACTTCAAAATCAAATTGGATCAAAATCTGATAAAAAAAACAAAAACATGGCTGCTGCAGTGTTTAAAAGCTCAGCCAATCTGATGTAAGATCACTTCACTAGTAGTCGCTTATTATCAAACTCGGTGAAGATCTTGAGAGTATAAGTTTACATACCAATTCTGATAAAAATCTGATCCAAAATATGGACTCTAAAGTTCACATGCTCAGTCAATCAGATGTAAAAAATCTGGTCAGAAATATGGCTTCTAGAGTCTTAATAAACTCTGCCAATCAGATGCAAGATCACTGCATTAATATGCATGGTTGCTCATAATCAAACTCATCTGAGGTTTTGATGATATAAGCTTACATTCCAAATCTGATTGGAAATATGGCTTCTAGAGTCTTAACAAGCTCAGCCAATCAGATACAAGATCACATCATTAATATTCAGTTGGTTGTGCCATTCATAATCAATCATATCTGAGATCATGATGACATAAGCTGACATACCAAAAACTTACCAAATTCTGATTCAAAATATCACCCAGACAGTGTTTAGAAGCAAAGCAAATCAGATACAAGATAAACCTCATTAATATGGCTCCACAGTATTCACAAACTCAAGCAATCTGAAGCTAGATCACTTCATTAGTATGCATGGATCACTTCATTATTATGCATGGACCACTTCATTAGCATGCATGGATCACTTCATTAGTATGCATGGATTTCACTCAAAATGAAAATTATCAAAAATCTTGGCGATGAAAACCTACATATCGAGTCTAATTGACATCTGACAAGAAATGAAGCCACTCTAGTGTTTACAAACAAGTGTTGACAGACAGACAGATGTCATATGGTAGGCAATACCATAAGCTTACTTGGCAATTGTAAACATGAAAACCTGTATGCCCACTCCAAATCAATGAAATAAAGTATTCAATTTGGTGAAAATGTGTTTTTTATTACGAAAACTGAAGTTCATTTTATACATGTATATTCTATTTTTTAAAAATATCTATGTATCATGGAGACAAAGACTCAGACAACAAACAATATAGGTATTTGTTTAATGTGCAAACATTTTGGAAATGACGAAATTAAAATATAAAAAAATAGAAGATATTATAAAATATACATATTTTATCAGCTAAATTTTACACAGCACTGAGTACTGACTGTACCATCCTGCATTTCATAGAACACAAAAGGCATGGCACTAAGCAGGAAAGGAAAAAAAATAAACTTTTAATGGTATCCTATCATATTTCTTTCATTCAGACCAAAGACATTTAAAAATATAGTAAAATCATCTAAGGAAACATATGTGCTCTATAACATTTTGTGATAAAGATATCAAATGACTGCCACAACCATCTTTGGTAGCAACCGCCAACAAAATGTTGCCAGCTGCATTAAATGACAAAATCGGTCATGTTAAGAAATGGGTTACAGGCAGACAATAAAATCAATAATGTCCGAAAAATGAGCAATCAACATTAGTGCAGATGACACAAGTGTGACTGGATTAAATTTCATTATTACATTCTGTTAATTCAGTTTTTATGAGGATTTCCTTGTTACAACAAGCAACAAATTTGAGTACACAACAAACATTAATTTATTTTTAAACAACAGGACTACAATATATATATATATATATATATATATATATATATATATATATATATATATATATATATATATATATCAGATCCAACTGCAACTTGTACAGACTCAGATATGCTGTCTCACAATGTGCCAGCAGATCAGGGTATATGCAATTTGATAGCAGTAATCAATAGAACAAACTACATAAATCCTGATCTCTTAGTGCATTATGCAATGGCAGTTAAGTGTCTATGTTTGATTGCACTTTGACTTAACTTATAATAGACTGTATCTGGTAATTTTAAAAAGCAATCAATTTAAGTGCCAATTAAATGTAATTTTTCATAAGAACCCAAACTAAAAGGATTTCCAGTATATAGGTCGATACAAGAAAGAATGAGGTTACAATAACTGTCATTGTGATACCAAGAAGAAAAATTGTTTGTGAACTCATGTGAATTTAAATGCAAGATGATCTCAGATACATGGATGCTTCTAGAATGTGTACACTATAATAACTGGATTACAAAGAAAACATCAAAAAAGTCCTCAGTGTATCAGCCAGTGGTGGTGAAACCATAAATGAAATACTTTGTATCCACATTCAGGGCCGTCATAAGGGGAGGGCTATAGGACTCCCGATACTAATTTCTATGGAAGAAAGGGAAGCAGTCTAAAACAATCTAGAATAAAACAGAGCATATATATGTTTGTCTGGCCATACTGGTTTATAATAAAAAGTATAATTTTATTAAAAATAAAGCTGATCCTATTTGTAACTAAAATGTTTTTGAGACAATGTTTTATTTATGGTAATTCATCCCTTTTACAGACTTGAGTTTGGAAAATTCATTACTGAGCTTATTCTCTGATTCTCTCTATACAGAATCAAAAACACATAATTCAAACACATGTAGATAACAAAAATGCTGCAACTCATATGGCTTTCTCTAAACTGAAGCTTGCAATAAGGATAGGTCTATTTGGCTAAATATAGGTTTGATCACGAGCATTCAGAAATTTAAAATTATTGAATTTGTAATATCATGGTGTTTCCATAAGTTTACTACTTAAGACAAAATAGTACCAAAGTCCTATATGGGTAACTGCCTGGGGCACCATTTGCAAAGTGTGCAATATTTTTTCTGAGATGGGGGCACTAGCACCAATGGCGATACTTGCCTAGGGCATCGTTTCATCCAGTGCAAACTTGCAATGGTCATGTCCACATTGATAACTCATAAATGTCAAATTCTTAATAAAAGAAATTAAGCTGTCAGTCATGGAACATTTTAGGATCCCCAACTAAATATTCTTTGCACAAGAGCTGTCTGTCTATAAAGGATGCCTGTTTAATATTGATAGAAGAAAATGATTTTTTCCCTTGTTGTCATCACCAGTAACAAATAATGTATTTTATGATAAAAACATTTTAAAAAGTAATAAAATAATAAAAGCTGAAACTTTTTTTGTGCCTTTGGTCAGATATCCCTTGTAGAAATGTTTTATATGTTAATTTATAGGGTCTTTACACCAGCAAATCATAATCAGATAATTTGATTGGTCACTGTATGGGACGAGTAATATCTATATATTTAGAAGTACAAACAGCTGCCAATTAATTCCTCTTCTTGAAAGAAAAATCATTCTTTTCTTTGAGTTGTTATTGCAAGGATATCATACTGGAAAAAGTAGAGAGTCCTTGAAATAAAAGTCAATAATGGAAATTCACATGGAAAAAGTAAAGAGTCCTTGAAATAAATGTCAATAATGGAAATTCACATGGACAAAGAAAAGTAAAGAGTCCTTGAAATAAATGTCAATAATGGAAATTCACATGGAAAAAGTAAAGAGTCCTTGAAATCCATGTCAATAATAGAAATTCATATGGAAAAAGTAAAGAGTCCTTGAAATCCATATCAATAATGGAAATTTTCATGGAAAAAGTAAAGAATCCTTGAAATCCATGATAATACTGGAAATTCACAGGGATTATAAAACATCAACATGTGACTGCTCCGGTGGCCTAGTGGTTAGAGTGTCCATCTTGGAAGCGGGAGGTAGTGGGTTCTAATCCAGGCCAAGTCATGCCAAAGACTTACAAAAATGGTACTAACCGCTGCCTTGCTAGGCGCTCAGCATTAAGAGGTTATTGTTAGGACTGGTAGGCCTGATGTCAGGATAATGTGACTGGGTGGGACATCATGCTACATGTCTATGGCATGTTGCCCCAGGGCTAGACATCACTATAAACTGCCACACTGCAGACATCATAGCGATATGATTGAAAAATTGTTAAAACTACGTTAAAAATCCTAATTACACACACATCAACATGTTTTCAATAATCATGCTGTGCAGAGAATTTTTTCACCCATTTAATCAGCTCAACTGATTTAGGAAAGTGATTTGTCTGACTAGTTTGCTATTAGTCCCATTATTTTCCACCACATGTAAATAGTAATAAGAATTTCTCTAAATCTGAGACCACTCTAGGACACCATAATGTATTTGTTTATGGACAAGTATATTAGTTTCAATATTAGAATCACTGTCTCCTTTGCTGACCTATCCAAAATTCAGTTGATGCTATGATATTACAGCTAGGACAGGTAATTTAAAGTCAGATGATGAGAGCTTTTGATTTAATATAAAGTACAGCACATGTCCAACTATTGATGCTATAAACATCACCTGCATACATTTTGACCAGGCAATTAAAATAAAATCAGCAAACATAGCACATTTAAGTGGTCAACCCAACATACAATATTCCATCATCTGACTAGTTTTTAAAATCACATAAAAAAACGTGTCCACTTACAAGCTAATATTAGGTAACCAGTCCATGTTATTGGTCTTGCTGATACACGTATAAGTAAAATATTGCATTAAGTGGTTCATATCAGTTACATGTAGAGGGCGTACTCAACATAATCCTTTGCAAATAAGCCAGTGTTTAAGTAATGAGTGTATTTACTTCAGATTTTTTTTTCTTCTTTTTTATTTAAGCAAAAAGCTTTTTTCCTGTGACTAAAGTCTCACTTTAAGTCACATGCTCAACTGAGACAATAGACTAGTTTGAGGCATTGGGCGATCCAATCCACACATCCCTGATACTCTGTTCAAAAGACACCAGATAGCCTATTGCACCCCACCCACAACCCCTGGTACAGTGGAATTTGTCTTGGCAAATGTCATCATATTGAGGATCACTTGTCCAATGATACTAAGCAACATCAAGACCTACATTTTGAAAATTGTAGCAGACTTTATTATCAGGAAGTTTTGTCTGATGATAAGACGACCCCCATTTTTAGCACAATTAAGTAATCCACCTAGGATTTTCATAGTTGAAATGCTGTTATTGACCCCCTACTTTATATTAAGTTGCAAAACTGTCCTCTTTCAGAATATTTATCCACTGGTTTGAATTGTACATGTCTTCTTCTTTGGACAGTAACAACAGGCCCTGGAAAATTAGAAATAAAAAAAAGAATCTTTAAATACATAATTATGCATGTTTTTATATTTGAAAATAGCAACATGCTTTATGCTTGTAGAAGAGCCAAAGCAAAATAAACTTTCAGATATATAAAGTGGATGCCACAATGACTAATCAAAAGAAAAAGAAGCAGTGATCAACATTGAAAATCTTGAATTGATTGCTGTAAACTGTATGTAGTAAATTGTAAAATATCACACTTAATTCATTCATATATGAAATCAAGGTGGTTAAGTGGTTATGCCAGACTCTTGACCAAAATAGGTGTGGATTGGAATCCTGCACAGACCAGGCAATGAAGCCATGAAATGTCTTAAGAACAAAATTCAAACCTACACTCAAATTTTAAAAATTGTGACTGCTGAGAACTTTAATATGACTTGGGACAGAATTTCAAAACTTTGTAAACTGGCTTAATACATGTACCTGGAAATTTACATGCTTTGCAAGGACGTTTAAGTATGGCTTTTGACATGGGGATCTTGAATTGTCAGTTACATATGTGTGCTTGTGCTTCATTACAACAGGACCAGGCCAGCATGGTGTCATTTGGAATCTTTCACCACAATATAATCTTTCATGCATGGGTGAAAAATTAAGTAGCAATTGATCGATCCTCATCAACACACAGTTGTTGTTGTAGTACACATTTAAGGAAATCATGTCATATGTGAGAAGAAAAAAAATTCTAAAAAAATTATCTACATATACATGAAATTTGTGTACAAGACAATATGCACAAAAAAAATAAAAAATTATATTGTGACATACTAGGAAAGTGCTATAAACAATGACATCTTCAATTCACATTCCAAAGAAATAATTTTAGGAGTACTGAACTATTTAATATGGTTTCTTTGACAAGAAGAATCTGGGGTTATCTCAAAGAAATAATTTTTGGAGAAGTGGGCTGTGTAATATGGCTTCTCTGACTAGAAGTTGGGGTTATAGAAATAATTTTAGGAGAAGTGGGCTATGTAATATGACTAGAAGAAGCTGGGGTTATCTCAAATAAATAATTTTAGAAGTTTCTGGACTATGTAATATGGCTTCTCTGACTAGAAAAAGCTGGGGTTATCTCAAAGACAATTTTAGGAGTACTGGGTTCTGTAATATGGCTTCTTTGACTAGAAGAATCTGGGGTTATCTCAAAGACATAATTTTAGGAGAACTGGGCTATGTGATATGCCTTCTTTGACAAGAAGAAAATGGGATTATCTCAAAGAAATAATTTTAGGAGTACTGGGCTAAGTAATAGGGGTTATCTAAAAAATATCAGAGTCTACATGTATTGTCTCAGAGAATGATAACATCCTACAAAAATATACTGCATGTAAACTATGGACAATGGACATATGAAATGACAAGGTTGGATAAGAGTTTATTTCTGTCCCCAATCTGATTTAGCTTAAAATGAAACTCAGATAAAAGAGGATCCTCTTTCTTCCATAAAAATGTATTTAAAAGTTTTACCAACAACATCTAGTAACTAATGAAAATGGCCATAAAATAGATGGGTTTTTATCTTTCACTGTGACACCTGTGTTTGTGCATTATACAAATGATTGATAACAAGCCACTATCAATTTGATTGACATAGAAGAGGCATCTTAAATTGTGCATTTGCACATTATGTGCATAACTGTCAATGATAAAGCTTGAATTTTGCAACATTTTTTAATGATGTGTATATTTTTCATTAAGTACGGCTGATTTCCTCTCACATTCATTTTTGTTTTCATTAAAATGTTTTGTTATTTTTATGCCAAGCAAATCTTGTGCATATTAGCAATGACTGAATATGTTGCAGCCAAATCTATTTTAAATTGTTGGGTGGGGTGGGGTTTACCTTACATTATTAACAATTTACTGAAATTAACCTTACTGTGCACAAAAATTATTTTCCTATTAGACTTACTGTGACCATCACCTATGAGTTTAGACCACTGAATCTATGTTTCTAAATTATTCAGTTACACAAGCCATTTGCAAATGTCTGAAGAAGTAAATTACTCTAAAATAATAATGTATGTGCAAAACCCATTTTTTTCCTTTCATTCACAATGACCTTGACATTTGAGCTTCTGGTACCAAATGACCTCTTCCATACCTTAAGTGAAATCCCTCCACAAACCTTGGTCAAAATATCTGGTTCAGAATAAGGGATTATTATGCGAAAAAACAATTTTCTTCTTTCAGCCACAGTGATATTAAACTCTGAACTACCCAAAAGATAGGCTTCTTTTTTGACAAAGGTGTAAGCCATCAACAATCTTTGGTGAAGGAACCTCATCTAGAACTGATGCTTTTATGCAGAAGCCATTTTTCAGCCACAGTTACTTTAAAAATAACCAAAAGACTTCTAACTTAAAATAAGTGCATGTAATTCAGAAAGTTTTGTCTGGGTCTGTGATGTAGAACTAAAGTTATTGTGCCATTCTTTTTTTTTCTCAGTGACTTTGACCTTTTAACCTTGTCTCAAGTGCACATTCTCCACAAAGCTTGGTTGAGGTCTGCGATATGGAACAAATAATACTGCGAGGAAACAAATTTTCTTCTTTGATTAACAGTGACCTCCACCTTTGACTTTTTAATGCCCAAACTGATAAAATTCTTCTTTACCTCCATTGCAAGCCATTCCAGAAAGTTTGGTCCTGGTATTATGTCATCATGTAGAACTAATATTATTGTGCAGAAATATGTGTTCTTTCATCCCCACCCCCAAAACAAAGTAACACTAAATACCCCTCACATGAGAATATTTATGCATGCATAAAATGTTACATGAAACACTGTCTGAGCCACTTTATAAAATATTTTGATGAGATTACAATAATTTATACTTTATTAATCATTATTTTAATGCGACATTTCATGAGTCATTATAATTTTGTGCAAAATAACTTGATGACTGTGATCAAAATTACAAAAAATTATTTTTGCATCTCTGTATCTTACTGAATTCCAGGAAGAAACTAACACAAATTTATAAAAAGATATTATTTATGCATGGAGGATCTACAAATGTACAGAAAAATATTGCTAATTGTTTCATCTCCTTCCCCTTTCTAAAATAGAAGCTGAAGTAATGACTACCATACATACTCATGTTTAAGTTTTGTCCATCTGCAAACTGCACAGAACCAGAACTGCCATTGCATAAATGTGAAGTCTATGCAGTCTGTTAGGAGCCATCAGCAGAACAAACATAAACCCTGATTTGCCAGTGCATTATGCAAATATATACAGCACCTCTTATCTACTTACTGACATATACCCTTTTATTGGATGCTTGGAAAGTATGATACTTACCAAGATGGTTTGTGTTCCATGATGTAAGGGGCTACTTTGTGATCTGTATAGAAAAAAAATCTTTTTATATAACTTCATTCAACAGTAATTTCCAAAATCTGTTTTCTTAGTCTGCTATAGAATATTCATAATATCTAGTTTGTTCAATATATTAAATTTATTAGTTTAAAGCTAGAATGATCGAACTTTGAAATTACGTTTCTTTTACATGCTAAGTGATAACCTTCACTTACCAAAAACAAAAAGATGGAGAGATAAAGTAGTAAGAAACAGATTTAACTACCCTGATGACAGAGTTAATTACCTTGATGGCAAACAATCATACATGACCTGCAAATCCCTGTAAAGATATTTTTTTAAAAGTAACTAGTGAGAAGTCAAATTATTTTTCATGTATATGTAAATAAATAAACATTTTCCACATCAATACATTAAAATCAAAACAATGTCTTGTGATGCTGTTGATAATGAATTATCATACACACACACTGTATATATATATATATATATATATATATATATATATATATATATATATATATATATATATAGATATATATATACTAAAACTTGTGAAAACCAGTTACTATCATCAAAACCATAAACTTCTGGGAAGTTTATCTGTAAAGGATGTCACTTTATAGAAGATTCAGGTTAGGAAAATTTCACTGTACTGACTATACTGAAAATATGCAGCAAATAATGGAATCTTCCAATCAGGAAAGAGCAAACTTACAAGCCAAATACAAATATGTTAAACAATGTAATTTGAATTCAATTTGCTTTGAATTAGGATTAAGACATTTTGTTGTTTAGTGACACATCAATACATTACAGATTATTTCATGCCCCAGCAATTGTAATAAAATGGCTTGCCCAGAGACATGCTAGAGTGACTGAATCAGCCTGATTTGAACAGGATTTGAACCTCAAGATGTTAACCATTGAGTCACCACAGCTGTTAAATTTCTTTTGAAAATTAAATGTTTATATATATGCTCAGAATAATTTCTATCATTTTTCTCAACAAAATTCAATCATTTATTATTGAAAGTATTCTGCATGAATTGTCAAACACAAGCTCTAAAATGCTTAATTCTTGTAAGATACTGTTTACTCTACATGGAATGCAAATTTGTTATTGAAATATAGCAGAATAAATCAGGAATCAAGTTTAAAAAAATTCTAAACATTCTATGGTTCAAACTGTTTAAGTAAATCAAACCTGAGCTTACATCTCAGGCTTAAAGATTAAAACAAAACAGCAAAAACAATGGGGTCTCAAACTACTTTTTTAACTGGTATTTCTTGAAGACAAAAAGAAATTACAGGCCTCCCATTTCTTGCTATTCACTTAGGACAAATTCATTTATCCATATAGACTCATTAAGATAACCATACATGTATGTATGTATGTATGTATGTATGTATGCATGCATGCATGCATGTATGCATGCAGGTATGTATGTATATATGTATGTATGTATGTATGTATGTATGTATGTATGTATGTATGTATGTGTGTGTGTGTATGTATGTGTGCAAAGTGTTTAATGGTATGTTAGCACAATCCAGGCTATATATATTATAGATTAGAAGTTTAATTCTAAAAATATAACATGAAAAGTTTCAAAAACTTTAGGATGACAAACCAAATAAATGAGAATATGCAGTCATTCATGATAAAATGGTAAATATCTTTAAAAAGGTTGTAAAAATATAAAGGTTAAAAACTGCTCAAATCTTCAGGAAGATAAATTCTTCTAAACAAAAAAAAATATTCTCTTACAAGATAAACAATAAATGATAAAACATGTCATAGTTCATTAAAATTTATATAAAGAAAGAGCCAAGCCCTCACAATATAGGATATTACAATTTTCATATAAACTGATAAACCTCATTATTTGTAAAGTCCATGATTCTTTTCTGGTTCATCATAAAAAAAGTGCTTGATCACAATAAATTGTGGAAATCAAATCTGAAAGATTTAAAATGTTTTACAAAAACTAACATACAACTTAAAACTTACATTTAAAATTACATGTCTGGCAGCTAAAGTAATCAACTTTTTGTTCAGCATCTTTCTTGAAGACTTCTGAAAAGCACTTCTTCGGTAGATCACTCTCACATTTAACATGGCCTGCAACTACAATTTCACTTCCAGGTTTCTGTAGAAGAAAAGTCAAAGCATCAAAATTACAGTGATCCCTATTTATAACATGGATATCAAAGCATTAAACTTACAATGATCCCTATTAAACATGGACAGAGGTCTCACTAGGATTTTAAAACTAGGAGTCCAGGACTCCCATTTTGGTAAAATTATGAGTCCCACCAGCACAAGTTGCAATCCCCTCCCAGAAAACTATGCAAATTATAAGAACTGTTGGTTGCCATCAAGTTTAACTTCTACATTCTTTAAAACACTGACATAGCTCTTGTTTGTCCATCAGAGTGAGTCTGAATGTTATTGATCCAAGGAAGGTCTTATTCAAAGCACTAAGCTAGGCATCACACACTTTCTTACACTTGGCTACTGTCCCATCCAAACTATCAGTTCTAGCAACTTTATCACTCTCCTGAATCTCATTACACTCTCTGTCAGTTTGCTGTTGAACCACAAAATACTCATTCAAGTCTAAGTCTCAACATGTCATGATTCCGAGGTCATGTGCACTGCATATTCCGTTACATTCAGAAATGAACACAATAATGAAAGCTCAAGTTGTTTATTTGATGTACTGTTATAAATGACCACATGTACATCTTTGGGTCTTTCTGCCTCTGAATTCAAGCACTATAAATATCAGTAGATTATCCCACCCAGCTGCCAGTCAAAGCCTTTGATCTTGCCGCCCAGTATTTGCAGCATGTTCTTGTAATGTACTATTATAATGGTGACATGTACATTGGGGGAGGGGGTGCTTTCAGATACTAAATTCTGTCACTGTAAATATCAGCACAGCTAATTTATCAACACATTTTCCTACTAAGCAGGTGGCTGAAGCAGGACTGGCAAGTCTTTGATTTTGCCGCCCACTTATTACATGTATACAGAGAACTCTCACCTAAGTGATTTTCTGCATCCCCAATAAAAACTTGGCTTCCAAATATGCGTGATTAAGCATTCCCTAGGCCTCTGACTGATATTAAAGTATTAAACTTACAATGATCCCTATTTATAACATGGATATCAAAGCACTAAACTTACAGTGATCCCTATTTATAACATGGATATCAAAGCACTAAACTTACAATGATCCCTATTTATAACATGGATATCAAAGCACTAAACTTACAATGATCCCTATTTATAACACGGATATCAAAGTATCAAACTTACAATGATGCCTATTTATAACATGGATAACTAAGCATTAAACTTACAATGATCCCTATTTATAGCATGGCAAGGCACTAAGTTAATATATGCAAAGCTAAGATCTAACGGTATATGTTGTACACAAAATGACAAAAAGGTTAATTAGTATAAATATCAGATAATATGCATAATTGCTTCATTGAAGGTTGTATGCATTTATTTCTGATATCTTGTTTGTTATAGCTGTTTTTGGTTTAACACTTTTTCTCAGTGTAAGACAGGCTATACATGGTGCCATTATAACTGGTGGATTTTTGTTGTTGTTGTTGCTGTTGTTATAGGGTTTAACGCCATTTTTCAGCGCAAGATAGGTTATACATGGTGGCCAGTATTAATGGTGGAGGAAGAACCCGGAAAGAACCACTGACCCACGAGAAGCTACTGGCAAGCTTTCTCACATACCAACATAGGCCGAACCTGCGACTTGAACCCATGCAGACAGAGGTAAGATGGCAGTGATCCATAACAGAAACAGCAGAACTTATCTTGGAAAACCACAACATTTGGAGAAGATCAATGTTCAGGGGCCATAACTCTTTTAAATGATGACATGGCATATTGGAATTCCAAATCACCCAAAGTCTCAACAACATAAAGGTGCATGATAACTTTTGCCACAGTTGCATACTTCTTAGTAAAATTATGCCACAAAAAGTAACAGTTAGGCAATCAGGGGAACTAACTCTTTTAAATAATAATATGGAACACTTGAAATAAAACTCGTTCAGTGCCACATCATTTAAGCTGCATGACAAATTTGGATAAAATCCAACAGATCTTTGTAAAGTTATGCTGAAGAAACAAAAGTTAAGATGGACAATAAGGGTCCAAAACTAATGGAAATGAAGTTGTAGCATGCTGAAAATCAAAATCATTCAAGGCCCGATCAGGATAAAACTGCATGCCAAATTAAGTTGAAATCCAAAAGAGTATAGTTAAGTTAGAACCATGGGCAACCAGGGACCACAGCTCCTCTAAATTATACTGTGAAATGCAGGAAATATAACCTTTTCAAGGTTTTATTAACACAATGTTACATGCCAGGTTTGTCTGAAATCCCCAAACTTTTGGGTTAGTTATTTTGTGGACACCAAAGTCATGATGACAAATGATCAGGAGGACATAGCTCTTTTAAATTAAACTTAACCCACAAATGGCAAACAAGAATATGTTGACTGGTTCTTGAGATATGCCATTTACAACCCATGTGAAGATGTAAGGATAATTATCAAAGGCTATAACTATATCCAATATGGAGGTAATTAACAAATGCCATAACTATATTGAAATTGGATTTGATGACACCAAAGCATTATAAGGGCATCTAGATCTATCAGAAAATGTACATACCAAATCACATCAAAATATGTTGGTTACAAGAATCAGTTGTAGTGGAGATCAGAAATTGATAAAAAAAAAGATGGGCAATAATTCTGTCAAAATTGGGCTTGAAAAGATTAAACATTTAATATATACATGTACATGTAGCATGGCTCAAAGAAGTTTTAAACACTGTAATTAACACCATTAAAGATTAGTGAACATACCAAAGACATACAACTGGAGCAAATTACTCATGGCTGAAAATATAAATGTTTGGCGGTAGTTTTGCCATATCTAATCTTGAGCAATTATATGTGTTTGCTTGCTAAACACTGATGAAATCAAATATGGTTACTTTATTTGAAACAAGAGATTCTCAAACTGCATAAACATTATTAGCTGCCAACAGTGATGGATTTTCAAGAAACACAAATCAAGCAACACCTATATGCCCAATTGTTGAAACATTGATTTTACATCTTTAGTAATACAGTGCTATCAAACAGGTTACTGATATGTAAAGCAAGTTACAAACTTCCAAAGTTGTCCATTTGTCTATTTGTAAGCGTTTATGTCACATATGCATATTTTCATCACAAAATCATTCAGAAAAAAATCTGATTGATAAATTCATGAAAATCAGATGCTCAATAGCAATTGGTGACTTAAGATACAACTTATAAACAATCTTATTCTTTACATGATAGTATCATTGATGCAGGCATGGTCTGACAAACAAGGTACAGAGGCAGGGATAGAAATGGTTTCAAAGTAGCACTCTAAAGGAAGAAAGCAAACACCTAATCACCTTGCTTGATAACGTGGATGGAGAAATTTCAGATTTTAACTTAAAAAAGTTTTATATTTATAAAATTTTAAAGTGGTCAAGTAAATTGTTGATGTGATGATAATAATATGCAGTAAAATGTAGTTAGTATGAACACAGATACAACAGAGTTGTAGCTGTAATTAGTTATTTCAAGTAATTATTGAAGTGTTATGTAATAATACTGTTAATACAATGCAATACACATCTAACATAGTCAATATGGGGGGGGGTCCCATGTGATTCATTTATCGACAAGTTTTACAGTAATTACCCTAATTTCACTTTTTAAATAACAAAAATGGATATATATTGAAAGATTCCTAGCTGCACACTCTTAAAACCTAAAATTCTGGTCATTTTATGAGGATATCTGTTAAATAGAGATTTGACCAGCATTAGAACTTCTCTTTGGCCAGTCTGCACAGGTTTGGTTACAAAGAAACTGGTTTAGGGAAGTTTCATTGCAAAATGATTTTCTATGGTTTACCATAAATATTTGTTTATGATGTCACTGAAATTGCAAACCACATGGATCCTGATCTGCCAGCATATTATGTGATTGCAGTCATGGGTCTATGCAGTTTGACTAAACAACATGAGTGCCCCAGACTAAGCATCAATACCATACCATATTTACCATATGAGTTGGGACATCATATTTGTTGGGACAACATAAATTAATTTTTAAAGTAATTTTTTATGCACTGTATGTTTTGGGAAACAGTATTTTCGAGTCATAAATTACATGTCGGAAAATGCACTCCAAATTAAATTTATAAAAAAAATATAAAACAGTGTACTTGAGATAAAACTCTTTAATCCACTACAGCATCATCTCATCAACACAACCCTTCTTCTGCATATGTACAATCCATTCTTTCAGAACAGAAATATTTTTTTTAGCTTTCTCACACCATGAAAAATTATTGTTAGAGGCAACACATCTCATGAAGCAGAAACTTCAAAGTCAGATATTTTTTTAATTTGCACCAGTCATGCTAATTCTCACACTTTTAACCCCCATCTTATCATTAGTCCATCCATAAATGAGATCAAAGTACACTAGAATTTCATCCATGGTAATGATATTGTTGGCAAAATTATCTTCTCTTCTGGCCTTCATGAATTTAACAAATGATTTTATTTTCTCCAAATCTTCTGGGCAACAATGAGTTGTTGATGTCCGTGCATGAAACACTATGTTCCATTCTTTAATTTTCAAAATTCCCGTGAATACCGGTGAAAAGGAACCAAAGTTAACTTCCATATCTTGGCTGACTTTGTATATTAAAAAACAAAAACTGGCACACTTAAACGAATCCAAAGTTGGATTCCAAGTTTGGCTTTAGCTTCCATATCTTGGCTGACTTTGTATATTAAAAAACAAAAAATGGCACACTTAAACGAATCCAAAGTTGGATTCCAAGTTTGGCTTGCTTTGTAATAAAATAACTTTTGTATAGTTATCCTTTAAAAATAAAAGTCAGCTTAAAAGTATCCAAAGTCGTCTTCTGAGGTCAGCTTGCTTTGTAATTAAAATAACCTTTGAATTTGATGTTCTGTTGGTAAGTTCAACCAAGTTTACTTCTTTCCTTCAGTTGTGTTTATTCACCATCTGGGCTTCTATGTGCTTGGCATCTGGAGTTATATCTAATATTAAAAAAAAGCATTGATGTCTGCGAGTAAATAGTATAGACAGCAATAACTTGCTTTAATAATACATTTTGTAACCCATGCTAGTGAAAAGATTGACGCTTGCACTCAATAATATCAAATAGTTGACCTGGATATAATACAATCTTGGTTATTTTGCATCTACCACCGTGTCATGCATGAATGGCAGTTGTCTTCAAGCAACTGGTTGATTATTTCAATGACGTTTGCAATTCTGGATACAGTTTTCAGTTGGATAACATATTTAAACCTTTGAGTACAACCAAACATGATTTGTTTCTCAATGTTCATGTCAATGAACAATGTTTTGTTTGTTACTGGATATAAGTGATACATGCTGTAGTATGAATGCATATGCTACACATATATGGAGTTCTTGGATATATTTTATTCTTTAATGCTCATGATGAAACAATACAAGGTTAGTTTTTTTCATTTTATTATCAAATAAGCATTTTGTTTATCTATTTTATTGCAATATGCTGGGGAGCAGCACAAATTCAACACAATTTATTTTGTTTCTCAAGTCTTGGGACATTTAACCAAGGTGAAAAAAGTTTCAACATCAGTTCTGGGATAGGAATTTTTTTTATTTTATCATGTCCCAGTGTCATTTTAATGTAATTATGCTAAATAACACAAGACCCTAAACTACCATATCTCATTTGTTTCTTCTAGGTCACCAACGATGCAGTGAAACCATCTCAGGCAAATTCTGTTCCTTAAAGCACATGAAATTTGAGAGAAAATTTCTTCTTACTATGCCATATTGCAGTCCAAGTCTTACTCCTTCTCTTATTTCCTGCACATCACTTGTGTCCGAACCACTGCTTAAAATGTCGGACATAACCTTCTGAGTCTCTATCTGACTACCCTTGGCAAATGGGCTGAAATGAGGTTGATATCAGTTATCTTCCTTGATATTTGCACTTGTTCTAATAAAATGAGTTTCAAATCAGTTATCTTCCTTGACATTTGCACTCTGTCTAAAAAAGTAAGGTTGATATCAGCTATTTGCATTCTAACAAAATGAGGTTGATATCAGTAATCTACTTTGATATTTGAACTCGGTCTATAAAAATAAAGTTGATATCAGTTATTTTCTTTAATATTTGCACTCTATCTAAAAAGATACGGTTGATATCACTTATCTTTTATGATATTTGTACTCTGTCTAAAATTAATAAAGTTGATATCAGTTATCTTCCTTGATATATACACTCCGTTTAACAGAAGAGATAATTCTTCAATACTTTTTCTCCATTTGCAATATATATATCTGTAGGCTTTGTCATACTCTGTATATGTAGGAAGTTTTGCAAACTCTAAAACATGGCAGTATTTTATTTAAATGAAAGATGAAAATATTTATTTATACCACCTATGTAGACAACAGGTTCTTTGCATAAAAAGAGTGAATCCAGTAAAAATGCAGCCAAAGAATAAATGGTACATGTGCATGCATAAACACAAGCACACCCACCCAACCACCTTACCCAAAAAGGAAAACTTTCACATCCTTCTCCCATTCTATCACAGGATTATGCTTGGCCTCCATAGTAGCTTCTACAAATTTTCTTACAACAGGTAGTCTAAAAAGAAAATAATCTAGATTGTATGTTGTATAAGAAAAATCATTACCGTACCCTTCAGTCTTCTTTAATAGAATCTATGTTTGGGTTTGCACCGACACAAGGAAATCAGAGTCAGAACCACATGAATAGACAAATAATGTAACCCCACCCCCAACTGGGATTTCCTTGTGTACAAACACCATCACAGATTATTTTTCTTACCCAATATTTTCCAATGAAATTAAAATAACCCTGCATTTTGCAATATAGTCAGCAGATTACAAAAATACAGTATTCATTAGGTAATATTAGTCTCTCACTTTATACAATTGTACTCTTTAATCAAAAATCTGAATAATTATCTAAGTAGAATATAGCAATATATACCATGTTGAAAAAAGAAGAAAAAAGTATAATTTTTTAAAATAATTGTTACACATTGTAAGTATTTTACCATGAGTATCAGGAGCACATGCTACTGTTTGTAAACACCATGCATTAATATGAATATGTTAATGAGGGTGGTGCCATTACCTGTCATTACCCTAAGTACAAAAGTCCTATGCATTTAAAAATAGAAACATAAACAACATTTGACATTATTACTGCAATATCACATTTAATTGATGTGTGATGTGATATTGATTTTTAATGCAGCTTTAACAATGTTTCAGTCATATCACTACGATGTCCGCAATGTGCCAGTTTATAGGACATCATGCCACAGATATGTAGCATGATGTCCCACCTAGTCTCATTATCCTGACACCAGGCCGACCAGTCCTAACACTAACCTCTTAATGTTGAACACCAAGTGAGGCAGCTGTTAGTATCATTTTTGAAAGTCTCTGGTATGACTCGGCCGGGGATCGAATCCATGATCTCCAGCATCCATTTAATTGATAAAAATAGCAATAATTATTCTTTTAAACGGATAACTTTTGACACTCATCAGTTCCAATTCAGAATTAGTTCTATAGTAAGCAAAAGTACAATGCAATACAATACTGGGTAGTACACACAGTTCAAACGAAGTGAGTAGTGACTGTCAGAAGAATGCTACATGGAAATCTTCTTGTGAAATAGCATGAGGACTGATGAATGAGCCAATCTGGTTGGCAAGTGCATGAGTTTTCATTTGTGGTTGCATTACAATGTTTGATTCAAATGGGGTGGATTGGGGGGTGTTTTACAAAGTCTGAAGAAAGTAGGTCTGGTCTAACACATTTCTGATTATTGCCAGCTTTGTGGTAGATGATGAAAGAGTTTGGATTTTTGTAGCCAGTGATGTGTATTAGCTATGTGTCTGGAGCTCTACCAAGTAGCTTGATTTCGTGTGTGTATGTGTGTGTGTGACATCAAGTTGGCATGTGACTTTTAGAAAATCATGTCTCTAGAGGCAAAGATCTACTAAACAGAACAAAGTTAGATTTTAGCTCAAGACTGCATATCTTTTTCAGTGTATCTAATACCCCAAATATCACATTTGAATGTCAGAGTTAAGAGTCTATAAGAATCTTCATAATGTTCAATTCCACCAGATTTTTCATGGCATTAGTCAGGAGTTAAGATTCCACCAGATTTTTCATGCCATAGTCTGGAGTTAAGATTCTATCAGATATTTCCTGACATTAACCTGGAGTTAAGATTTTTCATGACATTAGTCTGGAGCTTAGATTCTATCAGATATTTCCTGACATTAATCTGGAGTTAAGATTCTATCAGATTTTTCATGACATTAGTACCTAATCAGACGGCATTAGGATTTTATATTTTAAAAGGTTCTATAAAAAATTTCATGACATTAGTATGTCTTGACATACTAATAAGTATGGCATTAGTATGCCAGGTGTTAAGATTAATATCAGTATGTCAGTAGTTAAGCACGAGACTGTTCATGACATGGGTATGTTAGTAGTTGGGATTCCATAGAATTTTCATGGAATCTATATGCCAGGAGTTGAGATTCTGTCAGATGTTTAATGACATTAAAACTGTCTAGAGTAAAGATTCTACCAGATATGTTGTCCTGACAGACATTAGTATACCAGGCATTTTTCATGACATTAGTATGCCAGAGTTTTTCATGACATTAGTACGCCAGGAGTTAAGCATGACATTAGTATACAAGGAGTTAAGTATGACATTAGTATGCCAGGAGTTAAGTATGACATTAGTATGCCAGGAGTTAAGCATGACATTAGTATGCCAGGAGTTAAGTAGACTTTAGCAAATCAGGAGATAAGATTCTATCAAATTTTACATGACATTATTCTGTAAGTAGCTGAGCATGGTATTAGTATGCCAGTAGTTAAGCATGGCATTATTATGTCAGGGGTTAAGTGTGATAAAGTATGTCAGTAGTTCAGCATGGCATTAGTAAGCCAGGGGTTAAGTGTGATATTAGTATGTCAGTAGTTAAGCAATGCAGTAGTATGACAGGGGTTCAGTATGATATCAGTATGACAGTAGATAAGCATATCATTAGTATGACAGGGGTTAAGTGTGATATTAGTATGTCAGTAGTTAAACATGGTATTAGTATGCCAGGGGTTAAATGTGATATTAGTATGACAGGGGTTCAGCATGATATTAGTATGTCAGTAGTTAAGCATGTCATTAGTATGACAGGGGTTAAGTGTGATATTAGTATGTCACTAGTTTAGCATGACATTAGTATGACAGGGGTTAAGTGTGATACTAGTATGTTAGTAGTTAAGCATGGCATTAGTATGCCAGGGGTTAAGATTAATATCAGTATGTCAGTAGTTAAGCATGGCATTATTATGCCAGGGGTTAAGTGTGATATAGTATGTCAGTAGTTAAGCATGACATTAGTATGACAGGGGTTAAGTGTGATATAAGTATGTTAGTAGTTAAGCATGGCATTAGTATGACAGAGGTTAAGTGTGATATAGTATGTCAGTAGTTAAGCATGACATTAGTATGACAGGGGTTAAGTGTGATATAGTATGTCAGTAGTTAAGCATGATATTAGTATGCTAGGGGTTAACTGTGATATAGTATGTCAGTAGTTAAGCATAGTATTAGTATGCCAGGGGTTAAGTGTGATAGTATGTCAGTAGTTAAGCATGGTATTAGTATGCCAGGAGTTAAGCATGACATTAGAATGCCAGGGGTTAAGTGTGATATAGTATGTCAGTAGCTATGCATGGTATTAGTATGCCAGGAGTTAAGCATGACATTTGTATGCCAGTAGTTAAGCATGGCATTAGTATGCCAGGGTTTAAGTGTGATATAGTATGTCAGTAGTTCTGCATGGTATTAGTATGCCAGGAGTTAAGCATGACATTAGTATGCTAATAGTTAAGCATGGCATTAGTATGCCAGGGGATAAGTGTGATATAAATATGTCAGTAGTTAAGCATGGCATTAGTATGACAGGGTTAAGTGTGATATAGTATGTCAGTAGTTATGCATGGTATTAGTATGCTAGAAGTTAAACATGACATTAGTATGTCAGGGGTTAAGTGTGATATTAGTATGTCAGTAATTAAGCATGGTATTAGTATGACAGGAGTTAAGCATGGTGTTAGTATGCCAGGGGTTAAGTGTGATATTAGTATGTCAGTAGTTAAGCATGGTGTTAGTATGCCAGGGGTTAAGTGTGATATTAGTATGTCAGTAGTTAACATTCTATCAGATTTTTCATGCGTCATAGGCATGATATTTATATTTCAAATACATACTCTCAGAATCCTGTCTGAAATTATTTCACCATTAAATATTTCGAATTCATTAATCTCAAAAGAAACATTGAGAGTATTCAAAATATGGCAGCTGAACTGTAGAAAATCTCCTTACGTGTCTGATGGATTGACACAGAAACCTTCTATCCTTATGTTTTTGTTCAGCAGAAAAACAGAGACTTCCACTGGTAGAACTTCCAAGTTGGGTATATGGTCTGTGAGATATCTGAAAAATTTATCAGTATTAAACACTGACATTAATGGTGCAACAAGTATGTTTACCTATACTGTGCCTTTACTTTTGGTGCATAATTGGAAATTGCAATGAGCTATAAATAGGTGTTGACAAGTCTTAATAATGAACCTGTTTACAAGTTTGGGGTAATTTCCCACTGGATGATTAAGTCAGGTGGGTTCTGTTGCAATATGAGTTATTGTAAAAAATGGCATGTGGGCAGTATTGTGACATAAATCAAGTAGGAAAATATTGCAATGTACAGCTCATATGGTGTATATGAGAATGAAGAGGTGGATAATTAATTAATTCCTATTTTCCTATGTTCTTGTTTTAATAACAGGCTGCAGATGTGTTTAATGTTTAGATATAATTTGAGTGGAAATATTTGTTTGGATTATTTATTAGAATTATGAAGTGCTCAATGTCTTTGAAATAAATTATTATTCTTGAAATTTTTATGAATTTACTCAAAGGAGTAATGGAAAAATGCCATTCTGATGCACCAAGACTTTTGGTACATCAGTACATGGAATTTACTTTGGAATTTTTATTTTTTTTAATTGTGATATAACTTTTTAGGATTTATTTGGATTTAATTCGCAAAATTGTAAGTTCATCCTAATTTTTTATTTTATAACAGAGAATTGAATTATTTGTTAAGTTTTAAAAACTCGTTGGTTTTGAAGGCCACAGAGAGTCCTAACACAAAACCCCTATGCCACACATCAAAACAATGCAATATACAATATGATACAGTACATATTGATATACATATATAAAAACAAAAAAACAAAGAACTAATGAATATTCACAGCCATTAAGGACTAACAGTAACTGGTATCAGGTAAGTACTGTTTTGTATCTACTCTACACCTTTATTAGCAATATTTGTAGAAAAATGGCAAATTTAATGAATGCATCAATACACTGGTGGATCATTTCACCCCTACTGTGATGGAATGATGAATAAGTCAAGCTCAAGAGTCTTTATCAGAAGAAATATACCAAAAAATCTTAAAATTCAAGTCACCTGAAGAAAATTATACTAGTTTTAAGATGACTGAAATACACCTTTTGCTGAGGGCAGAAGTGAGTACAATCTATACTTCCTTACAAGTGGAGTCCAAATGCAAACTGCATAGATCCAGATATGCTGTCCAATATAACACAATAGATTCAGATCTTCTGTCCAATATAACACCATAGATCCAGATCTGTTGTCCAATATAACACCAAAGATCCAGCCCTGCCATCCAATATAACACCATAGATCCAGACCTGCTGTCCAATGTAACAACACAGATTCAGATCTGTAGTCCAATATAACACCATAGATCCAGATCTGATGTCCACTAAAACACCACAGAACTAGATCTGCTGTCCAATATAACACCAAAGATCCAGACCTGCCATCCAATATAACACCATAGATCCAGACCTGCTGTCCAATATAACATCATAGATCCAGACCTGCTGTCCAGTATAACCCCACAGATCCAGACCTGCCATCAAATATAACACCATAGATCCAGACCTGCTGTCTAATGTAACAACACAGATTCAGATATGCAGTCCAATATTACACCATAGATTCAGATCTGCTGTCCAATAAAACACCACAGATCTAGATCTGCTGTCCAATGTAACACCAAAGATCCAGACCTGCTGTCCAGTATAACCCCACAGATCCAGACCTGCTGTCCAATATAACCCCATAAATCTTGGTCTATGCACTTTGTTCAGAGCAATCTGAAAAATAAACAACACAGACCCTGGTCGGCTAATAAATTATATGATGGCAGATCAGGGTCTTTGTTGTTTGCAGTTGAACTCAACTTATTAAGTGAGTATTTACCATTAAACCTTCTTTCACTTAATGATATGCATGCATAAATGGCAAGTGGATTTTGTACACTGAATGCTGGAGAAGAATCAAGAACACCAATATGGTATTCAGTTATGAAAGCATAAAAAGATATAATCAGAGGAGATATATATTCCAGATCCAAAGCCACTGTATTAGATTTCACTTTTCACAATCCAGGAGTCACTGATTCAGTACCTGCCCAGGTCAGCCTGGGACAGCCGCTGCAGAATGTGCTTGTGAAAGGCAAATAGCTCCCATTTCCTTGGCATGATGTTAATAATAATATGTTAAAAATGCCAATAAAGTCATACATGAATGTCCTGCTTAATTTTCAAAAGTAATTTAATACTAGAGATACAAATATAAGTGTTACTATAATGTTAAACTGTGCATTGGTCTATTCGTTTAATTAGCATGAGCTGGACAAAGCAAAACAAGTACTATCTATATTTTTACTAACAGGTTTCTACTAACTCATGTACAGCTGAAGCTGTATGATTTTGATGCATAAAGGGAGATAACCCAAGATGCACGTAAAGGAAGGCAACTAAAGGTGGTGCTCTACAGTTTTATATTTTGCATAGGGTTAGGATTTTAAAGAAAAAGAATTTCCCCGGCTTGTATACCTTAGGTGTAATTCTAAGAACCTTTAATTCCCTTTATTTTGGTATATGATTGATGGGTGTAATATGGGTTATAGAGTATACAGCTTGGCCTTAGTCCAGATGTGCACCTTTCAAAAAAGTGCTAGCACTACTTGGTCATTTTCACTTCCTGAACTTTAGAGGTAAATTGTATAAAAAAGAGCCAATAACTTTTTTTACATTTTATATATTTGTTAATTCATTCATTGCCCTTTTAGAAGCTGGTATTGTCTAGTCTGGCAAAATTCATTTTCCCTATTTTAATAGCTGCTATGGATAGTGTCCTTTAGACAAATTCAGGATGATTTTTTAGCACAAGGGAGCATTCATTTTAGTTAGCAGTGTGTTTATATCATGTACAATTTCCAAAGAAATATCATCCACATTACATTAATGTAGCATAGAGGTATGCCACCATTCTCTCCATTGTGCATGTTTTAAATGCAAACAGCTTCACCTTACATACGTCACTCTCTCAAAAGAACATAATAACTGGTGAGTGCCCCCAAAATCACGAAAGATGTTGATTTACTTGTCATAAGCCTCGGCAACCAGTTTGGTGCATGTAGAAAGCTCTTTCTCTAGTTCTTGTAATTTCCTCTCCTGTGTGCTCTGTAGTTCTGCTGTTTTTAACATCACCTCTGAAAACACAGAGAATTTTGACACATGAATCAAAATATTTTACTCACAATTTTTTTTATCAACACCAGCATGTTGAAAAAGCAAGTCATTTGGAAATTTTGTTCATCAAAATGAAATCTACTGAATACTTTTTGTCTATATGATTTTCTTCTATCACTGGTCACTGAAATTTACTGTGATAATGAGACCACTTTAAACTGGTTAATCCTGAATAATGTAGGAAGTGGTACCTAGAATCTGTACTCCAATTTATTTAGAACTTAAAGTACAGATAAGCTCTAAACCCCCCCATTGTCAGTTCTCCTTATCCTGACACAAGGCAGACCAGTCCTAACAATAACTTCTTAATGCTGAGCACCAAGCGAGGCAGCTGTTAGTACCATTTTTGTAAGTCTTTCATTGGACTCAACAAGGATCGAACCGACGCCCTCCCGCATCTGAGGCGTACGCTCTAACCACTAGGCCACTGGAGCATTACTGAGAGACACAGAGAGAGAAAGAGAGAGAGAGGGAGATGTGGGGGGTAGGAATAGATACAGATGCATCAAATAATCAACGACAAAGACAAAAAATATGACAAATTTCATATCTTTTCTTACATTCACATTTTTGAAACTTTGAAAAACAATCTGCAAATTTGAAAAACGTGAACAAAAAGAATGGTAACATACAGTCAGGTTTTCTCAAATAAAAATGTGACACTACATTTACATAAATTGTTTCATTTGTGAACAATATGAAGCAAGGAATTTTCAGTAATAATTGGTTAACTTAAGAATGAAAGATGAGAAAAAAGCCATGAGAAATAAATGTCACTAAATTGGTTGAAATATTTATGCAATTACATGTAGTTCAAAGCGATGGCCATATTCATGTGAGAAAGATACTGTTTTGGTTAAATATCCAATAAAGAAACACATAAAAAGGTGAAAAAATGAAATGACAACTTAAATCCAGTTAAACAAACAAAATTCCCAGCTTTGTAGCCATGCCCTTACAAGGTTAAATAAAACAATTCTTGCCACATATTCTTTATCTATGACTTAAAAGTCCTAAGCATTATGTTTTCTAATCTGAATCTTTTGTTTGTTTTATTACTGCAAAAGTACTGGTATTATAACGAAAAGAGAATGATCATAATTATGATAAAAAAATATTTTATTATATTTCACTGATAACAATACAAAATTTATCACAGCATACATGGCATTTATCATACAACAACTTACATTAATGGCCACAATAAAAATGTATTATATCATGCTTCACATTCATCACATATACATTTTATCATTCATGGTCAAACACAAATTGTATCATAGCAAATGTCATGTTCATGGTCAAATACAAATTTTATCATAGCATATGTCATGTTCATTGTCACATACAAATTTTATCATAGCATATGTCATGTTCATTGTCACATACAATTTTATCATAGCATATGTCACATTCATTGTCACATACAATTTTTATCATAGCATATGTCATGTTTATTGTCATGTACAAATTTTATCATAGCATATGTCATATCATATGTCAAGTTCCTTGTCACATACAAATGTTATCATAGCATGTCATGTCATAATTTATACAAACTTGAAAGGCCTTCATTCCATGATGCTTTCTGTCAAAGTGTTGTCAAATTATATTCAGCATTTTTGGGGTAGAAATCATTTCGAGAATT
This sequence comes from Sinohyriopsis cumingii, assembly GCA_028554795.2. Lineage (NCBI taxonomy): Eukaryota > Metazoa > Mollusca > Bivalvia > Unionida > Unionidae > Sinohyriopsis > Sinohyriopsis cumingii. Next base: position 117,957,212 of record CM068827.1, read on the forward strand.
TTCTATTTTTAGTACCAATGACTATATCTGACTGACATTATCTGTACAAATTTGAAAGGTCTTCTTGCCAAGATGCTTTTTCTCAAATTGAACAAATTCATTTCAGCAGATTTTGATTACAGTTGTTGTTGTTGTAGGGTTTAATGCCATTTTTCAGCAGAAGATAGGCTATACATGGCACCCAGTATAAATAGTGAAGGAAGAACCCTGGAAAGAACCACTGACCCACGAGAAGCTACTGGCAAGCTTTCTCACATACCCACAATGGCCGAGCCTAAGACTTAAACCCATGCAGACAGAGGTGAGATGGCAGTGATCGGTAATGGTGAGCCACTCAGAGCCTCATTTTGATTACAGGGCTTGTACTATTTTTAGTGAATTAATTTCAGTATACTTTTTGCCAGATTTTGTCAAAACTGTCCTGTGGATTTTGAGAAGAAGCTTAAAAATAGCAATTGTTGATGAATATGATTCACAATGCACAACACATGATGGCACAGGGACATATCATCAAGAGTCATATAATGGTAATATTTAATATTTAAACTCAGCTTACAGAGCAAGAGATAAAAGCCCTTACGTTCTTCAAACAGTGTTTGCGAATGTATGTCAGCAATTCCTTTGGCGGTCTCACTCTCCAGCATCTGTTTTCTTTGCTTGAAGTCTTTTTTTAAAGACTGTTAAAATAAAAATTCCAATTAGTTGCATGCTAATAAGACAATCAATTCAAATGCACTTGACTAATAAAGTAAAATCGGATTTAAGTGACCACTGTTTTGGAAGACCACCTGTCATGAGAGACCAGGCCTGATACAAGTTTCATGAACATTTTGAGTAATAAAATGTTATTCCAAGCTTGAAAGTCTTACCGTACATTTACAAATGCAACCATTTCATTGGTCAGAGGTTTGTCTCATAAAATTTGGAATCTAGGCAAGTTTTATGATGAAAATGCAAGGAGATCATAAACTGTGCATAGCTTTGAAATATCATTATCAGCCTTTCAGAAAACAACATTTCCATCACATTACTTCCTTGATAAATGACTTACATGAGTGAGAATCACATTTACAGCTTGTAGTGTAAGAAATCTGCCCATGATTCAATAATAACAAATTCCACTTTTGAATCTCCAGTGCCTGTGTATTCAAAATTAGCATTTGTTTACATACCAATGTGCTTATAAAATCAAAGGCAGGATTAAATACTAAAGGCTTATAAACATAGATGTGATCAGTGAGGTATAGATGAGATCAGTAAGGTATAGATGTGATCAGTGAGGTATAGACGTGATCAGTGAGGTATAGATGTGCAGCTCATCTGGCTGACCTAGCACATTAGTTTTGTGTCGATGATAATTTCAGCCACCTATAGTCATAAGGCTATTATAGTAGCTGACAATTTCAGACTTAAAAAAGGTTAATTAAAGACAAATGTAGATTGCAATAGAAAGTGTTGAAGATATTAAGATGGAATGAAGTGTTTATATGAATCTTAAAATTTATGAAAACTGGAAATAATATATGTACCAGTTGGTTTTTTTGTGTGTTGTAATAGGGTCACTGGCATGACCACATCATACTTGAAATGCCTGCATTATATCTTTAATCATTTTATAATGAAGGGCACTATAACAACAGACACCACTCTGGTAACCTAGTGGTTTGAGCATCCACCTAGGATATGGGAGGTTGCAGGTTCAAACCCCTGCAGAGTCATATCAAAGACTAAAAGAATTGGACTAGCAGCTGCCTTGCTTGGCACTCAGCAGTGAGATATTAGTGTTAGGACTGGCTGGCCTGGTGTCAGGATAATGTGACATGATGTTATATGTCTGCGGCATGATACCCCAGTGCTAGATATCACTATAAACTGTCACACTGCAGATATCATAGAGATATGACTGAAAAATTGTTAAAGCTATGTTAAAAGTCCGAATCACACACACACGCATGCATGCACAAACACACACACACAACTGAAACTTTATGTTATACTTCTTGTTTGCAATCTATAAGTGTCATAATGTGATGCTTAGAGACTGATAATTTCATTTTTGGGTTTGGGGTTGGAACCTATAGGAAATTTTGCACAAAAAAGGTTGTCACCATTAAATAGCTTGAATGTTCTGATTTAGAGAAGAAAAGAGCCTATTTTATTTTATGTTCCACCAAGAATTGCTGCACTTTCCAATAGAAATAAATCTGATAATTTACTGGAGTGAATTACTGAAATATTTTTTCAATGCAGATGACAGACATCAATAACATTATGAAAAAGAAATCTGATCCCCATTTTGACAGTTACTAGAACCAGTGGTAAGTATGGCCACCTATCATACAGACAGCAATAACATTATGACAAGGAAATCTGATCCCCATTGTGACAGTTACTAGGTCCAGTGGTAAGTATGGCCACCTATCATACAGACATCAATAACATTATGACAAAGAAATCTGATCCCCATTTTAACAGTTACTAGGGCCAGTGGTAAGTATGGCCACCTATCATACAGACAGCAATAACATTACGACAAGGAAATCTGATCCCCATTGTGACAGTTACTAGGTCCAGTGGTAAGTATGGCCACCTATCATACAGACATCAATAACATTATGACAAAGAAATCTGATCCCCATTGTTACAGTTACTAGGGCCAGTGGTAAGTATGGCCACCTATCATACAGACAGCAATAACATTATGACAAAGAAATCTGATCCCCATTGTTACAGTTACTAGGGCCATTGGTAAGTATGGCCACCTATCATACAGACATCAATAACATTATGACAAAGAAATCTGATCCCCATTTTGACAGTTACTAGGGCCAGTGGTAAGTATGGCCACCTATCATACAGACAGCAATAACATTATGACAAAGAAATTTTATCCCCATTTTGACAGTTACTAGGTCCAGTGGTAAGTATGGACATCTATCATATGGACAGCAATAACATTATGACAAAGAAATCTGATCCCCATTTTGAAAGTTACTAGGTCCAGTGGTAAGTATGGACACCTATCATACAGATGGACAAGGATTAAAATCCTGCCATGTGATTATGGTTTTTCTCTCAATTTTGTTTTGTTTATGTGAGAATATAACACAAAATATAGCTACCATAAGAAATCTGCTACTTTATTATATTATACATATTACTAGGCAATAAGTTTGAGCATAACATAACAAAATTGGCTACTTCTGAGTGAGTGATGGATATATTTCATCTTGTTAGTGAAAACTCATGAACTGTCATCAATGAGATGACATATATCCATTAAATCACTTGACAAAATTGCATCTTGAGGTAAAAGAAAAGAAAATCAGGCTTGATGAAAATATGCCCCACCCCTGAAATTTAAATGATCAGTTTCTTACAAGTTTTTGTCACATCTACTGGTTCTTCTCTTGCCATTAATTAGGTACTTTGAAGGCACTGCTGTCAGTAAAAGGATGAGATTGTAAACATTTACTTTTCATGGTGCAACATTAATTTAATTTTTTGCTGTTGTGACATTTACTGTTTACATTGAACCTTAAGTTATCACAAATTTTGATAACGAATATATATAGTTGTGACATTTGTTGGTAGCACTGTACCTTAACTGGCACAACATTGTGAGAGTATATGTTATTGTGACATTTGTCAGTATCACTGTACCTTAAGTGGCATAAAATGTGACAGTATCTGTTATTGTGACATTTAATGGTAGTACTGTACCTTAAGTGGCACAAAATTGTGACAGGATCTGTTATTGAGACATTTGTTGGTAGCACTGTACCTTAAGTGGCACAAAATTGTGACAGGATCTGTTATTGAGACATTTGTTGGTGGCACTGTACCTTAAGTGGCACAAAATTGTGACAGTATCTGTTATTGTGACATTTGTTGGTAGCACTGTACCTTAAGTGGCACAAAATTGTGACAGTATCTGTTATTGTGACATTTGTTGGTAGCACTGTACCTTAAGTGGCACAAAATTGTGACAGTAACTGTTTGAATTGCATCTTAGGTGTCACAAAATTGTGACAATTACAGTTTTAATTAGTAAGTACAGTCTCAACAGTAAATGTCATATTGCTTCTGACAAACAAAAAGTTTCTTTGTTTGGGTTTACAATTGTTATATCAGCTCTTTTGCTGAGATTTTGCTTGATCATATCCCTTGCCTGTCTGATCAGGTCCCTTGTCTGTCTAAGCATGTCTCTTATCTGTCTGATAATGTCCCTTGTCTGTCTGATGAGGTCCCTTGTCTGTCTAAGCATGTCTCTTATCTGTCTGATAATGTCCCTTGTCTGTCTGATCATGTCCCTCGTCTGCCTGATCATGCCCCTTGTCTGCCTGATCATGTCCCTTGCAACATTCATTAGCATTAAAAGGCACTACTGAGATTTTATGAATGAAGACTTCATAGACAAACATCGATTTGTCTACATGTGCATTTCCAAGTATGCTCATCTCAATCCATCTCTTTGTCTGTCTCCCAGTTTTAAGACAAATGTGATGTACTGGTATCATTGGATAGTTTTGTGTACTGGTATCGTTGGAGAGTTTTGTGTACTGCTATCATTGGAGAGTTTTGTGATAAAACTTTCTGTGGTCTAAGTCTGATCCAACCAAGAGATGTACAAAAAAAGAAATTAGAATTATCTGAACCTGATACACATTACTCATTACAATGTGTAATAAATAAATGTATGTACATAAATTCAAATATTTATAGAATGTAGCATGTAGATAGACACTAAAGCCAAGCAACATATGTGTGAGAGTTGAAAAAGTTCAATTTTAATGTTGGAATGGAAATGTAAAACTTACATGAAAATATTTCTCATGTGCTGAAAGTCCTTGCTTTAAATGTTCTGAAACAGAAAATAAACAAAATAAAGTCTAAAATCCTACATATTAAAAATAAATACTGAAAATAGCATCAGTAAAATGATTGGTCAATATTGAAAATAGTGACAGTAAAAATGATTGGTCAATAGTGAAAACAGTGACAGTAAAAATGATTGGTCAATATTGAAAACAGTGACAGTAAAAATGATTGGTCAATATTGAAAACAGTGACAGTAAAAATGATTGGTCAATATTGAAAACAGTGACAGTAAAAATAATTGGTCAATATTGAAAACAGTGACAGTAAAAATGATTGGTCAATAGTGAAAACAGTGACAGTAAAAATGATTGGTCAATATTGAAAACAGTGACAGTAAAAATGATTGGTCAATAGTGAAAACAGTGACAGTAAAAAAGATTGGTCAATATTGAAAACAATGACAGTAAAAATGATTGGTCAATATTGAAAACAGTGACAGTAAAAATGAATGGTCAATATTGAAAACAGTGACAGTAAAAATGATTGGTCAATATTGAAAACAGTGACAGTAAAAATGATTGGTCACCCTGAAAATAGTGACAGTAGAAATAATTGGTCAATATGCATATTTTTATGGTCAGCATTACATATACTAAGTTTCACAGCAATCCACAATAACTGCAAAATAACTGCATTTGCAAACATCTTTTATACATTATATCCCATTGTAATTCAAAAAGGGCATTAACTCTTGCAAAATTTAAGGAGCACACAAGTTTTTCAATATGTGCATCCTTAAATAATGAACATTATATTTACCAACTTTCACAGCAAGCCATACAAAACTAAAATACAAGATGCATTCAAAAGATTTTACCTTATACTGCATTCAACTGCAGAATAAAAATTCCCAGAACTCTTACAAAAAATGTTGGAAGTTAAACGATTTGTTGAGACACCTATAGCTTCAGGTGATGACCATAATATTTATCAACTTTCATGGTAATTTGTGAAAAACTGTGACTAGTTACACTAGCAAGACTGTGTTCAACACAGCATCAAGCTATATGACAAATATGGCAATAACTATAAGAAATATGGCTGGAGCAAAATTATTTTTTTAAATGTGCATATTCAGGCAAAAATCATAATATTTACAAAGTTTCATAGCAAGTCATCAAAAACTGTGGATCAAAAGGGCAATAACTCATTCATATATGATAAGAACAAGTAATATGGGTTATTCCTGTCTGAGTTATCAAAATTTTGCAGTATATTATTTTTTTATGAACATTCAATAGTACTAGAACTGATTGGAATGCACCTGGTCAGGTGACAATGTGGTGATTTTTCTGCAAGTGCAAGATGTCATTGGAAACTCTTTCAAGCCAAGCATAATGTAAAACTTAATTATCATCCTAACAAATGTACAAAAATTTAGTTTTCATGCCATGAAAATGAGAGTATATTCTACACCCAGCTGACTTGCAATTTATTGTAGCAAAGTTATTTCAAATATTTGAACATCTAAAATTTACATAAATTCATTAAATTAAACAAATTTGCCACATACAAGTTTTAGAGTTTATGTTTTCTCACTAGATTCAGGGAGATGTTAATCTCCTGAAAATATTAGGTTTTACACTAGAGTCTAGTTTGGATAATCCAGCTACCCTATTTACACTATATTATTCTGACTACCCTATTTACACTACAGTGTGGTTTGGATAATTTGACTATCCTATTTACAGTACATTGTGGTTTGGATAAATGGACTACCCTATTTACATTAGTCTGATCTAGATAATCAACTACCCTATTTACACTACAGTATGGTTTGGATAATCCAACTACTCTATTTAGAGTGCAGTCTAGTTTGGATAATCCAACTTCTCTATTTACACTACAGTCTAGTTTGGATAATCCAACTTCTCTATTTATAGTATAGTTTGGCGGGATAAATAAAGAGTCTGAATTTGCATTATATCAAGTTCACAATGTAGACCCTGGTTAGGGTCTTAACTGTTCAGTTATAGTGAAGGTCAATGTGATCATGTAGATGTATTTACTCATCTTAAATTAAATATTAATTGTTGTTCTAGAATATAATATTAATATAGTTTAACCAAAGTCTATTAAATCCTGATTATTGTATGCTCTGCACCTTTTCTGTCATCAAGAAACGTTCAGATGAAAGTCTTGATCATGATGGACTTTTACAATGGTGGCCAGGTATAAAACTGGGTGAAGAAAAGATCAAGTCAAGCCTAATAGTCACAATGTAGTGTAGTACACATTATTTTTTACATGCATAGCTTTCACTCTAACATCAGTGTGACATTCAATCCAGTTTGTACTGGATTACACCCTCTAGGTTGACCTCATCCGAATATGTCAACATACTTTAACACTGATTCTTACTGTATGTGTAATTTGGGGCATGTAAATAATGACCTTCCAAAAGAATATGAATCTAGCAAGATCCAAATAAAGTGAATAATCACCATTTAAAGGTATGTGTAATCAAATACACCCATTACTGAAATAGTCTGTACTGACTGCATGTATGACCCTATCTAACTTTTACTACAGACAGTGCAAACCCTGGTCAGGGTCTGTGCTATTTACAGTTAGACACACTTTATACATGAGTAGATATGGCATCAGATTATCATGTAGACTGGAAATCATGAATGTGGACAATTTATTCCAGGTCATCCTCAAAATTAAACCCTTTTATCCAACTGGTGTGTTTATCACACAGTTTTCATATAGTACTTCTCATTCTGTAAGACAAATGGCCAAGTTAATACATTTGTCAGAAAGCAGGGGCTATGCTTATTGTGATATGAAGATATCCTAAGTAAATTTTTGGCAAACTTAATTGAAAAAGGGGGTGGGATGGGTGGGGGCTTATCACCAAGCATGCACTTTTCATTGGATAAATATAGTAGCAATGGTTGGCATATTATGGATGAGGCAAAACTTTGATACCATATAACATGTTATTTTAGTGGTGGATAAATGCCAGCAATTTAGCCATCTTACAATAAGACCATACAAATAAATATATCAAAATTTACAACTGGATAAATAATTGTGGATAAATATTTTATCATTGCATGAATAAAACATGAGAATAAACATGCAACATTCATGCATTTAATTTAACAAGAGTGCTTTTTATATTTTCCATTCTTGGCATGTATGATAAAAATACAACAATGACTATCAACAGTATCCTAATAAAGCTTTCAAATTTCTTTAGGGCACCATTTCTTTGGTGTTCAACATAACTGAAGAATAAGGAAATATATATATGATCACTTGTATGTTGCTATATGTATTGAATTCATCAGGATGTTCATTTCTTATGTTTTTGTTACATTTTATAATCTCTGTCTGATGAAATGCAGATTGATGATGTTGTCATTGATTGAGTGAATACAGAGAACTAATGAACATGGTAATTGTATGGACAATATAAAGAATACTAGGGTACATGTTGATTATATGAACAACATGAAGAGTACTAGGGAACATGTTAATTATATGAACAACATTAAAAGTACCAGGGAACATGTATGGACAATATAAAGAATACTAAGGCACATGTTAATTATATGGACAATGTGAAGAGTACTAGGGAACATGTATGGACAGTATAAAGAATACTAAGGTACATGTTAATTATATGGACAATGTGAAGAGTACTAGGGAACATGTATGGACAATATAAAGAATACTAAGGTGCATGTAAATTATATGGACAATGTGAAGAGTACCAGGGAACATGTATGGACAGTATAAAGAATACTAAGGTACATGTTAATTATATGGACAATGTGAAGAGTACCAGGGAACATGTATAGACAATATAAAGAATACTAAGGTACATGTTAATTATATGGACAATGTGAAGAGTACCAGGGAACATGTATGGACAATATAAAGAATACTAAGGTACATGTTAATTATATGGACAATGTGAAGAGTACCAGGGAACATGTATGGACAATATAAAGAATACTAAGGTACATGTTAATTATATGGACAATGTGAAGAGTACCAGGGAACATGTATGGACAGTATAAAGAATACTAAGGTACATGTTAATTATATGGACAATGTGAAGAGTACTAGGGAACATGTATGGACAGTATAAAGAATACTAAGGTACATATTAATTATATGGACAATGTGAAGAGTACTAGGGAACATGTTAATTATATGAACAACACGAAGAGTACTAGGGAAAATAGATGGACAATATAAAGAATACTAAGGTACATGTTAATTATATGGACAACATGAAGAGTACTAGGGAACATGTTAATTATATGAACAACATGAAGAGTACTAGGGAACATGGATGGACAATATAAAGAATACTAGTGTACATGTTAATTACACTGGACAACAAATTTTTACAAAAGTCATGTTACTGAAATAAAATTAGTCAATTCTTATCAATTTTTATGTGCTGAACACGAATATGACAGTCAAATTGCAAAATTGGCTCTAGTTTTTTTGTAATCTGCAAGAAATTAATGTTTACATAACGAAATGCATTCCAATAGTAAAAGGTCAACTGTAATAGCCTACCTATAAAAAATCAAGTCATTGACTACATCTTAGATTTCTTCGCCTGTCTCTTGTACAGCTGTTCGGGAGCATCTCTGAGGAGTGTCCAGCAGTAGTCAGCCAGCATTGTAGTGGACCATTTTCCCTGGTATCTTTGTTCCATTGTTGCGATATCTTGCTGAAAACGTTCGCCGTGTTCATCACTAACAATACCACAGTTGCTAGGAAAGAAATCCAAATGGGAATGAAGGAAGTGAATCTTTAGAGACATATTGCAGCCAAGTTTCTTATACTTCATCAACATGTCTTCTACTAGTTCCTTATAGTTTTCTGCCCTAACATTTCCGAGGAAGTTTGTAGAAACTAGGCGAAAAGCATTCCATGCTTGTTTCGCGTCACCTTCCAGCAAGTTGTTGAACCGGTCATCTTTGAAAAGCTCTCGAATCTGAGGACCCACAAAAACTCCCTCTTTAATCTTTGCTTCGCTGAGTCGAGGGAATTTTTCATGCAGGTATCGGAATGCTGGCAAAGTCCGGTCAATGGCTTTCACGAAGTTCTTCATCAAACCTAGTTTGATGTGAAGGGGTGGTAGCAAGATTTTCTGAGCCTCAACCAGAGCTGGGTGTTGGATATTCTTCTCTCCAATGGCTACATTCTGCCTGTGAGTCCATTCCTTCCTCATGTAGTGCATTTCCCTTGCTTGGCTATCCCACTCGCATAAGAAACACATGTATTTTGTATATCCTTGCTGCAGTCCCATTAAAAGGGCAACTACCTTCAAATCACCACAGAGGTGCCAGCTGTACTTGTTATACTCAATGGAATTCAGTAGCTGCCTTAAGTTATCGTATGTCTCTTTCATGTGGACAGCATACGCTACTGGAATAGATGGAAGAATGTTTCCATTGTGCAAAAGCACAGCCTTGAGACTCAGTTTCGAAGAGTCCACAAATAGTCTCCATTCTTGTGGGTCATGAGTGATTTTTAAAGCATTCATGAGGCCCTCAATATCGGAACAGAATATCAGATTACTTTCCTTTCTGAAGAAAGGCTCCAATTGCTGGTGGCGCTTTCGATATGCAGTAATTGTGACATCTTCTTCTAGAAGATTCCATTGTTGGAGTCTTGATCCTAGCAATTCTGCCTTGTTCTTTGATAAGTCCAAATCACGAATCAGGTCATTTAGTTCTTCCTGTGTTATTCTGTGTGGGGTTGATGATGCACCACAGTGAAAATCTGGATCACTGCATGCTGATGGACCAGGAGAAGAACAGGTCGACTCACCTTTGTCTTCGTCAGATGAATCAAGAGAATATTCTGCTGGAGGTTCTGGAATAGGAAGTCCCTCACCATGTGGAACTGGTCTCAATGCAGACGGAATGTTTGGGTAGACTATTCTCGACTTCTTTCGCTTCGTTATTCCGCCGGAAAGAGGAGGAACCAAGCAGAAGTAACAGTCGTTTAGGTGGTTGCTTGGCTCTCTCCACACCATTGGGACTGCAAACGGCATTGATGACCTTTTGCAATTCAACCACTGTGAAAGCTGTGTTGTACATGTAGCACAGCATATATGCGGAGCCCAAGGCTTGTCTTGGTCACCAACCTTGCATCCGAAGTAAAGATGATATGCCTTCTTCACTTGAGAATTGATACTTTTCTTCTGGTTGGCAAATGTCACTTCCCCACAAATATAGCAAAAATTGTCCGCGGTATTAACACACTTTCGAGGCATTACTGTTCTTTATTGTACATAAATGGATAAAATAATAAGTTTTATGTAACAGAAGCTTGAACTGTCTCGCACAACGTCTAAAATATTTTAAATGCTGAACCTATCTGATTGGGCTTTATATAGTACACTGCTTACGTCAGCTTCAGCAGCCGCCTGGCATTAGTATAATAGGCCTACACATGTATAGTACACTGCTGACGTCAACTTACTTCAGCAGCCGCATGGCATTAGTATTGCATTGCATCAGAAAATGATGCAATCAACTGTGGATGATGTGAGCATGATGGTATTATGCAATGTTACATCATTATTCCGGATGTTGCTGCAGTCCTACTGGAGAAATTTACACAGTGAAACATAGAAAATGAGGTATATGAATATCTTCAAAACGAGAGCCAATACAAATTTTTCACGGTTATATTCGTGTTCGGCACACCAAAATACTACAGATTAGGGCCTTTTCAAGTCAGTAATGATTTCACAGTTGACCAGTGTTATATGAACAACATGAGTACTAGGGAAAATGTTAATTATATGAACAATATTAAGAGTACTATGGAAGATGTTTATATGAACATGAAGAATACTAGGGAACATGTATGAACAATATAAAGAAGACTAGGGAAAATGTCACTTATATGGGCAACATGAATATAAGGAGTACTTGGGAACATGGTAAATATATGGACAAGATGAAGAGTACTAGGGAACAGGAAACTACATGGACAATTTGAAGAGTACTATGAAATTGGATAATTGTATGGACAATATGAACAGTATGAGGAAACAGGATAATTGCATAGACAATATGAAGAGAACTAGGGAACAAAAAATTGCATGGACAATATGAAGAGTACTAGTGAACAGGGTAATTGCATGGACAATATAAAGAGTACTAGGAAACAGGGCAATTGCATAGATAATTTGAATACTACTAGGGAACAGGGTAATTGCATGGATAATATGAATAGTACTAAGGAACAGGGTAACTGCATGGGCAATATCAAGAGTACCAGGAAATGGTAAATGCATGGATAATATAAAAATATTGGGGAACAGGGTAATTGCATGGATAATAAGAAGAGTACAAGGGACAGGGTAAAATTCATTGTTGGACAAGTGAAATTTAATATAACTTGACAATTTTACAATGGAACATACTGACAAGTTAGTTACAAGACATAACCGTATTGCATGATTTGCTTCTATTGATTTGTTCAATAAACTATTTTGACCTATCTTCAATAGCACATTGTGTAATCACTAGCAATTTAGAAACTACTATAAAGATTATTATTGCAAGGCACAAAAATACTGCCGGTTAAAATTTAACTCTTTTTGGATAGAAATAGCTAAAGTTTAGATCCAGATAAATAGCCTGCTACGCGGCACAAGATAGCTGAAAGGTATCTCAAACTGTACATACATTGACTCAAACTGTAAATACATTGACTTAAAACAAATGAATATACAAATCTTACTCTTCAATATCTGTTCCAATGGTGTGAGGTTTTCATCTCCTTTCTGTCCATCTGATGCTGAAAGAAAAAAGATTTGAAGGGCATCAGGAATATAAAAAAATATAGCATCCAAAATATTTTGTCATGGCCTTTGACCATGAGTTACCTTGGATAGAAGACCACTGAGTTTGTTGCAGACTTCATCAGATACATGCAAAACCAAATGATAAGTTTGGCTAAATGTATAAGTAACATTTTTCTTGGAAAGAACATGAAGTTTTCAATGTGGTACCAGTCAAGCTATTTTTCAGATGTATCCAAAAATAAGGTTAAATTATTTTGCGTTATCATGCCTATAAGCAAGTAGGGCTAAAATGCTAAGCTGAGTCTGCTTTCCTATATGCATATATTAAGTTAATGAAGTGCAAAACTGCAAGGAATGACCTTTGATTAGATCAATTAGATCTGGTTTTCAAAATTGCTTCACAAAAATACAGATGCTGCTTGTCAAATATTTGCCATTTTCATTCAAAACCATTTAAATATTGAGGGGTTTTAATGAAAACTCAGAGTCACTGCCATCACTCATGCAAGGAGAGTAGTGAAATCTCTGAAAGATGGTATGTTGCCATAATTGAGATGAGATGAACACACTATTTTCACTACAACAAGCTGCATACTGCTAATTTTCTAATCCATTAAAAGACATAGTCATATAAGGATTTTCAGAATTGCCTACAAGTCCACAGTTTTGAAGGCTTTATCATCATCATTTTAAGATGGAAACAACAACAGAACACAAGAAACAAAAAGTTTTATAAACATTGGTAATGCAATCTGTTCTAATGAAGTTTTTAAAAGATTTGTAAAATTATGGGAGGTCACACAGGCCTTATTTTCATTTAGGATCAACTACATAATAAAAATTATAAAGTTAAGTATTTTAGTGAAAACCACATGTCAATATGACCATCCCTCAATAAGGACTAGTGATAACAAGATTTTCAAGATCAAGATGTACACTATGATGGAGGTCTGATTGATACCATTTTTCATTAACATCAACTAGATATTATAAAAAATCTTTTTGTGAAAAACCAATTCCAGGATAAGTAGCGATAACAAGGTTCTGATATGATAACTCTATCTACAAATTTGGTGGATAGAACATATATTTTGCTGCTTTGTACTAGCAACATATAATGGATTTCATGAGTTGCCTCCCTTAGTATATAACGCCCACTAACCAATTGCATGTAACAGTGGTGCATTATACATCAACAGAAAATGGTGGAGGCAATTGACTTAAAATGGATACTTTGTCAGTTTATCATTGAAAAAATGACTATGTACCAGAGGGAAGCCATTACAGTTGTATTTGAGTGAAAGGTATTTGTACCAACATGGACCAGAAATGGAAAATTGCTTATTTATCAGTCCATTCAAGTTGTGTGCTCCCCTTGTCTTGATCATGTAGAAACAGTGTTCAAATCTGAAAACTTAATTTTTTTTAATGCTGTGGCTTGCCACCGAATCCAGTGAAATTCAAAGACCTGAAGCACAGAAATATCTGCTCGATTTGCCAAGGTGTAGATAGGGTTATCATATCGAAACCTTTGCTAGCAAAGATGTCATTTAGGATGAACTAGATATCTTAATGAGTCTTTCAGTGAAAACTCATGTCACTACAGTCATCTGCTTAAAAGAAGCAACAATAACAAGATTTTATCAAAGTGGCCATCATGGTAGCCAAATCAGAGGTTAGACTGGTACCCACCAGATATCAGATCAGCACCATTCATCATAATAAATCTTTAGTGTAGGTATGAGGAGGAGTAACAGTCATATGATTTTCAAGATGGCTACTGTGGTGGCTATACTGGATGCCTGAGGTTACCATTTTTATTTAGGACCAACAAAACATCATAAAAAGTCCTTCATTGATCTGTATATATGTAATAACATCATTATAAATATAACATCCATTCAGGAGGAGTAGTGACAACTAGATTTTCAAGATAGCCACTGTAGTGGCCATACTGAATATCTGATTGGCAAGACATTTAAATAAATAAAATGTCATTAATAATTATGTTTATATTGTTACTTATATTAAATGTATACCTCTGTTTATTAAAGACTCAAAATACTTGTCTTCAGCTTTCTTTGATTCTGCCATGATTGTTGCTGAAAAGAAAAATCATAATAATTAAGTACCACAAAAATAAATCATTCAGTTTATAAAAATAAATCATCTGGCTTTATCAAGATCAAACAATGAATGTGGCAAAACATATGTATGTATGTATGTATGTATGTATGTATGTATGTATGCATGCATGCATGCATGCATGCATGTTATGTATGTATGTATGTATGTATGTATGTATGTATGTATGTATGTATGTATGCATGCATGCATGCATGCATGCATGCATGCATGCATGTATGTATGTATGTATGTATGTATGTATGTATGTGTATGTATGTATGTATGTATGCATGCAGGTAGGTATGCATGCATGTATGCATGCATGCAGGCAGGTAGGTATGCAGGCAGGATGGTATGCATGCAGACAGGTAAATAGGTAGGCAGCAAGGTATGAAGGTAGGCAGGTAGGTACATAGGTAGGTAGGTACATTGGTAGGTTGGTAGGTAGGTATATAGGTAGGTAGGTTGGTAGGTAGGTATATATCATATACATATATCATTCTGTATCAGCATTCACATTTTGAAACTGTTCATAACACCTAAAATCCAAGAGACCCTAAATAGGATTGTGCCTGTTTTAATAGGAAAGTTACAGATCCAAATGAGAGCTACAACTACGTTAGGTATACCTAAAAGGCTGTCAAACTGATGGTCCTTGATTATTTGATCAAGCTGCAGTGGGTTATTACAGCAAGGGCACTTGTGTTGCCTGTCAACCCACTCCTGGATGCACTTCTCACAAAAACGGTGACCACAGGATGTCATGACAGCTGCCTTCATCTGGCACATGCATATTGAACACTGGAAGAAGTCACTTATTGCCTGAACCTAAAGCAAGAGTGATACATGCAGATGTAACATACAGTATTGCCTGAACCTGAAGTAAGAGTAACACATACACATGTAACAGTCAACTTGTAGTCAGTTCCACTGCATTTTCTGTACATTGTCATATACCATTAAAAAATGAAATGAAATATCAAAATTACATTTTACTCTAATTTATGGAAACATAATATTTATTAGTGGTCAAAATATTTGTAAATTGTAGGCAAAGACCTAATAAACGTAAAGACCTAATGATGTTTCCTACCTTAAATATTTTTAGCATGTTTTTATATTTTCTAATTTCATGGTGGGGTTTTTAAATCGTATCATTATATATGTTTTTTATGTTATAGGTGTTGTCTAATGTTGTAAAGCGCTTAGAGCTTCTAAAGATTAGGCGCTATACAAAGCCC
This sequence comes from Sinohyriopsis cumingii, assembly GCA_028554795.2. Lineage (NCBI taxonomy): Eukaryota > Metazoa > Mollusca > Bivalvia > Unionida > Unionidae > Sinohyriopsis > Sinohyriopsis cumingii. The sequence continues at coordinate 117,973,262 of CM068827.1, forward strand.
TCATTATTATTATTATTATTATTACTTATTGTAAGCTACTTAAATATTTTATTATTTTTTCCCAATTATCCAGTCCTTTGAAAAGGATATCACTCTACAAAGCAAAATAAATTTCCAGGAATTCAAGATAAGATCATTTCTTCATTTTAACTGCCGAGTGTTGAAAACATCTTTGATATTCTTCAGCAATAAAAGTATTTTCATATTAGCTGCTGTGGTGGACGTATTGGACATCAGATTGGCACCATTTTCATTTAGGACCAAGTAGACATCATTATATTCTTTGGATGAAAGCGCCATGGCAATATGACCATCAATTTTGGGAGAGTAATGACAGCAATATTTTCAAGACAGCCATCACAGCAGCCATATAGGATGTATGACTGATACCATTTTCATTTCGAATCAACCAGGTATCATAATATCATATACATATATCATTCTGTATCAGCATTCACATTTTGAAACTGTTCATAACTCCTAAAACCCAAGAGACCCTAAATAGGATTGTGCCTGTTTTAACTGGAAAGTTACAGATCCAAATGAGAGATACAACTACGTTAGGTATACCTAAAAGGCTGTGGTGAAAACCCCATGTTGATATATCTATCCATTTGGAATAAGTTGTAATAGGGCCAAAATAGAAATGTATGTTTCGTGCTCATGTGACCATACTGGAATCAGATCATCACCATTTTCTTTTAGAATCAACTAGACATCATTAGACATCTTTTTATTAAGACTATGTTGATATGACCATCCAAGCAGTAGCAATAACAATATTTTCAAAATGGCCAATATAGTGACCATACTATACATAATAAAAAGTCTTCTAGTAAAAAAACCCAATATCAAGATGACTTTCCGTTCAGAAAAAGTAGAAAGAGCATTACAGGCCATATTGTAAGTCTAAGTTTTAGAATTTTCTGCTAGGACCAACTAGATTATGGGTGAATATGTGTGCAAAGCTTCCAGGCATTTGAGAGCAAACTTGTCCTAATGTATGAAGAGATGATGGACAACAGACCATCCCATGAGCTCTTTCTGCCAATGGCCAATAGAAAAAAATTACACAATAAAATGAGTACAAAAACTTACAGAACACAGAATATTGCTGAAACAGTCATTCATGATGACAATATACTGAAATTTATTCAACCCATTTATCTTCCATATTTATGGGAGTACAGTATTGGATAACAATGACAATGGAAGCCAGAGTATCCTGCCTTATAATGAGGTACATAATACATAATAATTTTAATAGTATTTAATGAAATGGGATCCATGAATATAATCACCTTATAACAGGAACTGAGTAATAATGAAGAATGTTATAGCTAGAGTCCTTACTGTCATATAGAACTGTGAAAAGCAAAAACACAGATCATATAATATGCTGGCATATCCGGTATATGCAGTTAATTTGTAAGTACCAACATAACAACATTGTTGTTTGTTGTTGTTTTTGTTTTAATGATAGCTATACATGGAGCACAGTATGAATGGTGAAGAAAGCCCCAGTAAGAACTTCCAACTGATGGGAAGCTACAGGCAAGCTTTCTTGCATACCTACAGGACAGAAGTGAGATGGCAGTGATCAATAAAGGTGAGTGATTTAGACCACTTGGAAACATTCAGGTTTATCTTTGTCTGCTACTAATCTGGATTAAAGTGATTAAGCTAATTAACATTTTCATAAATGTGTATTTCAGTATTATACAAATATATTCACAGTTGCATTGATATGCAAGCTGTCTCTCTTTTAAATAACAGTCAAATGGAGAATTTATAATTGATATGCAAGCTGTCTCTCTTTTAAATAACAGTCAAATGGAGAATTTATAATTGATATGCAAGTTGTCTCTCTTTTAAATAACAGTCAAATGGAGAATTTATAATTGATATGTAAGCTGTCTCTCTTTTAAATAACAGTCAAATGGAGAATTTATAATTGATATGTAAGCTGTCTCTCTTTTAAATAACAGTCAAATGGAGAATTTATAATTGATATGCAAGCTGTCTCTCTTTTAAATAACAGTCAAATGGAGAATTTATAATTGACATGTAAGCTGTCTCTCTTTTAAATAACAGTCAAATGGAGAATTTATAATTGACATGCAAGCTGTCTCTCTTTTAAATAACAGTCAAATGGAGAATTTATAATTGATATGTAAGCTGTCTCTCTTTTAAATAACAGTCAAATGGAGAATTTATAATTGATACGTAAGCTGTCTCTCTTTTAAATAACAGTCAAATGGAGAATTTATAATTGATATGTAAGCTGTCTCTCTTTTAAATAACAGTCAAATGGAGAATTTATAATTGATATGTAAGCTGTCTCTCTTTTAAATAACAGTCAAATGGAGAATTTATAATTGATATGTAAGCTGTCTCTCTTTTAAATAACAGTCAAATGGAGAATTTATAATTGAGAACTGAGAAGAATCCGAATTTCAAATCACATTAAAATCCTTTGAAGACACAAAAATTCAATCACTCATAATACTTTTCAATTGTACATAAATCCTGTTACAAATACACTGTAAACTGAGCAATATAAAACACATACAGCCATCAATCAATATGATTTGTGTTACACAAACACTGTGAGATAAAATTTAAATATTTTGCACAACAGACTTTAACTTCCACACATTAATAAAAAATTAAAGTGAAAAAATTATTACTGGCTACTAAAAGAATCCACATAAGAGATATGCTTGTAAATATAAATGCAACAAACTGCAAACAAATTTTCTACATACACATTCTTTAAAAATATCAAATAACTGCACATGATGGTCTTAATGCTTTGTTAAATTACCTGAATTTTGTGCAAATCATGTACTCCTGTATAAGGGATTTTTCCAAACAATCTACATGCATATATAGCCTTAGCTAACTATAAACAACAAAAACTGAATAGCTACTTGTCACTATTCCCCCCTCCCACTTTTAGAATGGTGTGGCAACAAATCATTTTTCATGATATCCCCTTTTAAGTACCATGTCCATTATTGGAGTCTTTTTCCAGTGTCCCTATACCAATTGTTATCACCATTTCTTCCTTCCATCTCTATTGTTTATGGCTACCTGAGTTTTGTTAATAAGTATGATTTCAACAAAGATTATTTTCTATGCATAAATCAAGATATGGGAACACAAGTATTCTAATGATTATGATAGAGAAAACAACCAAAGTTTCTATTTGCCTTTGATACAGTTTAGGTACCATTACATACTGCATCATCAGTTCATGAGCAGGTGGCGTGTCTTTAATGCTGGTTAGATCTATGTACAAAATTAACCCTTTCATACATAATGTAACAGGAATACATGACTTGTCATTTGGGCCTGGCCCCGAGTAGCTGGATTACATATTAGACAACGTGGACAACAGCTATTATTCCTGAAATTTATAAAAACCAATGGAAATTTCTGATGGACTGAAGTTATGCTACAACATTTTGATTTGTAAACATGATAATGATATGTGAAAATTTGTATAGTATTATAATTATTGAGCTTAATTCATCACTGCCCTTTACAGTTCTGACATCTTTTGCCATCTGGAGTGGTAGAGCTGTGACATCATCTAGGTCAGTCATAAACAGCATCATAGTGAACCATGCCATTTCCATAGTAAACAATGCAATTTCGATAGGAAAGTCTTCATTACTCTTGCATTTAGGTGAGCTATCATTCAGATGAGGTGAAAACTCAGTCCTTATCTTTCACAAAATTATAAAGCTTATAACCTTATTTTGAAGTACTGACCATATTTTCTGCTTAGAATTTTACTGGAATGTTTCTCTTTAAACAATTCAAAACACATATGTAGATTGTTTAAGAATATAGTAACTTTACTTTTACTTCAAAGTTATGCTCAATGAATTTTTGGGAATGGAGTGAGACTGACTTTTTAGATAAAATTGCTTTAACACTTACATGAAATTCAGCTATTTATCAAATATAATTCTAACGTCTTGTATTTGTATAATAAATTGATTGATAACTAGTATCAATCATGTTCGAACCTAACGATTGGCATAGTACATTATCCGTCTAGTCTGATTTGATTATAGGCCCAGAACATTATTGGACTGATCTTGATATCGTCGGAGAAGTCCTAAAAATCATTACAGTAACCAAGGTGATATTCGAACTATACTATAGTAAAAGTCATACAGGTCATGTATGCACATTTACCCTTCTTAAATTAAATATGAATTACTGTTTTAAAATTTAATGCTTGTTTTATCTAACCACAGTCTATTCCATCCTGATTGATTGAATGCTCTGTACCTTAACTGTCAGCAAGAAACTTCTAGACAATTTTTTTTTCGCTATCGACTTTTACAAAAAAAATACATTGTCTGATCATCACAAGGATAGTAGAATCAATATATGTAGCTTTCATTGTGACGTCACAGCGTCCGACATTTAATCCGGACTGTACTGGATCACACCTGCACGTTGATCTCGTCCACAAATGTGTACGTCCTGTAACATTGATTTTGCCATATGTACTTTTCTGAGCCATGTAAATAATTAACTTCCCAAGGATTATGGATGTAAAATAAATAAATAAAGTGAATAGTTGTCATTTAAAGCTAAGGTATGTTTTATCAAATTCTAAACAACTACGCCCATAACTGAAATAATCGATGTTTAACGCATACATGACCTGTATAACTTTTATTATTAACTTCATAGAATTTGAACAAAATCTAGAAAACGGAATCAGATCATTTATATCTATAAATCCAAATATGATCATGCAGATCCAATTTATTCTAATATTTGTCAAACCATATTGTACACTACACTGTCGAGAATGAAAACCAGCCACATTCTATAGATTCTGAAGTGTGAGATTTGTTATAAACACATCTATGTATGGCCTGTTGGCAATTAACAACAATAAAGAGATTTCTTACAGGAACAACAATTGGTAAATCGGTGTCTTCCATCCTGCCAGGTCCCTGAGTAAATTCCTCAACTAGAAATATCTAAATATAGTAACAGGGACTTTCTGCGTAGTCAACTCTGGATCGCCAGAAGAATGACTTCCTTGCTTGTTCTTTACAAAAAGTTTTAAGAAAGCCCTTAGATGATACTAATATAATTTCGCAAAATAATATTTAACGGATTTTATTATTAATTGTGTCAATAGTATTATTCTAAAGTTATATTCACCAGAATCTAAATTATATGATATACTTTAATATCATTTATCTTTAAAATATAGATTTAATTTTTATTTTTTATACTTCGTTTCGCTTCGGAAGTTTTGAAATGTCAGCTTATACAACATGGCTACCAGTACCACAGTCATCTGTTTCGCACGTCGTCTGGTAAAAAATGTATTCTTTGAAGGTAAGATAAGCAAGTGACAGGGACAATACTCATTCAATTAACTTAAAAATAATAAAATTATTTGAGATTGCATTTTATTTTATCAGGGGATAAATCTTACTGCAAATAATGCTTATCTAAGCTAATATTTAATGGATAAGAATACGAATTAATAGCATAGCTTGTTACACAATGTGTTCTAAGGTCAAACGAAGCATTCACAGGGACCTTCTACCTGGGATCTTTTAATATGGAAATATGGATGATCTGAACAAAATGTGACGAGTCACTGATAGTGTTACTGGACTGTAACGAATCAAACATCTTCATTGCAGAGGATTTCAGTTGCCTTGGTAATTGGCTGGAAAACCCTAAGAGTAAAGCAATGAGAATTGTACACGGGAGGTTCAGCAAGCATGAATGGGCGTCACGATTGACCGAATGCACAATGAACAAACGAGATAAAGTAACATCCTAGTTTTCGCCATCAATTCATCTTTTGCCTTCATCTTGATGGTAAAGTTGTCCATCAGGATGGATCAGGGTTAAAACGGACCGGTACCATAAAGGTCCTTGACCCAAACGGGCTTGTGGTTAAAAGGCCCGAACCATAAAGGTCCATTTATGTATCAATGGCTAATTACTAGTATCAAGTATACTAAAAGTAATTCATACATTATTATCAAATCCTTGTTTTAATTCCTATGAAAATAAATAATGTGCAGTAGAGAATCATTGTGTTAAGTATTAATATGTTACAATCATATGTGAGTGATCATGAAATTAATTGCGACATGCTACTACTTGTTCTTTATAAAATGAACAAAGAAGAAAATAACGCAAGATACTGAATGTGAGATAGTTCAAATAAGGCAAATATTAATTATTTGAAGTAAAGCGAATCAGTACTATCTTTTGTTATAATACCGAATATGAATTAGTGTAACCCACATGTGGTTTGTGCATGCCAACTTTGTCATGGTAATGCCTTAATTAAGTAATGATGATTCCATTAATGATGGATACATATTTTAATTTGCGAAGACTATTGACTCTTGTCCTATTTCACATACATTCAATATCATTAATACATGTGTATGCATAGTTTGTTTTGTTGATATAATTTTTCTTTAAATAGATATTTGCTATGTTGTGTGTCTTTTAGCACTGTTATTGCATTGTGGTTGCAATGGAGGTCAAGTCAAAATTAAAAGAAGCTAAGGAGTTATTTTTGTTAAAATTGTTATGGTGGGATAGACAGACAAGAAGAAAAAGTATGTCTAACTAGCATTAGCAACAAAAAATACAATAACGCTAACACATTTTCAGATTTATAAATCTGTTAATAATAACAACAGTTAGTGAATACATGAATATCAAATTCTACACACTACAACAATATTGCACATCATGGCTGTCAAATAAATTTATCAGTACAATATAGTATGCAATTCTAGAATAACAGCCGCAAATAAATACCAAGCTATAAAACATGCATAGTAGTTTACATAGATATTCACTTTTCAACAAGAAACCTTACACCACAACAAAAATGTACACGATGGCTGTCAAAGTTAATAGTATGATATAGGATGCAATCCTAGAATAACAGCAGCAGTTAAATACCGAACTATCAAAACACGCATACTAAAAGAACATGCATACATCAATATTCACTTTTTAACACGAAACATTACACAACAACAAAATTGCACACAATGGCTGTCCATGTTAACAGTACAATTTAGGATGCATTCACCGATTTATTCATAATCTCCATGACTTTTTTTTTTTGTGTGGATCACAAAGCATAAAAAGCTGGATAGACAATAATGTTGAAACACATTTACAGCTCGTGATCACATATGTGGCAATCAGAAAGTCAGAACAGACAATTTTATTGGAATTCAAGGAAAGAAAAAAAATCACATACAAATCGTAAATACATGCTTAAAGAAAAGTTATGTTATTGCACTGTACGCATGACACAAAGTTCAAACAGTTTGATTTAATACTAAAAACGGCGCCAAATTTTGTTATTTAAATTTACTGTAATATTGTATCGACAACTGTTACAGAAATGTTTGGCTCAATTGAACATCTGTAAGAAAGTTACATAAAAGCAATCTAGCTTCTTTCCATCACTGGTCCAAAAACCATGATTTGAGATCTATGAAAATTGTGCATTCATACATTGTCTCAGTGCAAAAAATTCATTTTAAACATGAGTAATGGTTGAAACACCAATTACTTATTTTAATCAAAATGGCAATGCTTTCATTATATAAGTATATAATCCAAGGTCAGTTTTTTTCAAAATTTTCATCCATAGATTAAGTCACAGGTGAAAATGTTTCAATACAAAGTGTAATTTGAACAATACATAAATTATTCATGTAGAAGATATTGAACATATCAAAACATAGAAAATAAGGAAAGTTCACTGAAAGATATATGCAATGGAAAAAGTATAAATGATGATGGATAAAAGCATTATGAGTGAAGAGAAGAAAGAGGCACAATTAAGTACCATATTCCTGAAGTTTACCAATAATTGCATTGGGTAGTTTAGTCACGAGTGCCTCAGTAATATGTACAAAAACTGAAAAAATTGTATTACACATCAAGCTCTGTTGAGACTGGAGGAAACTGGAGGAAAGAGTTGTGATTGCAGAGATTTGTATTCACGTCTTAATTGTGTTTATCAAGGTTTCCCAACATATTAAATAAATCTGAGACAGAAAACAGGTAAAGGAAACATGAAAAGTACAATGTGATCGCTGATTCTTTTCTGATACCGGTACTGCAGTCTGTATAATCTGTAAAGATCTAATGTTTTCTTTAAGGGGTTCAATTGAGTTTTGGTGTTAATCATCACTGACCATTTTCTGCAGCTCAGTGTTTTAGCAATATATGTAAAAATGTAATTGACTAAGAAGTGAATTGTTACAGGTATTGTAGAAAAGCAGTCATAAAAGGATAGCTGCATGTACTTCTTCTTCTTCTTCTTATTATTATTAAATCTTTTAAACAGTCCTTTTTAATCCAGTTCTTTTCTGTCATGGTCCTTTCTGACCCATTATCGGCCTTTCTGGACCAGGCCTTTTTAACCCAGGCCTTTTCTGTACCAGTCCTTTCTGACCCATTACCATCAGGATTCATGGTTTCACTGACTTTGCAATATTTGTGACCTCATTATACTAAAAACAGACATGAAAATGCAACATCTAATCAAAAGCAAACTGAGAACAAATCATTATGATTCGATTATTCACAGCACAAAAGACTTTTGATAAAAAGAAATGTCAACTGTGATAAGATGCAAGTATAAAAAGGAATTGTATGATCTATACAGGATTATGTGTGAGGTCAGTCAGGGATTCACATACTGCAGTATCTTCAAGATCAAACTAAAAGTGTTCAGAAATATGCAGCACACGTCTGACCCTCCAGCTTCTTGTATAACAGAGATCCTTGCAGCATGACAAAATCTTGATGAACTTGTGTTACCTCCTTTGAAAATTAGAAGAAAACAACAGACTAATTCTCTTTTTCTTGGTATTTCAAACCACCAATGACTACATTTTCAGTTTATATACAATGCAATGCAAGGACTGAATATTATAAATGTTGTTGTTGTTGTAGGGTTTATGCCATTTTTCAGCACATGATAGGCTATGCATGGCAGCCAGTATTAAACCCCAGAAAGAACCACCGACCCACGAAAAGCTACTGGCAAGCTTTCTCACATACCCACATTAGCCGAATCCCAGAATCGAACCCACGCAGACAGAGGTGAGATGGCAGTGATCCGTAACGGAGAGCGCTTTAGACCACTCGGCCACTCGGGGCCCCTATAAACATTATTTCAGCTGTACAGTAACGGTGAGACTAAAATCAGCTGCCAAGAAATTAATGAGCCATATCTGGTAAAGACCTACTTTTTAAATATTTAGAACTTGTACATAAAGATTTACTTTTGTTTCACAAATAAGGGAAGCAGTATTTGTCAGATTTATTTTGTACAAAGGTTTCAGTAGTCTTTTACTGTCTTTTTTCAGTCTACCAATTAACAATTAAGCTGGAACAGTTTAATTCTTTACACAATGAGATGATCAGCATGACAGTTTGCAAAGAACAGCACTTTTGCTTAAAAGATGTCAAAAGCAACTGATACACAGTCTACGGAAATGTCAGAGCAGCTGATACACGCTCTATGGAAATGTCAGAGAAGCTGATACATAGATGTCAAAAGCATCTAATAAACAGACTACAGAGACGTTAAAAGCAAGTGATATGCAGACTACAAAATATTTCTTTTTAATGTCATCATCTACACTGCAACACAGATATGAACTCCAAAAATGAAAATATTAAAACCCACCTCATCTCCCTCAGCCAACCCTAACTATTATTGGAAGTTATTTTATTAGCCCCCAACTTTTAAGGCATCAAAAATGAAGAATGAATGGATTGCATCACAAACATCAGCTAAATATGGCAGCATGTATTAATTTGAAACCATGACACACCAACTTCTGACAACGAAAGGTAATACATAGTAATGGCTTTTTTCCACCAGTAATTATATTTACAATTTCAAGGGACTTAATTCATATTCCAAAAATGAAAGATAAGTTTAATTTAAAGGCAGCATATATATTGAAATCATTGCATTAGCCATGAAGAGTTAGTTCCCAAAGTTCCCCAAAAAACAAACACAGTAAGTTACATAACACAATTCCATTGAAGAAATGCACACTCACCTAGTCAAAATAATTTCTAAGAATCGAAGATATGCCAGTTTTTTCTTTAACTGCCAAGTACTGAAACCATCAGAGATATCCTTGAGAAAATCCAGTTTTCCAAATTGTTATGCTTGAGTTAACACATTCAGCTCCAGTATACCAAATTGTTATGTTTGAATTAATACATTTAACTCCAGTATACCAAATTGTTACAAAGTAAAGTTTATAAATTATTAATTATAACTGGAAAAATATCCCCTGGTCTTAACCTGCCACTCCACCCATTAAACTTTGCCTGAACAATGGTACCCATCTTCTCATTATACATTCTCTTGCAATCTCATGTTAAGCATGCATCAAGGAAAAAAGAAAATGTATTTCTTTAATGGAAAAATTATGTGGGTTGCAAAAATGAGGCATAATTTGTGTGCCTTCAGTTGATTTTTTTTGGTTAAGTCTTTTAAACACAAACCTAGAATAGACCCTGATCTATGTGTAATAGTTGGAGACAGCAGATTTCCAAGAACAGTAAGTTTCAAGCACTTTGCAGTCCTCTCTAAAGTCTGTACATTAACTCTGTGGACTGCATGTTTGAAATGTTGTTTCTACAATGTACTTCATAGGTGTGTATCAGATGGCAAATTCAACAGAAATAGTATTTCAATTATACCATATGCACTGGCTTGTAAGTAAAGTCAAACTGCCAGCAGAGTAGACCTTGATCTCCCATCTCCTAACACACTGACAGATCAGAGTCTGTGTTGTTTGGTCTCATCATTACTACTAACAATCTACATAGACCCAGATCTGTAAGTCCATTATGCGATGGCAGATATGGGTGTATAGTTGTCTTTGGACTTGACTTATAAGTGAGTATATACAGTACAGATCAGAGAGACTAAATATTAACCAGAAAATTACTTGCCGTGTCTTTTTTAGGTCTAATCCCGAGGCAGGGTCAGGGGAGGCTAACAGGTGCTCTTATACAAACTCGGCCTCACTCATCAGATTCTGAGGATGAACAAGTCAAACCTTCCAAAAGGAAAAAGGGGAAAACTCCATCAGGACAGTTAGATGACAAGTGGGAGACTGAAGTAGAAGAAAATGTCAGTACTTTTGTTGAACTTGAGCCATTAGAAAGATTCCCAGATGATAAGAACCCAGTGACAGGAGAAATAGGTGGCCCTAGAGGGCCAGAACCCACAAGATTTGGAGACTGGGAAAGAAAAGGAAGGGTTACAGACTTTTGATATGTCATAGCTCTGTTTTGTGTATTTCTTCTGAAACAAAGCTCCTTGTTTGTGTGTGAAGTTCATCAGTGGATAAATCACTTATTTTGTAAAATATTATAAACTTTTCTAAAAATCAAATATACTGATTTTCTAAGATTTACTTGCCTGCTGCTGTGCTGTACAAAGAGAGAGAACTGCTTGCATTTTTAAAGGATGTGTATCAGAAGATATTTTTGTACTGAAGTTTTATCAGTTCAAGATAGAAAAAGTTCATAGCAGTGTGTTTATCCTGCATGAATGTACTTGCATGGTTTATTAAAGCTGGGACAAATATGAGATTATTGTTTTTATTATTGCTACTGGCCAAAGACCAGAAGAGCTAACATGTTCTGACATCTGTCTTCCATCAGTCCAATGACAGTCATTCAGTTAGAACAAGTTTCTTATTGTTACTCCTCATAAGCTACTGTGAGGATTGCCATGGATCTTTACAAACACATTCATCCCAGGGTCTAGTTATTCACAGATGGAAATGGTACCATTTGACATCCAGTATGGCTACCATGGCAGCCATGTTTGAAAATATGTTGTTATTTCTACTCTTCCTTAATCGATCATCTTATCAAGTACTGTTATCACCTAAGGATGTCTTAAGAAATATGGGTAATCCTAAACAAATGGTACTGATCTGTCGTCCTGCTTGGCTGCTATGGTAACCATCGTGAAAATCATGACTATTTTTCCTGAATGGATTGTCATGCCAGTCATGGGGACTTTGTCAAAACCCACATGCAAATATATCCTTGGTCCTAATAAAAATCAAGCAGTTTTAACTTCCACCATGGCTTCCATGTTGGCATTCTTGAGAATCTTGTGACTTCTGTTCCTTCTAAACATATAGTCATATATACATGGTGTTTTTGCTAAAATACTTCTCGTAACAGTAGGTCCAAATACATTTGGTGCTGACCAGACCTTCAACCTTGTGGCCATCTTTAAAATCCTTCTGAATGAGCTGTTGGCACGACTAGGCGATTTTCAGTATGAATAAAAAAGTTTTCTGATTTCTAGTTGGTCATATCAACATGTGTTGTTTCTGTTCTGTTTGAAATGGCATTAATCTGATGTAAACAAAACTGAGCTCATTCAAAGATTTCTTATGAACATGTCATAAGAAATCTTTGTATGACCTCAGTTTTTTACATTTGATTAATGCCATTTCAAACAAGACAGGACAAAACACATATTTATATTAGCAACTTTAGATCATAAAAAGATGGTTCTAAATGAAAATGGCTCCTATCTGATGTCAGATATGGCTACCTTCATGAAAATATTGTTACTTTTCATGAAGGGATGGTTGTATTAACATAAGTTATGCTGCAGTCATTAAAAGATGTCTCATGATATGTAGCTGAACCTAACAAAATGATGCTGACTTGACCTCCAAGCTGACCATTGTGGTGGCCATCTTAGAAATCTAATTATTGCTGTTCCTGGTGTCAGTATACTTTCCAACAAAGCTTGCGTGGCAGCAATCTTGAAAATGTTATTGCTAAATTGGATTTTCACTAAAAGTCTTCTTAGTCATTCCTGCTATACATTAAGCTTCATTTTCCTATTTTGTAACAGTTGAATTTATAAATAAAAAGTGAGTCCCAATTATTATATACATGGGATTATACATGTAATTTTATTTAAAGAGGACTTTGGGAATGCTTATGCTTGCTTGAATCAGTTTGATATAAATGAGTCGATAATTCAGTAGTACCAGATGATATGAGCGTCTGGATCAATATCATTACCACACGGTTTGAATGTGAAACTGCTCTGAGTGAACACCCAGTGCTAGAAAGAAAGAACTTGTTGGGGGCCCCAAGTGGCTGAGTGGTCTAACATGCTCTCCGTTATGGATCACTGCCATCTTACCTCTGTCTGCGTGGGTTCGAGTCTCAGATTCAGCCAATGTGGGTTTGTGAGAAAGCTTGCCAGTAGCTTATCGAGGGTTGGTGGTTCTTTCCGGGGATTTCCTGGGTTCTTACTCCACCATTAATACTAGCCGCCATGTATAGCCTATTGTGTGCTGAAAAATGGCGTTAAACCCTACAACAACAACAACAACAAAGAACTTGTTGTAGTCAGTCATATTTGTGTAAAAAGGTTTTGTCTAGAGAATGGAAAATTAAGGTGCATAGATCTTTTTATGAGTGTATTTGTAGGAAAATCCTTAGAAAGTACAGGAACAGGGCAAAAATAATGAATTCCAGCTTGGACACTTTTTGCTAACTCAAATGTGTATAGAAAAAAATGTTTAGAAATGACCAAATACATGGTAGAAACTTATCCTAAAATGCTCCAAGAGGTGGACAACTGTAAGAGAAAACCGGCTCATAACGCTGCATGGGACGGCAATATCGCTGTATTAAGCTATCTAATTGATCGTGGCACAGATCCGTGGTGTAGAACCTCTTCTGATGAGACGCTGCTGCACAGAGCATGCCTTAACGGTAAGTTAGAAATGACCAAATACTTGGTAGAAACTTATCCTAAAATGCTCCATGAGGTGGATAACGATAAGGAAACACCTGCACACCATGCTGCAGTAGGTGGCAATGTCGCTGTATTAAGCTATCTAATTGATCGTGGCACAGATCCGTGGTGTAGAACCTCTTCTGATGAGACGCTGCTGCACAGAGCATGCCTTAAGGGAAAGTTAGAAATGACCAAATGCTTGGTAGAAACGTATCCTAAAATGCTCCATGAGGTGGACAACCGTAAGAGAACACCTGCTCATTATGCTGCACGTAACGAAAATTCTGATGTCTTTTGCTATTTCCGTGACGCTCAGCAAGATAGTCTCTCAAATGATTCTTTGGAATGAGGGAAACAAAAAGGGAAGGATAAAATATGCAAACTAATCTAACACATTAGAACGATAGTCTGATTTTTCTTTTAGTCCGATTTCAAAATTGTTTTTAAAATTGCTGTTTTTTGTACAGTTTTGTTTCTGGCCCCACTGTCGTTATGACAATCCATCTGGTGTAAACTGTTCTACTTTTGTGTTTAGATTGCTTTCTCGATATAACTCAATTTGTTAAAGCTACCTTAAAAATCCTAATGCACACACACACTCACGCACACATACACATACACACACACACAGACACACACACACACACGCACGCTCTTTCGAATACTACGATTGCTAAGTTATGAAAGGTTTGGATGCGTCATGAAGGGTAGTCTACTATAAGACATGGTAGACGTTTAATAATTCTTGGAACAATGCTACAGTTCAATTATTTTCTATCAAGCCATATGTTTCCGAAACAAAATACATGTAGCTGCAGATAAGATTATCAGAGACGAATAAAGCTTTTGATTTGTTTATATCTGGCTTAAACCAAAGCCTACCAAGTTCTGATTATCTGGGTCATATTATTGTCTATAAATAGGTAATACATTGTAATGGTTTGCCTTGATGAGTAGGGAATCAAATTTTGTGAATTTTGCATAAAGAAATATATCGATGAATAATGAAACTGCAGTGATATATAATTTACCTTCATCTTGTCTGGCAAGTTCATTTATTGATAAAAAAATCAATTTAAATTGAAAAATTGAACTCAAATTTTTCAAATCGTCACTACATTTGTAGCAACAGTGAAAGCTATACGAAGTGGCTTCTATGGTGATGATGTGTCGAAAACTGTCATAGTGTAGATGGTATACTGGTACCTCCTTCCAAAGAGGGTTATAGTGGTTGCAAATGTAAAAATAAAAAATGTAATACGCTCTTATCACGTTATATTAAGTCTGTTTCATGTTACTTTAATAAAGTATATCATTGCTTGCATTTTGAGTAATATTTGCGATACCCGGTTCATGAAAGTGCTTTCTTTTGTGTATTTACTGGAATGTACATGTGGAAATTTGTTATCCTTTATGTTTCATTTTCTTGTACATTTTGTATATTCATTCATATTTAAATATGATCGATGCATAATATAAGTGTGAATAATGTAAATATCACTTATGTAACCTTGTTATGAACGTATTTTTCATACTGACCAATGAGATCACTTTATCTTACTCGGATTAGTATTGTCAAATCAGTCAATTGTACGAATAGCACTATTTTTGTGTGTCGTAGGACAGCACTGCATTGTAAACACAAAAGATGTGTTTGATTACTAAGAGGACTACGTAGTCTGTTGCCTCTATTTTCAATTTGATGTGGAAGCATACATGATCTGTGTGATTACTGACAGGACAGCGTAGTCTGTTGCCTATATTTTCAATTTGATGTGTAAGCACAAGTGATGTTTGTAATATATTTTCAATATAATTTGTAAGCACTCATTATGTTTGTAATTACTAACAGGACAATGTAGTCTGCTGCCTATATTTTCAGTATGATGTGGCAATTGTTCTTGTAATATACTGAATTCTATTTTTGTTACACACTACTGTACAACTTTATTAGTTAACAGATCAGCTATACTGATGATGTGAAGAAGGTTATTCGTGGTTATAAATGTATAAGTAAAAATGTAAATGCTTTTTAAATCACCTTTATGTTAATTAAGACTGTTTCAAGTTACTTTAATACATAATGCCATTGTTTGCATTTAGAGGCATTTTATGATACCAAATTCATGGCAGTGCTTGTTATGTATTCACTAGAATGTGCCTGTGGAAATATATCATCCTTCCTATTTCTTCTTTTGTACATACAGTATTGTACATCAATTATCTATGTAACTATGAATATGTATGTATGTATGTATGTATGGTTATTGGTATTGTCGAGTCAGGCAAATGTACTTCATAGGACAGCAATGCATTGTAAGCACACATGGTGTGTTTGATTATTACCATGACTACTTAGCCTATTGCCTATATTTTCAGTATGATGTGTTTGATTATTACCATGACTACTTAGCCTATTGACTATATTTTCAGTATGATGTGTTTGATTATTACCATGACTACTTAGCCTATTGCCTATATTTTCAGTATGATGTGTTTGATTATTACCATGACTACTTAGCCTATTGACTATATTTTCAGTATGATGTGTTTGATTATTACCATGACTACTTAGCCAATTGCCTATATTTTCAGTATGATGTGTTTGATTATTACCATGACTACTTAGCCTATTGACTATATTTTCAGTATGATGTGTTTGATTATTACCATGACTACTTAGTCTGTTGCCTATATATTCAGTATGATGTGGCATTACTTGTCATATTAATGGATCAACTTATATTTTTGCTTCATGCTACTATAGAGCCTTTTTAGTCAGCTCTAGTATTCGTGCACTTTTTATATGCATCTTACTGATATATGTCTTAAAATGGTGTCGGATAAAAGGATAAAAGGGTTTTGCAGTTAAAGTTGTGGAGATAGAGGTTTTAATCTTGCAAGAGTACCTTTATTTTTAAAATTTGAAATACATTTTTTCCATTGCATATGTAGCAAGAACTTTTTTTGTATCAGAAGTTAAACTTTTGGCCTTATTCATTAACTAAGACTTGAATATTTAGATGACACATCCTTTCCGTTACTTTCAGTGTTTGCTAGATTATACGACACCTCCTTTCTCTTATTTACGGTGTTTGCTAGATTTAGATGACACCTCTTTTCCTAACCTGTCGGTGTTAGCTAGATTTATACGACACCTCCTTTTCCTTATTTACGGTGTTTGCTAGATTTAGACAACACCTCTTTTCCTAACCTGTCGGTGTTAGCTAGATTTATATGACACCTCCTCTCCTATACTAAGGATGGTTGTTAAAGTTAGACGACACCTTCTTTTCCTTCCTTATGGTGGCTGTTGACCTTGTGAATTTTCAGTATGCGTAGAACATGTAACTTTGAAAGCTATTGTTATAAATGGTTAGATATGCATTGTGCTTTAAATATCAAATATTGTTCATTGATAGGTTTAGACTAGTATATAGGTTTCACTATAATTATATTAATTAAACCTTTAGTTATATTAATTGGTTTAGACTAGTATATAGGTTTCACTATAGTTATATTACTTGGTTTAGACTAGTATATATGTTACATTATATATATATATATATATATATATATATATATATATATTAAATTGGGTTAGACTAGTATATAGCTTTCGCTATAGTTACATTGATTGGTTTGGACTAGAATATAGGTTTCACTAAAGTTACATTGTTTGGTTCAGACTTGTATAGGTTTCACTACAATTACATTGATTATTTCAGACTGGTGTACAGCTTTCACTATAGTTACGTCGATTGGTTTAGACTAGTGTATTGCTTTCACTATAGTTACAGTGATTGTTTCCAACTGGTATATAGGTTTCACTATAGTTTCATTGATTGGTTCAAACTAGTGTATAGTTTTCACTATAGTGTCATTGATTGGTTCAGACTAGTGTATATCTTTCACTATAGTTTCTTTGATTGGTTCAGACTAGTGTATAGCTTTCACTATAGTTTCTTTGATTGGTTCAGACTAGTGTATAGCTTTCACTATAGTGTCATTGATTGGTTCAGATTAGTGTATAGTTTTCACTATAATTACATTGATTTGGTTGGACTAGTATGTACATTTCACTATAGTTACCTTGATTTGCTCAGACTAGTGTATAACTTTCACCATAGTTACACTGATTGGTTTAGACTAGTGTACATGTTTCACCATAGTTACATTGATTGCTTCAGACTAGTGTATAGTTTCACTATAGTTACATTGATTGTTTAGACTAGTATATAGGTTTTACTAAAGTCAGATTGTTTGGTTTCAACTTGTATAGATTTTACTTTAGTTAAAGTGATTTGTTCCAACTAGTATATAGTTGTCACTATAGTTTCGTTGATTGGTTCAGACTAGTGTATAGTTTTCACTTTAGTTACATTGATTTGTTCAGCCTAGTATATAGGTTTCACGATAGTAACATAGATTGGTCCCGACTAGTGTTTAGTGTTCACTATAGTAACATTGTTTCAGACTAGTATATAGCTGCATTGATTGGCTTAGACTAGTGCATAGGTTTCACTATGGTAACATTGATTGGTCCCGACTAGTGTATACATTCACTATAGTTACATTGATTGATTCAGACTAGTGTATAGCTTTCACTATAGTTACATTGGTTGGTTGAGACTAGTATATAGGTTTCACTATAGTAACATTGATTGGTCCTGATTAGTGTATAACTTTTACAATAGTTACAGTCATTGTTTCCAACTAGTATATAGGTTTCACGATAGTTACAGTTATTGGTTTAGACTAGTGTATAGCTTTCACGATAGTTACATTGATTGTATTAGACTAGTGCATAACTTTCATTATAGTGACATAAATTTGTATCAATATCATTTAAGAATATGTGAAATTCAATATTTGAAACTAATATTAATAAACACAGTATTGCTTGATTGCATTCATGTAACATTTTGTTGTAAGGAATGATGCAAACTATTATGAAATGATTATAATGATAAAGATGTTTCAATGATAATAATAAATATGATTGAATTACAATAATAAATATATTGGAATGATACATTTTAAAATGATTGGATGATAGTTAATATGATTAAATGATAATAATGAACATGATTGGATGATAGTGAATATGATTGAATGATAATAATGAATATGATTGGATGATAATAATGAACATGATTGGAGGAGAATGAATATGATTGAATGATGATGATACTGAATATGATTGGGTGAGAGTGAATATGATTGAATGATAATATTGAATATGATTGGATGATAATTTGAATGTGCTGATTCAAGACTACTATATTTTATTTTATTTTATTCCATTTGAGATCTTTGCTAATTTGTTGTACCATAGAATAAGTGTATTACAAGACGTCTTAGTGTTTATTTCTGCCTGCTTCATGAATCTAACAATGTTTCTAAAACATGTACCAAACATCTCCAATCACTGAGAATCTAAGCGTTTGAAACCTTTTCATGATTCGGAATAAAATAGTCGGCAAATTAAAACTTTAGAGGATGTTTACCCAGATATGATGGAATAAATATTTCCCTAATTAGAGTAATATAGAACTTGCATATCAGATATTCAGAAACATTCATTAAATGATATATACGAACTCATACAACTCCCATTTTACCTTGTCTATTTTCAATTTAAAAAGAACGTTTAATTAAATAATAATTGATACAAATCATCCTTTTTGTAGTGAAATCCACATAATTTAACAGCCCTCGATAAGAGCTGAATAATTCAGACATGATCATGGTATCCATATTCAGACATGATCATGGTATCCATATATAGCATACCTGGCCATTTCGTACAGAATTCAAATACTCTAGACATGATTATAGTATTCATACACAGCAAACGTAGCCATTTCATTCAGAATTCAGATACTCTAGACATGATTATAGTATTCATACACAGCAAACGTAACCATTTCGTTCAGAATTCAGATACATTAGGCATGATTATCGTATCCATACATTCCAAACGTTGCCATTTCATACAGTTGAAAATAATAGGAGTTAACTCACACTCTACTTTTATCTTCACTTCTAAGTTGAATCAACGACCTTTTTATAAAATCAGAAGATCAAGTATTCATACTTTTTCAAATGAATAAATCACGAAATTGAGGAAGCTTGATCAAATTAATTTATTTTGTATCGAACTTCTGTAGACAGATAAATTCTTTGGATGGGTTAGCTTTGGTTAACATAGCGGTATGCAAATCTAGGTGATTGTTCTGGTTTATATCTCTGATTTACATATTGCGATATGTTCGTTCTTTTATTTTTCAACTGTCCTACTTTGCCATACATTTGTATTTAACTATAAAGGTTAATACTCATGGGAGTCAAATTAAGTAAGTTTAATAAGATGTTCAACAATATAAATAAGGTAAATTAGTTGCATTATTGAAATATTCGTTTTTAGTTGTGTATCTGTTCCCCATGTTGCAATATATACATGTATCAGATGGGTTTACTCAATGCTGTCTATACTTATAATTATTGGCTGTACTTATAATTATTGGCTGTACATATAATTATTGGCTGTACTTATAATTATTGTAAATGACAAGTTTTCTGACGAATGATGTTCTCTTTTTAAACAAACAAAAAAAAAACATGTCTGATCTTAAATCGGTGGTCACTTTCTTAAAATAACCATGTCCCATAAATAGATCATAGACAAAGCAATTTGTTTCATACCTAATACTTTGTCTAACTTAAACGATCAATTTTATATTATATCAAATACATGCAGAGCACCTCTATCTTCTTTATACCGGTACATTTTGATTCGATTGCGAATTTACCTGGATTGATAAATGATAATGCTTGCACGTATATACTTGTGTTATCCCACCAGAAATAAGGAAACAGTTTGCAAATGAAACGTGTGAATGAAGAAATCAAAGACTGGGGACCACATGTTGTCTTACATGTGTTTATTTCTATAGGAGGTAACTGATTGTATAGTGCATAGTGAGGTGCCTTTGAGGCTCTGTCCTCTTTGTATCCGGGCTTCCGGTTGGTTTGGACCCATATCCAGGATGAACACTGTGGTAGGCGTATACATAAACTCGTGGCTTGGCATTTCACCGAAACATATGGAGTATTTCGTACTGAAAGTGTCGGATTCCATAAGGATACGATTCAACCTAGTATGATCGTCTTCATTCTTCAAGGAAACCATAATACCATAACCCGTCTTGTATTTGTTTATACTGTTATGTTAGGTCTTTGTGGGTATCCAATACCGTTCCCTTTTCCTTTGGACATTATAGTACAGCATTTTTAAAAAGTCATCAATAGAGGTTCTAATCGCTATGTCCTTGAATTGATGTGAATTGCTGTTTAGCCACCAGTCATAACTCCCGACCCCACCCATTGGGAGGCAAAGGGGTGGGGCGGGGGCTGTCCAAAAATCTCGGAAGCGTTTTAAGTGTAGTCTTGCACCAACCAACCCCCACCCCCACATCAAAGGGCTGGTTCAACACGCTCTTTATCCTGAATGTTCCAATCCTAATGATTACATCAGCCAGAGGTTTCCCTCGCATTCTGCTTAGCCCCCCCCCCCCCCCCCCCGGCAGACTGTAGAGACACTAGATAATTAGTTATGTTTAGAATCACAATATAGAAATGTCGTGGTAAAATGTGCATCGGTTGCTTTCTAACTGATACCTTTGTTCATATGGCAACTTTGGTAGTTAACAAGTTTCAACTACTGACATGCAGACAATATCTAAAAGTGCCGTAGCACATGAAGCGGCAACCATTATTTCAAGTGTGCTATAAAAAAAAGAGAAGAAGGAAACGCAAAAATAGACCGCACTGGCATCACATTATTTTGTTCGCCTATTAATATACAATATCGCGTAGCGGAGAAGCGATGGTAGTAGGCCTTAAGACAAAAGGCCGTTGTTCCATTAGTTTTGTTGCTTTCATTATGCCTGAGGTTTTGATGGCCGGAAACACGGCTTATTATGCATTATTGGCAAGTCTTTTTTATGATCCCGCGAGATTCTGATTTTTCCGCATGCAATTTTTCGTCAATCACAATCAAAGCATATGGCGTATGCGCGTTAGACCATATTTGGTTCTTTATGGCTGTATATTTATCGATTTCATCGATAATAAGCTTGAACTCTTCCTCGGAGATTTAGTAGCGTCTTAGCTATGTGACCTGAGATTGTGATGAGATACGTTTTCGACCAAGACACGGATCGCTTCGTGCTTTTTGGTTGTTAGGAAGCGTCGTAGGCTAATAGCATTTCCTGCAAAGGAAATTAGACCATAGCTAAACTCAGTGACTTCAATGATAATTACAATGGGGGCACCAGTGATTGTTCACAATATTATAATTCCCACCACATCGGTGCCCAAAGACAGCTGTCAGTGAGCTGTCAGCATCGTCGACTAAGTGTACTGAGCGCAGATACCTTTTGTAGATGAAGCGCTGCTATTCAGCTTTTGCCTGTAAGGGAGGTATTGGCCTCGCCGAAGATCTTGTGCCTTTGGGATCTTTGGGTATAGCGACATTATAATACCTCTGTGATGAGCGTTGCATGAAAGTCGAATTGATATGAAGAGGACTTAGGGCGGGGTTTGGCTCCCATGCGAACAAGCACCTCGGATCACAGAGTCTTATTTAGCTAGAGGGTGGTGATATCACAGATGTCGGTTTGTTTAATATCACTAGACTTGGAAATGACATAGTTTTAATTACTTGCACTCTCGCTAAAAATCGCAGATTCCACGCCATGTATCAGCACGTTCACCGACTATTTTTCTGACCGATTAATGTGATGCAAAAGAACGGGTCTTTTTCATTCAAAAAAAAAAATACTGTTTTTACCTCTGGGGAAAGGAGCAATAGAGGGCTCTTCATACCCAGACGGAAATTTATCGTTGTAAATTTAGTTATGTTAAATTACCCTTTATCATTGTAGTTGCAATAGCTCCTGAGATGTTCCAGGGGCAGTACTTTAGCTGTTGTTGTGACAGTGAAAGCACAATTGTCCCTATCTAATCGCAATTTGGTCTAGGATGCCCTGGGAAACCCAAGTGCTCAACACACACACACACACACACACAAGCACACACCGCTATCATTACATGTGGCCTCTCCACGGGTCGGGATTCCTCCACAAAGTCTCATTTTAATCTAATCAAAAGATTTGGGCTAGAAACGGATGGAGATCAATAATTCTGGAAGCAGCAGGAACTATTTTACTAACACTGTCTGGTCGCCGCTTTGAAGACCGCAGTAAAATCAGGAATGGCAGTTTGTACAACTTTTTCCAGCCTATGTATGTCATAATAAATATATTTAATTTGGCGTATCTGTCCCACGCCAAATAAAATTTGTTGTTACTAAGCGCATCCAAAATGTTGTACCATCAGGTAAACATTGCGCAACCACCGGTTATAGTGTTAACGTCAATATCCACCTGTTGTCTGGTGGAATGGCAGGGGTAGAGCTGAAGTGTTTACTTTTTTAATGTTTTGTTTCAAATGAAAAACATTCTCGCTCAGATATGTGGCCTTCTTAAGACGAAACAGGTTGGACGCATTTAAAAACAGTATTGACTTAGTTACTTACGAACGATTTTGTAACATGTTTCATGACAGAGAAGTATGGAGGGGGATTACCGCCACAATTCTATGCGTGTATTTTCCAATCTTCCTTGATGCATTATTGTAAATGGCTGCTTGAAAGTGCTACTTTCATAATTCTATCCATGTAAATTTAATCTTCATTGATACAAATTGTACGCGGCAGTTTGCAAGTGCTACTTTCCTTCTGCATTTTTGTCAATGGCTGCTTGCAAGTGTTACGGTCATGATTCTAGTCATGAATTTTCTATTCTTCATTGCTGCACGCTTCTACGTCATTGTATCTTGCAATTTGCCAGCTAATGAACTGATTTTGTAGTTTGTCGTATGGCAAACGCTATGTTAGGTATTACAAGCTTTGAAAATTCCGTTTATAAACTTGCCATATTAAAATTACATCATTCCAACTGCTGTTTTCATACAGATTCGGCCTTGCAACAATATAAATACTAAGTAGTATCAGTGTTGTATTTCATATCCAGTTCGTGTCGCCATCTGTTGTCATAATGGCATACTAGAAATTAGCATGGCATGGCTCTAAATTTCTAAAGTTTTTCCTTTAGGCTACCAGAGCTTTACGGCATTGTGTCGATAAACATTATAACTCTGTCAGTCCATTTTATAAGGTGTACGTTAGCAATGACGTTTTAATCTTTCTGTAAAAGTATGTGCTTTCTCGAAGATCTAGGTGATATATAGCACCTTACGAAAACTTAACGCATACACTAAAGCAGGATATTCCATCATTTTCAACAACAGTTTTGACGTACTTAAGTATTTACTTTCGCCGTTTAAGAAATCTACTTCTTAGTGATATCTCTCATTACTTTGGAAATATTAGCTATTTTAGCAAAGTAAGGATCAGAAATGACAATGATATATTCCCTCGTACCCTTCTTAACGAGTTTTCATCAAACGACCCCTGGTTGTATCACATGGGTTCATTACAAAGAAAATCTGGAGTATCCGTTTATGAATCAAGAGATGGGGGGTTCTAACCTGTAACAACCCCTATGGTTGTATGGATCGTATTGTACGTCACCCATTTTGACGCACCTCACAGATGTCTATATTTTCCTGTGATACTATTGTATATAATCTCAGGCGAAATTAATATATTTGAGAGCAACATCAATAGCACATAAAAAAGTTTATAGGTAAAATGACATTAAAAAAATTGAGCATTCCTTAAAGGTTTTCTTATTCTTATCACAAAAGTTTCATATTGGAACATATTTTATCGCGAAAGCCGAAATAATCAAATTGTGGAAAATCATGTTCGTAGATTGAAAAAATGTTTACTTGCGATTTTAAGTATTAGATTTAGTATATGATTATTTTCCAAAACTTAATTTTCATTGTTAATGTACAGAACCTCAACCTAAAAACAGCTTTAAAACTGGTCTGCATCCTTTAAAACTCTAGTTTCTAAAAGTGGAAATAATCAGAGACAAAAGACATAATGTCACAGGAGATTTTACTTTTTTTATTGTATTTTTTACCATTATCAAACCAATAAAAATAATAAATTGGTTAAAAAATTGTAAAAATATAAATACAGCACCCTTAGGTTCTAATTATTCAGCTGCTCTTAATTACATTTATGTTCAGAGAGAGAGAGAGCGAGAGAGAGAGAGAGAGAATGCACCAAAACTACATATTTCATTAAGTTTTTGTAATTGTCTACAGGTCGATGAGTGTGTTTTGGGACAGTCTTTGGGTCTTTCCTTCAGCAAGTATTAACAAGAGAAAAAACTCTGCTGATCTTACTCGATAATTATACAGGGTAGAATTTTACTGATCACTGTCTTTCTATTTGGTTTGATTTTATTTAATTGCCTACATGTATCCTGGGTAGCTGAGTGTGTTTTGGGACAGTGTTTTGCTGTTCTAGGGTAGTCATGGGGTCTTTCGTTTGGTGATAAATACCAAAATGGGGAAAAATATCTTACTCGATAATTATACAATGCAGGATTTTACTGGTCACTGTCTTTTTTAAGGTTTGATTCAATATAATTTTATACATATATCCTGGGTAGGTGATAATATTTTAGGACAGCCTTGTGCTAGCCCCATGACCTTCAGGGTGATAGGCAGAAATATTAAACTGTTCGATGTCTAATTCATGCATACGTTGTTGGAAATAATCAAATATGAAATTGCTGGACAGATTTCGATAGACAAACAAGTGCTATAAACATTGCCTAAACTTTTAGAACAGTTTTTGCTTTAATATTCATCAAAGGAATAGCCTATACACATATTGAGGACGCACATATCATGGTCAACAATTATTGGTTGCCTGACTTGGTATTAGGTAAGCAACCGACAGTCTACCATTTTTCTGCTAAATGGCTTGTCAAATGGTCAAATGCAGGAATAGGATGCAGATGTGCCTTATATATCTTCTGATTGGGATTTCCTACAATTGACAAGTGTGACAAGATCTATGAAAATTATAAAGGTCACTTTTAATTTTGGGCAAATAAAATGATTCAGATCTTGTGATAAGTCTTACTGACACCGAAATTACCAGCTTAAGGATTTTTTTAAGCTAGACTATGAATTTCCTGTCTATACGACTTAGGAACAACAATTTGATTGCTCACTGATCACTCATCACAGGTACATCGGTGATCTCCATTTTCTAATAATGACCTCATTTTTCACAAACTAACAATCTGGTACTTGTGTGGCTTCAATTTCTGAAACCCAGTTTTGTGTCTTCTCTGAGGAATAGTACTTGGGGGCCTAAATAACTCACATTAAAATGTCTTGCATGCTTATAAAGTAGCTGTTCCTTTCTGCTCAGATATCTAAAATTGGCTAGTGGTTTCTATTATTCTGTGAAGAAACTAACATACTTATGAATCTCTCTCTCTCTCTCTCTCTCTCTCTGCTGAGTGATTAAGTCGTTTAAATTATGGAATTTACTTTATCCATTGTTCCAAGGCACATATATTAGAGTAGTGGGGGTGGGGGCGTTTATCGACAGTGGGAAAATACATTGGGGCTGTTTACGGACAAGGTTTTTAGATCACCCTAGGGCTGTTACGGACATTGGGAATTTAACATGGAGAATAATGGACCTGTTTACGGACAAGGGAACGTTGGGTTTAATAGGAATGGAACAGGTGAAGTGACGTCACGGTACTGGAGATCGGCAACAATGTGGCAAGGGTGTGGCCTGAACACACGCTACTCTAGGTAGAGACAAATACAGTAGAGACATAGACATATACACATATAACACGTAGACACTGTTAAATAAACATCAATCTAACACACCTAAAATAAAAAATCGACTAAAGAAAATATTCAGGCAAGAGAACAAATCTTTTCGAGGCAATGGAGTGTCCCTGAAAAGGGCCTTTGGGTTTCTTTTTCTTCTAATTTCTCCCTCGTCTTTTTCTTTGCCACCGGCACCTTGTCTTCCCTATGACATTCTTCTTTTTCAACTCCTTTTTATCCTCCTCCTCTTCTTCCTTCTCCACTATCTCCTCTTTTTTCCTCTTTTCATTCTGCTCTTCTTTTTCAATCTTAGCATTCCATGCTCTCTTCCACTCTTTGTCTTCTACATTTTCCTTTTCTTCTTACATCATTTTTCTGAGTGGTTCCTTCGACCGTTTTTAATTATTCATTTTTATTTTCAAAATATGTGGACCATAGGCAACATTCTCTATTCTGCCTAGCAACACTTCTACCATGCCTATGGTATCCACGACATCCTGCAACTTTAACCTCCTGTCCATATGTTCGCTGGTCATATTCTTTGGTTATTCAAGGTTGAATGGCGCGAATGACCTGAAATGAACTGATCAAAATTTAGGTCGCCTATGCAACAAGTGCTTTCGCGACTGGTTAAGTCCTGAAGGTCAGGGTTCTTAGTTGGTCGGGGCTGTGGGTATGATGCCACCAAAGCCCCGTTTTTATGTGCAAATGTTGCACTTCTTAATTTTGAACATGTCTAGGCGAGGCAAGGAGGAAAGGCACTTTCGGGCCACGGAATGTCACAGGAAAGCGGTACGCCCTAAAACGGCAAAGCGCGTATGATCAAATTTTAGTACAGTTTTGCTAGTGAACAATTACTTTTCCAATAGTGTGTGAGCCACATGTGCAATGATCCAATTTCACTGAGTTGTATAATTTTATTAACCATTTTTGACAAAAGGTTAGAATTTTGTTTACATCGTGCACCTTCACTTATCTAAATAATATCAATTAGCTTGGTGGCAGGCACCCTATGTACTTCTATGTCATGTTATGTTTATCTTAGATCTCGACTACTGATATGGTGGTAGTCAAAGGATCAGATCAGGATTTTAGGGATAGAGCCTTTATCAAAAGAGGACTTCATAAGCCAGAGGAAGAACCTCATGCAAGAAGGCAATTTTAAAGTCGATGTCGGTCTTCTTTTTCTTCTTGTTTTTTTTCTTTTCTCCTCTTCTTTCTCCTTTCTGTTGGTCTGACGTTGGAGTTAGATGTTTTGGTACCGACTCGACTTTCATTCTTGTAGGCCGGCCATGATAGTTGTGACTGGTCCTTGGGATGTCGTTTCTTATTTACTTGTTGGAATTTTGCCAGTACATTATGCCTCATAGTTGTATTATTTAAGAATATAAATATATTGGTCTGAGGGATAATGCTGGGATTTTAGTGTTGTTTGTTTAATAATTTGGGGTCTGTGTATCTGGTATTTATTTCATTTCCGCCTTGTGCGGTGTGCCTGATGACTGGGCATAGGTCACCTTATAGTCTTAATTCTTTTCGGGAACTAAGACTTTGTGATGTTTGTTTATACATTACCAGTCTTTGTCGCCTTTTGCAACCGGACCTGGTGGCAGGGTTAGCCATCTTATATACATTATTTGTTTCTTGGATGGATGAGTTGCAGAGTTATATATGTTGTTCTTATTTGTACTCAGACCTGTATGGTTAGTATTATGTTAATAGTATGAACACATGCAGTGGGAGGGAGTGATTTAATTTTAATTATATATATATATATATATATATATATATATATATATATATATATATATATATATATATATATATATATACTGGCTAGCGGTCTTACCCGACCGCTTTTGTCCTCTTTGTTGATTGATGTTTTGTTTGATGTTATGTTTTTTCTGTTATGTTTGTTTATATTTTATCATGTTTATTAGTTTGTTTTAGGTAGCAAATTATATTCTTGTATGTAGTTTCGATGTTGTTATTATGTACTTTGTTGAATATTTCTGGGTATGACATAGGGGATCTGTATTCCTTCTGTTGTTCTGGGAAGTTAGTTCGTTGATTATGGTATTTGGGGTAGGCGTTAATAATATGATCTAGTGTTTCCGCTGTTGGACAATGAGGACAGTTCGTGGTTTGGTTTAATCCTTTCTTGAGAGAGTTTTCCAAAACTGCTTCTTAGTAAAGTTTCTACTATTCTTAACCTATTAATAATGCGTAGGTCGGTGGTTTCTAAGTCTTTAGATGTCATGATGGTCCTGGTGACCTCTTTTTGCAGTTGAAATAAATGTCTGCCCTTGTTTGTATTTTCCCACAGTTGATGCCATTTTTCGATTATCTTAATTCTTATGTATATACCTTTTGTACAGTGTAGTCAAGGCGTAATAGTGTATTGTTCATGAGGTTGAGTTTTGCTTGTTGGTCATCTTTGTCATTTCCTGTTGGATTACTATGCGAAGAATACAATGTTTTTTTTGTTTTCCTTCAATCTCTCTAATGGATAGCATTGTTTCTTCTAACATATTTCCCCTGCTTTTTGTTGTACTAGTTCCAAGGATATGAGTACGCTTAGAGAGTCTGTTATAATAACGTACTGACTGTACGATTGGGTTTTAATCCATTTAAGTATTTCATTTATTGCCCAGAATTCTGCTGTGTAGCTGGACTAATCATCTGGAAGTCTGGCTCCGAGAACAACTCGGTGTTCAGTTATTATTATTGCAGCTGCTGTTTATTTTAGTTCTTGTGATTTGGATCCATCTCTCTAGATTTTAAGATGTTCAGAGTATACTTTATCGATAGTCTTGTGCATCTTTGTTAATGTTCCAATCTGGTTTTGTAGTTTGGATCCAAATGTTTGGGCAAAAAGGTTATTTTGGGGGTATTGTTTTCCCATGGAGTAGGATAGCATATTTTGTGCTCTACTGCTTGAATGCCCGAGAGTTCCATTTCTTTGCGCAGGGTGTGATTTTTTTTACTGCAAAAAAGGGGGTGGGGGCTGGGTCGACTTTTTAGCTGAATGGAGTGATACACTTTTTAATCGTCAATTTGGTTGGGTTGGAATCTTTGTGAATTGAGTTTCGGGTGGCATATCGTAATATTTGTTCTTCTCGTCTCAGGTGCAGCGGTAAATCTCCTGTTATATTTGGAGTTCCTCGATTGAGGTATAAGGTAGAGCTCCCGTACA
The DNA here is from genome assembly GCA_028554795.2 of Sinohyriopsis cumingii. Classification (NCBI taxonomy): domain Eukaryota; kingdom Metazoa; phylum Mollusca; class Bivalvia; order Unionida; family Unionidae; genus Sinohyriopsis; species Sinohyriopsis cumingii. The sequence goes on from CM068827.1 coordinate 118,003,180, forward strand.
AAGTCTTAGCGTTTTTTTATTTAATGATGTTTAGGTTTTGGAGCAGAGTATTCTTGGCCGATGCATACACTTGGCAGCCATAATCAAGTTTAGCCCTGATTAATGATATGTACAACATGCGCGCATTGTTTTTTGGTCCGCGCCACACTTTGTCCCCTTAATACTTTTAGACGGTTGAGATCCTATTGGTATCTTCTGGCTAGGGCCGTTATGTGCCGTTTCCAGTTGAAATTAACATTTCCAAGAATATGTTTCTTTAGCAAATTCGATTGGTGTGTTTTGAAGATTGAGTTTGGGATTGTTATCTGTATATATGTTGTTAGGGACAAAAAACATTCCTACAGTTTGGTGCCTCATATTTTAAATCCCAAGTTGTCTGCCCGATGACCGTTGAAGTTCATATACTTCAAGCGCGGACGTGAGCGAAAACATGCCTTACACTCACTTCACATATTATCTACTATCCACACAGAAGGGAACGGGAAAAACAAACCCCAAATATACTATCCACACAAACGTACGCAAGCGCAAAGAAACAATATCTACTAACCACACAAACGTGCGCGAACGCATACAAACCCCAAAATATACTATTACCACACGGGAAGCAAAAAAATCTAACCCCAAATATACAATCCACTCAAACGTACGTGAACGCATACAAACCCCAATTATACTATCCACACATACCGCTCCGGTGGCCTAGTGGTTAGAGCGTCCGCTTCGGATGCGGGAGTTCGTGGGTTCGATCCCCGGACGAGTCATACCAAAGACTTACAGAAATGGTACTAACAGCTGCCTCGCTTGGCGCTCAGCATTAAGAGGTTCAGTGTTAGGACTGGTCGGCCTGGTGTCACGATAATGTGACTGCGTGGGACATCATGCTACATGTCTGCGGCATGATGCCCAAGTGCTAGACATCACTATAAACTGCCACACTGCAGATATCGTAGCGATATGACTAAACAATTGTTAAAACTATGTTAAAAATCCTAGTCAAACACACACTATACACACAGATGTACGCGAACTCATACTAACACAATATCTACTATCCACACAAACGTACGCGAACGCATACAAACCCCAGTTATGCTATCCACACACGGGAAGGAGAAAAAACAAACCCCAATTATACACAAACCCCATATCCACTATCAACACAGAGAGAAGAAGAAGAAAAAAATAATATACTAACTACACAGAAGGAAGAAGAAAACCATTATACACTATCCACAAAGAGTGAAGAAATAACCCATTATATATAATATCAACAGAGAGTGAAAAAAATAACACATTATATACTTTCAACACAGAGAGAAGAAGAAAATCTTTTTTTGAAAGAACCTAAGCCTTCACCTACAATGACCAACTCTACCAAACAACTACACACACACACACACACACATACACAGACACACACATACACAGACACACACACACAACCCATTTAACCGTTATTCTATGGCGTCAGTGTGATCTTAGAAAAAAAATAAAGAAACAAAATGATGGATGAACAGACTATTTTTAGCCATTTGCATGCCTAAAGTGTGTGCGTGAAGGAAACCATCCCTTCCATTTCATTTCTAACTAGACAATGTCCCAGAGGGATAGAGAGAAAAGTGAAAGAGCACATATTCATGCAATGTCAATAAAAACAAAACACACCATCCTTATTATAAAAAGTCAAGACCAAGAGACACTTACGTTTTCTTTTTGGTCTATTCTCTTTTAGAAGTTAGTATGAAATTTCTCATCAGGGTCAATGCATCGGTTCAAATTGTAAATTTTTCCGTTTCCATCTCTTCACTGGCACAAGTTCTTCCTCATCTTCAGTTTCTTCTTCTTCTGAATCCCTCGCAACTTTCTCCTCTTATTTCTACTTCTTCTCTGTTTTCTTAGGGCACTCTGAAGCCCATTGTCCTTTCTCCCGACAACGATAACATGTATATGGACTTTGTCTCTCGTTCGTGGACGAAGTATGTATTCTGGAGACAAATACCCATTTACCTTGCAGATATAGCAAACTTCATCAGTACTTATACACTTTCGTATGACTCTCATCAAATGAACGACCAGAAGGGTAAGTTTTGTTGCCACTTTCGCCTGTTAATTAGGTTTTCGTATGACTCTTAGCAAATCTTTGACCAGCAGCTCGATCTGTGCTGACTCTTTCATCTTCTTGATCATTTGAGAGTTGAGTGAATACTCTGACTCTAACACACTCACTTATATACAGGGACCTGCTGCGTATGAAACCTAGTCAAATGAAATTTTGCAATAAGAGGAAACGATTTCATTGAGAATGTAAGAAGCAACGACGTGCTGTGTCGCCTCACACAAGAGTTGAAAAATATTAGCTAAAATCCGTGCCAGCGATTTCTAAGACGACATAAGTGAGCTTGAATCAATGCTATCCAATTATGCCACAAAACCCAAGGGTCCTGATTCACGCCAAAAGAAATTCATTTGGTCCATAACAATATTTATTCTCTTGCCTAAAATATGTTTAGTCGATTGTATATATTAGGTGTGATAGATTAATGTTCATCAATCTATGCCTATGTGTTTTATGTCATTGTCTATATCTCTACTGTTTGTCTTTACCTAGAGTAGTGTGTATTCAAGTCACACCCATGGCCTATAAATCAGCCCTTCACCCGTGATGATATTGATTTTCGGGTGAGGGGCTGATATCACCTATTCATTAAAAGCTGCAGTTATCTGCATGCCAATTTGGCTGCACACATCGACGTATGTTTTATACACTTTGGTATTTCTCGTGGCTGTGCAGCTACCGTCGGCTGAAGGGTTCTGTTGGTGGCATGTAGATTATATTTCCTGAGCAAATCATATGTTTGTTGACCTGTAAATCCACATGGAATAGCACAATCATCTGTCCTGTGGCCATTTTGAATTTCGCGCTTGATAGGGCTGTTACCAATTACCCATATGTGTCTAAAGTGTACGCGGGATTGTTCCGGAATGATTTTCATGCAGCAAAATTGCACATTTTAATGAACAGGTGACATCTTACCCACAACACAGCCCATCAGTATCAATACAGATTCGTGGGGTTCATTTATCGGACTAGTCACACCCTTGCCACATTGTTGCCAATGTCAGTCCCGTGACGTCACTTCACCTGTTCCATTCCTATTAAACCGAACTTTCCCTTGTCCGTAAACAGGCCCAACATTCACCATGTTAAATTCCAATTGTCCTTAAACAGCCTCCTTCACTATATATTAGGGATAAAAGTTTAAATTTAAAATTTTACTTCAGGTTCATAAATATATTTTTTGTGAAGGTCAAGGCATCCGAAATAACAAATTAGCAAATAAAATATAATCCTTTCCATGGTTTTTGCTCATAGCAAGTGCAAACAACTTATTTTATTGCCCGCAAAAACAAATTCTGCAAAAAGTGAGCATTTTTTACAGTGTATATATTGAATACAGATCTAGTAATGGATTTTTTTTTTGATTTATTCTTGAAAAAGTCACTAGGGAACATAACCTGGCTGTTCTTGATGCATAATTTACAAATGTATGTGGTATACAGAAGGAAACGTGTCTCGGCCAATCAAGAATTTACAGTTTTAATTTCTCAGAATTTGCGATTATGAGTGTATGTCCAATCTAAAGCCGGATTATATGAAAAGTTTGTCATTATTCATGTTTTATTCATGTGAAAGTGAAAACCAAAAGGGATTGTGAATTAAATCTCTAAGAACAATATCACAAGACAATCCAGATATTTGTTCATTATAACTGTCTACCTGTATGATAATGTTTGTTTTAGACTAATTCAGCTAACAATATTGTTTTTATGAATGCCGGTTTAGGTTAAATATTTATTTTTCTCTAATATTTCCTATGTAAAGTTAAACACAGGACTGTATACAGTTTTTATTTATTTATTTTGCTTTATTGCATAGTTGTATTGTGGTGATATTTTATGTGTCATGACAATATCAACTTATATTTTAAACAGAATAAAAATCATTATCAAATCACATACAAATGAAGTGATTATGCGGGAGGTGGGATGGATGCTATAATAGCATGAACTGTGATTAGCCTAAAAAACTTCAAAATTTTTAAAAAATTATGTGGGAGGGGTATTACTCTTCGAACAGAAAACAATCACATCATTAGCAGATACATGTAAAACTTTGTATTAATCTTTTTAGCTACTACATTAATTGCATATTCAAATGAATCAAGCAAGTTTGGCACTGTATTGTAGCAGTAATAATAAAAAAATAAACTACCACTGTATACAGCAGATTAACAGGAAAAATCAATTTCATAGGGATGAGAGAATAAACAGAATTCTCATCTCTGTAATGTACTCTATCTCTCTCTCTCTCCGTGTCTCAGTGAATAAACAAGAAAGAGAAAGTATGGCTTTGAGGTGCAATTTTCGGCAATTTGCTCATACCTTTTGAGGTCTTTACTGATACAAAAATCAGAATTTGTACTGCACTCTAAAATAATAAATATGCTCTAAACCGATAACATTGTGAATGAGAATATATTAACTAATTACGACCATAAACCTTACTTGTAAGCGGCTATCCTATTCTGCCACCGTGCGGTAGCGGCAAATTACACCCAAATATGTCCAAATAAAAATGGTGTGGGAAGGGTCAGTGGAAATATAACATTGTGTAAATACATCTAATTATATACAGTTTGATACATTTAATTTGTTTTGTGCTTCTTGCTGGCCACGTCTCTTCCGAATGTTAATACTCTGAGAAATCAGCTGACTGTAATGCGGTAATATAATTGGAATGCTATTTTATAAAAGACGCACAAACATGCTGTAAAGTGATATAACCTCTTGTTGCTAGGGTAAGGGGAGTAGTCGTATTGCAAGAAATTGACGTGTCACAGCGCCTTCTGTTGTCATAATGAGGCATTATTTTATGCTAACTTCCGTGATGCAAACTTGCAACATGATTGAGGCTACATTATAATCATGATTTTAAATGGTGCAATCTGTGTAACTTGTGATATAGCAAGTTTAAAAATAGAATATTAAAACCTGTAATAACTGACATATCATTTGTCATACGACAAACTACAAATCAGTTCAGTATCTGGCAAACTGCATGATGCAGTGACGCAGAAGGAAAGTAGATACAAGCACTTGCAAACAGCCATCGACAATAATGCAGAAGGAAAGCAGCACACGCAAAAGCCACGTACAGTTTGCATCAATGAAGAATACAATATACATGGACAGAATTATGAAAGTAGCACTTTCAAGCAGCCATTTACAATAATGCATTAAGGAAGAATATAAAATACACGCATATAATTATGGCGGTAATCCCCCTCCATACATAAGAAGATGGATTGGCGAATTTAAACATTGCACAAACACTGGCCTTGTCTCACACACACACACACACAAACACACACACACACACACACACATATGCATGTTAGGCAAGCCGCAAGGTTTCACTGGAGCTAGTAGCAGAAATATCGTAGTTGGCAGGACGTTTCCCAGTTCATTAACTTCGGATAAAATACGGAATATTTGATCCATGTAGCCGGTCCGTACATCTCTAGTGTGAGACAGTAACTGTGGTGGCTTGTTTTGATCTCGAGTTTGCTCATTGGGAAGAAAAGTTTATCAAGGTGAAGGAGGAGTCAAAGCCGTCGCTAATTGTGATAGTTTGGTTCGCTTCGCGGTTGATGACTGAGATACCCATGGATAAGTCAGTCATTTACCCCCCAGTACATCGGTGCGCAAACTGGTGACGTCTTCGTCCTTCAAGGTACGGTTCTGCACTGACTTTCTGTCCATAATATTCAAGTCTGATATGTATTCGTACATTGGCAAGCTACACACGTTGAGTGCTTGTCAGCCCTGTGATTCCAATGTTTACAAAGCTTACTATTGGTCTTGCCCGTCGTCTAAATCTGGAAATTACAGTTGACAATATATACAGGTGTAGCAAGGCACATATCCTGCTTTGTGAACTCGTAGTGTACATGAAGAGCTACACACTATGACAATTACCTGTAAAAAGGGCGCACGTGGCCGCCAATACAGGTAGAATAATGGAGCGTCGCTATCAATACTTACGAAGTGGACGATATAATATCAATTCTAATAAAAGTTACGTGTAAGAAAGGCAAATTTACTCCCTGTACATGTACAATCACTGAAGCGTCGGCTATATTAACTATGAAGTGGTCCCTATGACTAAACTATGTATAGAAAACATACCTGTAAGTATCCGAACGCGGTGGATAATATTAAGCAATATAAATTGAGTTCTCTACAGTAAACATAATACATGCACATAAAAATGGACACTGAAGTGCCACGATGCTTAAGAAGTGAGCAGTATTACATCAATTATAGTACAATATTACCTGTAGGAAAGGCCAATGACGGCCTATACAAGTAAAATCAGTAAAGTGTCACTTATATAAATACGAAGTGGATACTAAGACAAGATTAATTTAGAAAACATACATCTATGTATATCACCGTAGCGGAAATTATACAACAATATTATACGATTTCTATATCATACACCAGACCTGCACGCAGTTAAATATCGGGGCCGAATAGAGACCGTGTAGGGCACCTAAATGTGAGTAAAGTGATGATACTGAAATTTTTTCGTCGAAGAAATAAAGAAAGAAGAAATTGGCATTTTATAGCTGGAGTATACTTCCATTCTAAGCTATAAATACTTAAACTAGCTTTAATGTTGAAAACTTCCCAAAATACTTGCACGTGGGTTGTGAGGCTCCCTGTATGGAGAGTGCTATTCGATATGAGCGAAAACTTAACTAGAACATGCACGGGATTTGGCGATAATCCCTGTATGAAGGGGAGATCACTCTAATTACCACCTAGGTGGCAGACAACTTTTAGATTTTTAGCTAAAAGGTTTTAGCCATTGAGAGCTGGATTTGCGATGTTGTAGTAGAAGTACTAGTAGTTCTCCTAATGTATTACAATTGGGTAACGTATTTGAAGAAATTTACGACATAGAAAACTTGAATTATAGGTTGATATCATATGACAATTACAGCCAATAGAAAAAGTACACGAAGCAGCAATTCCACTCCCATCATGGACTTAAATTCTCATAAAGAAAGGGCCTCTCCCAGTGAGGGACTGATACATTTTCTTGATAGTGAGTTCAATCCACTTGGAAATGGTGGATGTTAAAATATCAGCGGGACCCCTTCCTACCATTTCTTATCTGTTTAGATGCAGTTAAATAGAACCATAAAGCCCATTGGCATAAATGTCTGTCTTGATCATCAACTGCGCAGACACGAACGAGACTGGGAATCTCAAAAGAAGTGTCGTTATGAATATCAGCTGGTTCTTTGCGAGAAACATTCGCAAAGAGAAACAGACTATTAATTGCCGTTGAACCACAAACAGGCCTTTGGTACAGACAAGACATGAAGCTTGTTCATTATCACAGACGTTAAGAAGACCATTGAGACATTTTTAAGGGAAAGATTGTTGAAAGAAACTTCACCCCACTGTTTATAAAGGGGACTTGACAATGAACAAAACACGAGATTTGATCTAGGCATTGGTAAGCATGATACATGTGTCTGCAACTCAAAATACTCGATAAGGCTGAAGAGATGAAAACTGGTGTCAGTGTACAGATAGAATATTCTCTCTCTTCGAACAGGAAAATAAAATCCGCCACTGCACTTAGAGGGGGTGGGTGGGCGGGGGCAACTAGAATCAGTGCGTTTCCTATTGCACCAATCACAGAAGAGTCTCCACTTTGCATTGTAGACCTTGGATGTGGACTGTCTTTTTGCCTATATGGTGCAGCTGGTACCTTTGCTTGAAAATGTGCCATGTCCGAATGATCGTTTAAAATGGTCAAAGCATTGAGGTGGAGAATATGTGAGCTGCTATGAAGAAGATATCTCTTGTGTTGCAATGATGTAATGACCTGGGTAAATCTAACAATATGTAGAATAGATTGTTGTACCACAATCATTGAGGCACAGAATAAGCTGAGCAGTGAAAGTACTAACTTTGTGGAAAACTTTTGGAATAGTTCTAAAGGGTGTGAATGCATAAGCAAACGAATGATAACACCCTAGACTGAAAGCATCCATTGCTCCCTGATTACACTCACCCAAATCTTAACAGAGACATTGGTTCAGTTTGGCACGACGACAAGACTCAATCAATCCACCCTAAGATCTCCTAAGATAAACTATACCAGAATATTTCATTGCCCAGAATATGGTTAACCCGGAAGGTAATCCTCTCTGACGGTGCCCAGTGAAAAAGTTTCGAAACATCAACGCAAAAGAGAAAGATGACTGTATCTAGTACTTTATTGTACCTCAGTATAAAAGGGGTTATGCAGTGCCAACAAATGGTTATGATCCATAAATGTAAAGCTGACTTGCGCAAAAAAAGAAATAAATGACAAGCTAAGCACATAAAGATCTATAAAACATACAGATTTAAACATTCTGTAAAATGGCTGAATCAGGTCAAGTGTTGGAGCTTTTCATCTCCACAATTTCAAAAGGACCCCGACATTCCTCGAAAGGGCACTAATAAAAATGATCCATAAATGTAAAACTGACTTGCGCAAAAAAGAAATAAATGTCAAACTAAGAACATAAAGATATATAAAACATAAAGGTGTGAACATTCTGAAAAATGGCCGGATCAGGTCAAGTGTTGAAGCTTTTCATCTCCACAATTTCAAAAGGACCCCGAGATTCCTTGAAAGGGCACAAAAGAAAAAAAACTCTGTCTATTTACTCAAAGTTTGTATAATACCCAATAAACGTGCGCAAGAATAAAACGATAGTCAAATTTCAAGTGAAAAGTAATTGTACTTGTGTCTCATAGGATAGAAGTAAAAAACGATAAACAAGATTTTGATCCTCTGTCATTGGACATTGGCAAGGTATGCTTGAGGTTCACACCTCACAAGGTATTTATGGGTAAGATATGTGTCCAATAAACGAACAGCACAGTACCAAATCATCTCTGAGAACTTATATTCAAGAGATGACACTCCATGATACAATTCTGAAGCTTACTTGATACTTTTTCATTCCACATAGTTTGAAAAATATAAAGATTTGCTAATTTATGTAATACCTGCGGTCAGAATATGGAATATTCCATTTAGAAACAGCTGACTGCAGTCAGCTTTGTCTGCTTTGTCTGCTCTTTCATTGCTCTTTAAGCCAATGTGACTAGGCAGTCAACAGTACAGCATACATTCTGCTGATTTTAAACGCTTGAAATAGCATATTATTATATACTTGTTTATCATCTGAAATAATCACTGTCCAAGGCATAGTAGTGGCAGCCAAGTTACTATAATAGCTATGGATTTGCAAGAGCAATTCAAAATCTATAATTTGCTTGGTTTAGTTCTCCTTTGTATTTATTTTGCACAGATGGAAAATCAAGAAACAATATAATAATGGTACAGATATCAGTATTTTGCACACAAAAAATAAATCTTTTCAGCTAAAACGCTAAGTTTTATCCCATCTTAGTGACAGTAAGAGCAATCTCTCCTTGACACAGGGAGTGGCACTAAATCTTGTGAATATTTCAATTACTGCTGGAGCAGAATGCATGCTCTCTGTATGGATATAACTGGGCGGAGGCTGGGAGGGTGTGTGAGTGTTATGATCAGGTAAGTATTATCGAAGAAATATATTTTACTAGCTTTGGTTATTAGTTTCTTCTTCATATATATTACCCGGTCATAATACCTTAGGAGAATAGGTAAGAGACCATCTCAATTCCCCTACAATATGTGAGACAGATTCTAGATAACCTACTTGAAGACTCGATATATTGGGGGTAACTTTGAAAGGGAAACAAATGTCCCTCTCGTATTCAAGTGGAAGTCATAAAGCTAATTAATTATAAAGCTGTTAAATGACCCAAGAAGGTAACATGTTACATCACAGCTATAGGTCCCACCAGATAGAGCTGAAACTTTTAGGACGAAAGATCTCTGAGAAAAAAAGGTGGAAAAGTGGACTTGGATCTCCATCGCACAGCATATTTGAAATAACAGTTTGCTCATATGTAATGTTTGTGGTGACGGCCCAAACTTAGTGAGCCAAGATATGAATCAAATTCATTTGTTCGGTGAGGATGAAAGTGTTTGTATATATCATCCTTTTCCTCCGTGAGGGATAAAAGGAGGTGAGATCTCACTTGATGAGACAGCTTGGTCCTTCTTATGCATCACTTCATTGCTCACACTGGGTCCTGTACATGAACCTGAGATGAAGTGTCTAGAGGAGTAAAAGTTCCATCACAAAATTCTGATTCCCATGAATGGAAGCCTGTTTCTGACAATGAAAGTAGGGGCCATCATGAGTGGTACTGACTCAACTTGTTGGAACTGCATGTAGTTCTGGTCCACTAATAGGGCATGTATTTTGCTGATTCTGCCTGCTGTTTGCAAGTGCCTTTTGGAAATAATTTCTATTTCTTATTTCTATGGGCATAATGCATGATGGAAAATAACAAAAGCAGGTTCACAACATAATGCGCACTGTTGATGTTAAAAGGAAACCGCAAAATCAGCATGAATTCATGCTTTGTCAATTTTGCATCATCATTTAACGCATTGTATCAAACACTATAATAAAACCATGTTTCATTTCTGAAACTTGCCATTTTTTCAAGTGACGAATTTAAAACTGATTTTCTACAACCTAGATCAACTCTTTTAATCTAGTTTATCTAAAACAAAGTCATACAAGCTCAATTTTGTCAAAATATTAAGAAACATTTAGTCCTTATATCTATCCAATTACTTGATGTCAGCTTTCAGTGATGTAAAGAAGTATGTTTTATCCTCCTTGTTATAGAGAGAATGATAAAATAGTTCTTAGATCAATCTACATTACAATGATGTCTCGATTAAGATCGTAGAGCACAGAATTGTTGGAATATTTCCAGAATGGAAACCTCTATCACTTGTAAACAGCAGACTTTCCAGGGTTTGGATGTCCTTGAAAACCAGTTCATGGTGCTGAAGAGGAATTAAGTGTATGATTTGATATGTATATAAGACTGATAAGAAACATGCCATGTTAAAGTGAAAGAAGAAAGGTACTCTAAGTTTAATTACATATTCCATACTGCATGTATATCTCTGCATTATACCTTTCTATATAATGGTATAACTCTATTCATCTGAGATTTGACATGATTTACAATAATTTGTAAATTGCCTAATTTACTTTTCTCACTTTAACTATTGCATATTCTGGATTCAATCTTTTTATATGTCAATTTTTTTAAAATGGATATGATATCTAAACCTGCGTAATCTGCTCATGTAAATATACACATACACCCAAACCTCTCCTCCCAAGGGGCCTTGAGTGGCCGAGTGTCCTAAAGCACCCTCCATTATGGATCACTGCCATCTCACCTCTGTCTGCACCGGTTCGAGTCTCGGATGTGAGAAAGCTTGTCCGTAGCTTTCTCGTGGGTCGGTGGTTCTTTCTGGGGTTGCACTGGGTTCTTCCTCCACCACTAATACTTTCGGCCATGTATAGCCTATCATGTGCTGAAAAATGGCATTAAACCTCACAACAACAACAACAATAACAACAACCAACACCTCCCCCCTCCAAGAAGTCTACATTAATAAAAGCATACAACTCTTCTGAGACAGTGAGATTAAAATGATTGGTCAGCATGCATATCTAATTACGATAACCATAACATGCACTATATATCTCAACAAATCCACTAAAACCTACAAGAGTAAATGTATTCACACAATTTTGAAATACATGGCATGCAGCTTTCAATGCAAAGAACAATAACTCTTGCAAAAATCATGACATTGCAAAGATAAATGCATCTTTAAATAAGGATCTTAATTGTAGTTTCACAGCAATTCATTACAAACTGCAATACAATCTGCACTCACAAGATTATGCCTAAACTGCACTCAGCTGCAGGAAAACTCCAACAAAAATTGCAATGTTTGCACCTTCACATAACGACCATAACATGTTTAATGTTTCTTGGTGATTCACTGAAAACTGTGAACTAATTTTGTTCCGAAGAGCCTGTCATACACTGCATTAGGCTTAAATTCAAAAAGTACAATAACTCGTATAAAATTTGTGAAAAAACAGTGATTTCTTTATAAGTGTATCTTCTGATGATAACCTTAAACTTGTATGGCTAGTTCAGCTAATAAAGTTGTGTCATACACAGTATTAAGCTACAAGGCAAAATGAATGATAGCACTGTCATACATAGCATTAAGCTACAAGGCAAAATGAATGATAGCACTGTCATACATAGCATTAAGCTACAAGGCAAAATGAATGATAGCACTGTCATACATAGCATTAAGCTACAAGGCAAAATGAATGATAGCACTGTCATACATAGCATTACGCTACAAGGCAAAATGAATGATAGCACTGCCATGCATAGCATTAAGCTACAAGGCAAAATGAATGATATCACTGCCATACATAGCATTAAGCTACAAGGCAAAATGAATGATAGCGCTGCCATACATAGCATTAAGCTACAAGGCAAAATGAATGATTGCACTGTCATACATAGCATTAAGCTACAAGGCAAAATGAATGATAGCACTGTCATATATAGCATTAAGCTACAAGGCAAAATGAATGATAGCACTGTCATATATAGCATTAAGCTACAAGGCAAAATGAATGATAGCACTGTCATACATAGCATTAAGCTACAAGGCAAAATGAGCTTTAATGATATATACATCTTTAGGTGATGAACATAATATTTAAAATCTTTCATGGCAATCCATTAAACACTGCAGGACTATTTGTGCTAGTAGGTTCATGTCATGAGTGTGATAATAATCTCGTGATTGACTGGGTGGCTGCAAAGGGACCATCTAGTTTCAGGCCAAATCACACAAATGGAAACAGGACAAAATAAACTGGGCATGCTAACCAACTGATTCCATTATATCTTTAGCTGAGACATTGTGTTGAAAGGCAAGGGTCATAGAAACAGCTTATATTTAATGAGCCAAAATCCTCATCAGATCTACGTGTTTTGTGAGATCAGATTATGCAGACCTGATGACTCTCTTTAGCCAGGACAATATTATATTGCTTGAGGGGCTATGTCCTGTTTCCCTGGTTTTGGTGGGAGGAAAAGCCTCAGATAAATTCTGAACAATTACCAGGTACATGATAGATTTCACTTTATGAACAGGGTTGTGATTGAGATGGTTGTTGTGATTGTGATTCAGGTCAGGATAGATCAAAATTGGTTACCAAGTCATGGTATGATATCTTCTAATAGTAAACAGTGCTATACATTCAGAAAGAGAAAACAAAGTCAGCTAGCTAGAGAATGGAAGTTGACAGTGGCGTGACATTATTTACACAAAACCATTCACAAAAATGAGCCATTTCCTTTTGTATATTTTTTATGTAGATGGCCATCTAGCTGATGAGATCCACTCTTTAACTGAAAACTGTAAGTTTTTCCAGCGCAAAGCATGCCACACAAGATTCAGGCGTGATGCAGAAGTTTCTGTGAACATGGGTGATAGATTAACAATTATGGCTGTTAGAGAAGGTCTGGGGTCTCTAGGATTTTGTTGTTCATGTTTGTCATCAGAGAGGGTCAATCAGGACTTTTTTGCAATTTCTGCACCTCATTTTGTGCATTACCTTTGAGATATCAACTTTGGGGAGAAATTACAGACCTAGATTCACTCCCAGCTGACTGAAGGGCATCGACAGTCCATTCACATAGATCCAGGAATGGGGAGACAATGATAGGCAATATGTTGTTCCACCTCATCGCAAAAATTGGTCTACCATTGGTTGACCCCACAGATTGCACACTCGATTTACTATTAAGAAACTGGCATTGGCCTGCATGTGAAACCCACCATGCCATTTTGGTTAATGAGTGTTTTACACATCAAGTTGTATCCACATACCAAATAATGTGGCACTGTGGCCAACTGTAATTGAGAAACTGTCAAGATAAAAAAAAATATTAAGATCGAGGGCAATTCTACATGGGCATCAAACCAATCACTATGCTTAGCTTCTGCCAAAGCATGTTTGACAAAGAATTAAAAAAGGAAACAAGCAAACTAAAACAATTGGCTGAGCATAATTACCTGCGATATGATGAGGATCAACCTCTTCTGCTGGTTTTTGTACAATCTCTAATTTCTCTTCCATCCATTTTACCTTCTCAACTGAGGGCATTTGTTCTTCCTCATCACAGTCCAAACGATCGGCCATCTGGAAAGGACAGAAAAAAATAATTATATTAAATTTTATTACCATAATGATATGGAAAAGAACAAAGTTTGAAAACATATTACTACTTTTATTAGGCAGCAACAAAATAAATCAATTAGCATAATGTAAACATTTATGTTACTAAAATGCAGAATTCACCTATTTTGTACAAACATAATGATTATATTAATGTCTACTTGTATTTTACTTGCTTAACATGCCACCTGCCTTAATCAGCCTATGCAGTTACATCGAAATTGTCAACCATTACTGACAGTGTTCACTGAACATTCACCAGGACATTAGATATACAAATTTCTAAATTAAAAACTAATTTTAGGACAAAAAAAACCCCAACAAAACCTGAGTGCCAAAACAAAATCTCAAGAACACTTTATTTTACCCTCCGTCTAGCTGCATCAAGCCTGTCTCGTGCCTCCTCAGCCTCTTTCTGCAGTATCTCCACATCTTAGCTCATCTTCTTGTTGGTGCTGTGCATGATTTCCCATACATAGAACCAAAATCTAAACAAAATCTCCTTTTATTGATCTTTATAATGAATACAAAAAGTGCAATATTTGTGACAAATGCACAAACAATGGCAATCAGCAAGAGTCATATGAAAACAGCAAAGACCCTGATCTGCTAGTGTTAGGTTTTCTCGGAAACGGTTCATTTCAGATAATGAAAAGTTTGACCTAATGGCTAAATCATAAATTTCTCTACATTTCTTTTGTTGAAACGTATAGTCCCTTACATCATTTATACAACTTCGAAAATATATTACACTATCGAAAGTCAGCAACTTCAAAACAAGCCTTTAAATTTTGAATGACCAAATTTGTTTTATTGAAATGAATTAGCATCATGTGATTTTGGCATTGCTATTTCCAATATAGTAGTGTATTTAGAGACAGCAGATCCATTTCTATGCTGTTTTGAGTTTGGTGTCTGTTTTTCAAGGATATATTAAAGTTGGTGTCTGTTTTACAAGGATATATTCAAGTTGGTGTCTGTTTTACAAGGATATATTTAAGTTGGTGTCTGTTTTGCAAGGATATATTCAAGCTGGTGTCTGTTTTGCAAGGATATATTCAAGCTGGTGTCTATTTTGCAAGGATATATTCAAGTTGGTGTCTGTTTTGCAAGGATATATTCAAGAGTTTCATGACCTAATTACACCTCTTTTTTCAACTCACACCTTCAGTCATTCCTTAATTCCAGATTGCTACATGACCGTTTTTATGCTAGCATGGTTCAAACACACCAGGAGTGAAAAATGTGGAAAATATGTGGTTGTGCCTGGGCAACAATTTTGGAAAACCTGGTTGCACAGATATAATGCAAATTATTCAAATTAATAAAACTCTCTCTCCCTCTCACTCTTACACATACAGAGGATCCTGACATTTTGATTGCTCTTGATGGAAAATTAGTCCTCAAAATAACATGGCGTCCTGATGTGTGTAAATAACAATGGAAACATTCAAAGGAGGTATAAAAAGTAAAAGGTACAGTGTAAGAAGATACTAACATACTTAATTATCAAGTCATCCATTTTGCATTACCCTTCCATACTATGCTAGGTTTCTTTCAAAGTATTTACTAATAAAAATGTTTTATTTCTCTTTCTGAAAAATATACCATTGCATTTCAGTCATCAACAGCATTGTATGCCATCCTACAGTTTTAAAAAAAAAATGATTTTTGGATAACATGCAGACTTGTACATACAAGAAATACATAAAAAGTAACTGATGGCATTTCTGGTCAAGTTCAACTACCAAGTTTTATTTGCTAAAGTCCTCAAACGTGTGTTAGAGGATAATAATAAAAGTGAGTGTTGTTACTAGCATTTTTCAGTTTAATTAGGAGATGCAAAACATTTCTTCCCTATAATGATACATCAATACCAATACCTGTGCTGTACAAATCAATATAAAAGTTTGAGAAATGATACAAAATGATACTCTATACAAGTTACTGTAATATTCAGCAGTCATGAATAATTATTAGTCATTTACCTTTTCACTCTTTAAATTGAGAATCTGAGACAGATGTTGCAGATACAGGCATTCATTTTTTCAGGAAAAAAGAAAAGGCTATTGACAACACCCTCTTGCCTTCAACAAATTAAGACAATGTGACTTTCATAATTGTAACTACGCTTTGCCAATTCCATGCTAATTCACTAATTCCAGATGCATGTTCAGCACAATGGAGACATTCCAAATGTGTTCTCCATGTATAATGGAGTACTTTAATTATTATTTAATAAACACATTTTTGCAAAATTACTAAGTTAATTCATAATTAATTCATATCTTGTTTACTTTGGTCAAATTTTGAAGGCTACACTTCTGGTGTCAAGCAGTGAAATATGTTACACTGAATTTGGATTGGTAGTTATTGTTTGTTCCAGTTCAGGGTCAACCATAACCGCCAACCAGAACTTAATGTAGCGTATTCCTCGTGTAACACACATGAAGTACTGGCAAAGCAACCATGATACTTTATGTAAAAGTGGGCATTAAAAAATTCATAAAGTATGTAAAACCTACATTGGGTGCATCTTTAGAATGTCTCTTTTTATGTCAAGATATTTAATCGGGGACTAAACTTGCCGAGTGGATATATAAATTTAGCTTAGAATTGGCAAGAGAGGGAAGATTTCAAACCACATGATTTTGTCACCTTGTGTAAATTATTATTTTTTTAGATAGCAGCAGAGTGAGTGTTGTCATTAGTTTTCCTTCCCTTCTTCACTAACAAAAGACAAGTGCCTGTGGCCACTGCATTTATTTTGCATCTGCATGAAGTAAAATATGGTAGTTTTTGGTGGCATTCATCTCCACTCCTACATCTGGGCTTCTTCTAGGTATGCTTTTCCTTGCAATAGGAAATTTCACTATTTTTTGTTTTGAAGATACCACTGTAATGTCCCCCATGTTTAAGACAGGAAATCAGTATTGAGATGTTTTTAGAACATTTGTGCAGTGTAAAACAAAGGGCATGCTACCCAAATTGAGCCATGCATCTCATCAAATGAAGCAGCCTGAAATGGCCTAAAAAAACAGGTCTGTTTGAAAGTATTTCTGTTACCTTGTCATGGATGAGAATGGAATATAAATAGATGTTAAGTCTATGTCTGTAATCTACACAATGAAACACACAGTGCTATATCATATCTCAATTTAGGTGGCAAGGAATTACAGTTTGATGATAATACATACGACACAACTCAATAAACTATTATTATTTGGAGAGTTCAGTCAAAAACATTATATCTTACTTTGTGAATTCTGTGGACATTTCATATGAGAAGAGCTAGCTGGCTTCCACAGTACTACTACAATCTGTGTTTGGAGAAGCTTGTCAATCAGGACTACAGTCATATAAAAAACAACAGATTACAATGAAATGTCAACAACCACTGCAAACAACACAGACCCTGATCTGCCTTTGCAAAATGTGCCAGAAGATAAAGGTCTGTGCTGTGTGTTCTACTGATTACTCCTAACAAACTACATAGACCCAGATCTGCCAGCACATGTGATGCTAGATATGAGTCCATGCACTTTGCAGTTGGAATCTTAATTAGCAAGTATACTCAGTACCTTGTAAGACAATGAGTTTGTCTAGAAAGATTACAATGCTGATGAGGTAGTACTGATGAGTTCATTGCAAAGGGTCCTGCTGACTAGAGCCAGTACTTATGAGTGCATTTGTAGAGTCCTGCTGCTGACCAGAGCCAGTACTCATGAGTGCATTGCAAAGAGTCCTGCTGCTGATCATTGCTAGTTTTGATGAGTTCATTGCAGAGGGTCCTGCTGTTGACTAGAGGCAATACTGATGGCTGCTGACAAGTGATACTATTGATGGATGTGTTGCAGAAGGTCCTGCTGCTGACTGGCGCTAGTATTGACCAGTACATTGCATTGGGTCCTGTTGCTTACTAGTGCTAGTACTGATGGGTGTAATGAAGTGGGTCCTGTTGCTTACTAGGTCTAGTATTGATGGGTATAATGAAGTGGGTCCTGTTGCTTAATAGTGCTAGTATTGATGGGTGTAATGAAGTGGGTCTTGTTGCTTACTAGTGCTAGTATTGATGGGTGTAATGAAGTGGGTCCTGTTGCTTACTAGTGCTAGTATTGATGGGTGTATTGCAGACTGTCCTGCTGCTGACTGGTGCTAGTATTGACCAGTACATTGCATAGGGTCCTGTTGCTTACAAGTGCTAGTACTGATGGGTGTAATGAAGTGGGTCCTGTTGCTTACAAGTGCTAGTATTGATGGGTGTAATGAAGTGGGTCCTGTTGCTTACTAGTGCTAGTATTGATGGGTGTAATGAAGTGGGTCCTGTTGCTTACTAGTGCTAGTATTGATGGGTGTATTGCAGACTGTCCTGCTGCTGACTGGTGCTAGTATTGACCAGTACATTGCATAGGGTCCTGTTGCTTACTAGTGCTAGTACTGATGGATGTAATGAAGTGGGTCCTGTTGCTTATTAGTTCTAGTATTGATGGGTGTAATGAAGTGGGTCCTGTTACTTACTAGTGCTAGTATTGATGGGTGTAATGAAGTGGGTCCTGTTGCTTACAAGTGCTAGTATTGATTGGTGTAATGAAGTGGGTCCTGTTGCTTACTAGTGCTAGTATTGATGGGTGTAATGAAGTGGGTCCTGTTGCTTACTAGTGCTAGTATTGATGGGTGTAATGAAGTGGGCCCTGTTGCTTACTAGTGCTAGTACTGATGGGTGTAATGAAGCGGGTCATGTTGCTTACTAGTTCTAGTATTGATGGGTGTAATGAAGTAGGTCCTGTTGCTTACTAGTGCTAGTATTGATGGGTGTAATGAAGTAGGTCCTGTTGCTTACTAGTGCTAGTATTGATGGGTGTAATGAAGTGGGTCCTGTTGCTTACTAGTGCTAGTATTGATGGGTGTAATGAAGTGGGTCCTGTTGCTTACTAGTGCTAGTAATGATGGGTGTAATGAAGTGGGTCCTGTTGCTTACTAGTGCTAGTATTGATGGGTGTAATGAAGTGGGTCCTGTTGCTTACAAGTGCTAGTATTGATGGGTGTAATGAAGTGGCTCCTGTTGCTTACCAGTGTTAGTATTGAAGGGTGTAATGAATTGGGTCCTGTTGCTTACAAGTGCTAGTATTGATAGGTGTAATGAAGTGGGTCCTGTTGCTTACTAGTGCTAGTATTGATGGGTGTATTGCAGACTGTCCTGCTGCTGATTAGTGCTATTAATGACCAGTACATTGCAGAGAGTCATGCTGCTTACCAGTGCTATATTTGGTGAGTGCAATACAGTGGGTCCTGTTGCTTAGTAGTGTTAGTATTGATGGATGCACTGAATGGGTCCTGCTCTTTACAATGTGATTGTCATGGCTCTAAATGAAGGCTGTTATATAAGTAAACTAAGTGGGGAGAAGATGGGCATGTTGGAACCAGAACTCTTCTAAATGATGTGAAATATTGGAAATCCAGTGCATTCAAGATCACATCAACATATAGGTGCAAATAACTGTGGGTGTAATACAATATTCCTTAGTAAAGTTATGCTGCAGACATTAAAGTTAGGACATGGAAGGATGTGGAAAGTTAGGACATGGAAGGATGTGGAATTGGGAGTAATAACTCTTGCAAATAATAATGCGCAATATAAAGATATATGCCAAATTTGTTCAAAATCCATTAAAAATTAGTAAAGTTATAATAATGAAACCAGAGACAAGGGATGGGCAATAATGTGTAATAACCCATTTCAATGATTTAAAATGCTGGAAACTAAAAGAACTTAAGGTCTCATAAATTTGAAGCCACATATTAAATCAAATATCAAAGTCCAACACATATGATCAAGTTGTCTTGCAGATGCCAAAGTCAGGAAGATGAACAATCTGAGGGCCATGACCCTTCTAAATTAAACCAAAATAATCATGTGTAAGTATGTGATATGTAGGTAGATAGGTATTAGTGCTTAATGACACCTTAGCAGAACGTGGGATTTATAATGCCAATTAAATGTAAGGTTCTGAATATGCAGAAATGAACTGCACAAGAAACATTAGGAAGATCAGCACGTTCCAAATAAATTTAAACCTGAAATGCTATAAGATAAAATATATATGGTAATGATTTCAGAATTCAGTAAAAATGTATGCAAAATATAATTAAAAATCCATTAAAATACAGGGTCATATTATATCAGAATATGTTGAGTTGTTCTTGAAATACGCCTGTTACAAGCAGCATCCCATATAAAGATAGAAGTTAATTTTTAATGTCTCTTTAAACTGTCTAAAATGGAATTAAGAAGACCAAATCATATAATGCATATTTAGGCCTAAAAACAATGTACACTTCAATATTGCATAATAATATGTTGTATGGTTCCTCAGCAATGCTGATTACAGAGATCTGCTGTGATGGATAATTAATATTGAACAAAGGGCAATAAGTCTGCCAAACTAGGACCTGAAAAGATGAAACCTTCAAAAGGCATAGCTATATGTAACAGACAATTCAATTATGTGTAAGGGCTAAGATTTTTGCTGTTGGCAATCAACATATTATGTGAAGATATTGAAGTTCATCGTGAAGTTCATTGTCATGGGCCATAACACTGTTTTAAATGCTATTTACAAGAAAATACCCGTACAAGGCAAATATTGGGGAATCAATTGACATGCCATACTAAATTATGTCTTTATGAATAGTTCTTAAGCTATTGTGGTTATAAGGATCTGCTGTAATGGATATGCAATATTTATATGAAAAAGATAAAAACTCCATCAAAATTGAATCTGAAAAGACAAAAGCTTTAAAAGGCAGACCTACATGTAATATGCAATATGCCTACGAAATTACAATTATATATATATATATATATATATATATATATATATATATATATATATATATATATATATATATATATATAAGGTTTGCTGAAATATAGTGGTTACAAGAAGTGTTGATGGATGGGCACAGATTTTAAACATGATTGTTAGAGGACCCAATATATGAATGCAGGGCCCTGAAAATACTTAGAGCTCTTGGTCATCAATGCATCATAAAGGGACATGCTCCCTACAATGTGCTCAGAAAGGCTTCGAGCAATCAAGGGATATAACTCATCTAAATAATAATGTGTAGTGCTGGATGTTAAAATCCATTATGGCTTAGTCGGTATAAAGAAGTCTCCAATGATTCCTGGTAAATTAATACTGAAAAAACCAAAGTAAGGTGGCTAGGCAACTGGGAATTAACTCTTGTAAATTAAGACACGAAAAGCTGGTAAATGATCTCAACAATATAAAGTCACATACCAAAATTTGTCTGAAATAAAACAAACCTTAATACAGAGTAAACCAAAGTCAGGAGTATGAACAATCTGGAAGGATGACTCATGTAAATAACGCCTTCAAAACTGAACATTCAAGGACTTCCTCAATGAAATACAACATTTGGCTGAAATCCAAAATCTTGGTAAAGTGATACTACAGGATCCAATATCAGAGGGATGGTCAATCAGGGGGCATAACTCATGTAAATGTCACCTATCACTGGAAATCAATTTCATTCAAGGCCTCATTATTACATAGGTGAAAGCAAAATACCACTGAAGTCCAGCAATCCTTGAAAAAGTCAATCCGAAGAAACAAGTGTGTGTTTGAAATAGACAATCCACGTCCCCAAAATCAAACTCTTTTGAGGCGTAATCATTATCAAGCTACACATTAAATCTGGTTAAAACCATTCCTTGTAAAGTCGTTTTGCAGAAGCCAAGTTTTTCTTAAATGCACTGTATGCTTTAGAACATTTCAGTTTTGCACAACACATTGAAGGCTCAGTTTTGATTTGGTTTAGATAGTCTGTTCCTCTATTATGACAAGTTACTTATTCCGATCATGAATTCCAATCTGTGTACAAAGAGTTTGCTGAAATGATTTATTTTTAGGTTGCATGAACGTAAGGGTTTCCCCTTCAGCCAAACATGCAATGCCACATCTTGCATAATAAACAGTTTATAACCATCCTAGGGCCCAGGTGGTCTAAAGCGCTTGCCTTCACGAACCACTACCATATCACCCTTATCTATTTTGGATCAAGTCTTGGGCTCAATAACGTATGTGAGGAAGTTTTGCCTGTAGCTTCCAATTGGTCCGTGGTTCTTACAAGGGTTTTCGCAGGTTCTTCCTCCACCAGTTATACTGACTGCCATATATGGCTTATTGTTGCTGAAAAATGGCATAACATCTACGACAACAACAATAAGATAACCATCCTACTTGAAATACTTCCGAACTGCTTTTTGCAAATGTACTTGTATTTCATCATTTTGAGACAAAATAAATGGGGAAATAATCAATGAATTATGTTTAGCTCTATATTTAGAAGAAGCCATATTGCATCAATGAAAATTATCATTCAGCAGTTACAAAGGTATTGACTACCATAATCTGCTAAATAGTTGCTGTCATAAACGTAAGACTCAAGCATTAGAGAGATTTTATTTGATCAAATGACCCATAACTAAAAATAATCACTTAAGATAAACCATTTTTAAGAAAAAATTAAGTGTGGTACGTGTGTGGATGGGAGTCAGAAATTTCATTTTTTGTGAAAGTTATGAAATTTTCAAAGTTCATTTATTTAATTTCCTATGTTTTGGGACAAGGAAGAAAAATTGAGATTAATGTTCCTGACTCAAACGAATAATAATAATAATAATAATAATAATAATAATAATTATTATTATTATTATTATTATTATTATGATTATGATTATTATTATTATTATTATTATTATTATTATTATTAAATAATAATAATAAGAAGAAGAAGAAGAAGAAAAAGAAGAAGAAGAAGAAGAAGAAGAAGAAGAAAACGAAGAGGAAGAAGAAATCGATAAAGAATAAGAAGGATAAGACTATATTACATGAGACATTAAACTTAAGTACTAGTCAGATGTGTCCATGTCCTTTCTCTCTTTTTAATGATCCAATATCATTTACCTGTTCATGGGTTTTCCAGACTTCAAATAAAGTTTTGTGAAGGTTATCTGAGCTTCATCTGAATCTGTCAACATCTTTAACACAAAGTGAAACCTGAAAAACAACAGGTCAGTTAGGAGTTACTATTAGCACAGTGAAGCAGATCCATAGTCAGGATATCTGTCCACTGTGATCACAAAATCCTAGACTACTAAAGCAGCAATTACAAAGTTATGTTTCCCATTCATGGGTCATTATAATGAAAACAATTTACAAAATTCTCTTTTTCTGGATGCATTTGACAAATGAATTTGCCGAGAACTCTTTGGTGCTTAAAAATAAATACAGCTGTGCTTTTTTCTCACGGCATGTCCAAACCCATAAAAGGCAAGATTAGGAGACAATCTTCATACCACACTGCATTGAATAATTCTTGAGTTATGATAGTCACAAGCAATGTCCTGTGTGAAGATATTTATTATCAAGGGTCATAACTCTTTGCAGATGCAGTTGACAAGACAAAATAAAAAAGTCACATGCAAGTCTACGAGACAATCTTCATACCAAATTGCATTGAATAATTCTTGAGCTATGACAGTCACAAGCAACATTCTGTGTGAAGATATTACTTCTCAAGGGCCATAACTCTATCCAAATGTAGTTGACAAGTTGAAACCCATAAAAGGGACATCTAGGTCTATGAGACAATGTACACAACAAGTTGTAACTGAACATGTTGAAAGGTTCCCTGAGCTATGCTGGTTACAATAGCATTTCATGTGAACATATGATTTTAACTGTCAAGAGCCATAACTCTGTTCAAAACGGAGGTGGCAAAATGAAGCCCACATAATGCAATTCTAGGTCTAGAAACCATTGTACACACCAAAGTGCATTAAAATATGCTGAATGGCTCCTGAGCTATGCTGGTTCCAAGGATCTCCTGTAATGGAGATTTAAAATTGTTTAAAAGGTTCAATAACTAAGTCAAAACTGAATCAGAAAAGGTGAAATCTTTAAAAAGAGTATCAGTGCATAATAGGCACATTGCCAAATGTCATCCAGTGTAAGTGCTGCAGAGAAAAAACCGATAAAAGTCACAATTAGGTCGATGAAACTCATTGCACGAAAAAATTGTATCAGGCTATATAGAATAGTTCCAAGCTATGGTGGTTACAAGGACCTGCGTTAGTGGAGAGATAAATTTGCTGAGAAAAGAGCAATAGCTCAGTCAAAATTGGACCAGAAACAACAACAACAAAACCTTTAAAATTCATATCTAACATTCAATTCGCTTACCAAATGGCCTCTAATTATGTGAATGGGTTGCAGAATTTTGTTGGTTAAAGGAGTGTGACTGGATGGATAGAGGAAAGACGGAAAAGATGATTACCACAATGCTCCTGCATCTCCACATGGTTCCTCTTTGTGGGATAAGAATGATTTTAAAACGGAAAACAACAAACAATGATAAGATAATGTTAAACTGCTTAGAGAAAGAAATAGTTGTGTTCTATGAGAAAAGATCAAACTTCAGCTATGCAAAAATTGGAAATTTGCATGCATATTTCCATTGCAAAAGCTGTCCGTTACTTCTGGATCAACTGACTTCATCCATTTTGATAACCAGGCATGCATGCTTCGAGAAGTATGATTAACTTATGCCATGTTCAACAGACACGGGTTGTGTGAAACAGTCTTGTTTGCAAACAGTGGTATAAAGTCTGGTGTTTGACGTTCGAAAAATCTTTTAACACAAAATACTTACACTGCTGACAACTACGATGATGCAATTGCAACTGGAAAGGTAATGTACACGTCTTGATATCTACTAATTAGGTCATGTATATGTCTTGATATCTACTAATTAGGTCATGTACACGTCTTGATATCTACTAATTAGGTCATGTATATGTCTTGATATCTACTAATTAGGACAATACTGTAACCCTTAGTTCACTCCTGATTTCTGTATCGCATGAATAGGTAGGATTATTTTCCATTCATAATGAATGGAAACATGCAGGATGCAAACCTTTTCACTAATGCTGTACATTTTCATATCTTTCATTATTATGAAATCTACTTAATGTCATCAGACTTTTAATCATAGCCATTGCTTCCTTTGGTTTACACTTGCTTTTGATGGCCTGCATCAGCTGATCGGCAATCATTGTGCCAGGCAGAGAACATGTAAACCAACATAAATAATAATGATTAAAAGATATGTCGTGAACACACCACTATCATTTACACTGTAACATTGCAAAGGTTTACCACATGTGCTAGGGGATTATTTAAAATTGCGTCACTGAAAACAGCAACTAGACACATACATTCAGTATAATGCAGTGCAGTATTGATAAATACTGCATTTTTCTGACAATGATACGTTATTGGAGAAAAGAAATCAACATATAATAAATGATTTTTTTAAAATAATCTTATTGAAAAAAAAAAAAAACTCGTTAAAAAAATAACAAAATGCAGCCAGTTCTAAGTTTCAACAATTATGTATTTATCCCCACCCACCCCCATCCCATTCCTTTTTACACAGAGATCGTGCCAAGTAATATAGATTTGAACACAAATGCTCCTTGGCCTTTTACTGATAGGCTGAAGTACAGGTTCCAGTGCATGTACTTTTAAATTTTCTCCAAATAACAAAACCTTTGTTCTTCAGAAGCAGTTACAAGCTGGTTGATTTTTTTTTCTTTGTTATGGACAATATGTATCCGGCAATATAATCTAGTGAAGCCTTCTCATTCTGCAAACTCAGGACCTGACTAAATATTCAGAATCAACAGTGAGTCAGAGTAGGACAAGTTTTAATATCATTCTCAGGGAATGAAATTTTGTAAATCTGATAACAATTTGGAGCTGTCTTTTTCTGACAAATTTCGCTGCATATTTTGTCAGCTGGTATAAATAATGTAATTTAAGAACTTAAATAATCCAATTTAAAATTGGTTGAAATCGGACCCATTGATAGATAACAAACCAGAAACTTTGCTGTTTAAATCAATATCAGGTAAAATCTTCCATACAATATCTTTAAATAATGAAGATAATATCTTACATTATCAAAGATAATGTTTCATGTGAACACTATTAATTCAGATCATTTTTACTAACAAATAACACCATGCAGCCAGCTCCAATTTTCAATATTTATACATTGATCTCCCCTCTCCTAAATTTGTATATCATGGTGTGGTTTCCTGAAAGGACATCAGCATTAACTTGGACATTTATTCATTTCACACAATTCTTCTCAAATCATACAATTAATGTTCATTCAAAGACACTTACCACATCACATTACCAACACATTTCCTACACATCTCTGCAACTGTAATGTCATTGATGATGTATTGCCCAGCTTCAACTGGTAGACATACATTTAATGGGTATTTAACAATTTGAATGAACATTAATACATAATAATAAAATGTCATCTATATATCTACTTCATTGAGGCTAAAGATAAAACTGTACATGTTTGTTTTTACTACTAAAATGGATCTGTAGGTCAACATACTTTGGAAAAAATAATCAAATTCTATGTGGATTAGAACCAGAATACCAAAACAAAACATATTGAAATTTCTTGTTATATTCAACACTCATTTTAACATGTCTAACTTTTGCTGGATCATCGTGAGGTCCACAAATTCTGCATGACAAAGTGCTCAAGAGCCGTATTGCATAACTCTCATTTTATCTTGTATACAAATTCGTAAAGCGGTGTTGCTTTGTCCATTATCTGGTCAGTCATGTTTTTTAGTGTAAAACTGCCCGTCTGCTCTAAGTAGTTTCATCCGCATGTCAAAGTGTTAATGCCTGTTTGCTTATAGCTGGTGCCATTTTCTTTAAAACTAAAAGTTTGTTTATTGACAAATTCGACTAAGAAGCTTTTTTAGACCACTCATTGTTTTCTCGACTTGTGAATACTAATCTCAAAGCTAATTGCGTTTGTTTAACTCCACATCTAGGCCAATCTGGGGCTTCAAACTTGAACAGTTAAAGCTTTACATTATGTATCCTGTTATCTGTTGCAAATAACCACTAATTAACACTGAGCTCTATTTGTTTGAACTCATACAGCAAGAATAATTGTCAAGAAACAATGGGTTAATTATTTTAATAGGAAATACTATTCGCTGGTCAGCTGACTGCAAGACAATTGATTGCACCAAAACAATGTTCACGTGCTAGCACTTTCACATTTTCCTTTTCAAAAATAAAAGCATTGTCCCATAATTTGAACAACGTTTAGTAAGGAGATTAACAGTGATGATTCGCAATTACTAACATTATTTGATTTATTCATTCAGATGAGAATATTGTATTTCATTTGAGGAAAATACTTACACAGAATACATTGAAGATAATGGAGACGATTAGCTGGCATTATTATTCATTGTTTTTTAATCTAATGACTTTCTTTAAAAAGTTAGCTAAGCTTGTTTTGGCACAAATATTCTTTAAAAAATTGGTGCAATTATTGTAAAATCTCATGATCGTATTATACACGAATTCATACACCATCTCTTCCCAAATTAATAATTAACTATTTACACATTAGTTTTTATACTTTGAAAAATACAATTTTGTGACCGAACAAAAATAAAAATATTCACACATGTTATATCAGCATGCTGTATCGTGGTCACACTGTATATGTATCTTGACATCAGCTGAATTTTAACCAATAAACATGCAAAGTGTGTTTACACTTTGTGAGATGGACACTGCAAAACAATTATAGTATTTGGTGGACAAAAGAATTATATTTTCTTATAGACAAACAGTTACCTGTTCAAATTATTAGTCTAATAATATGTAGCAAAGTAAAAAAAGTAGAGTACACATTATCGAATGCATGCACTAGTGTTTCATGCTGGTCACTCGAAAGTATCACATATCCTGTATATTTGTGACAACGCTGTAATTCAATCAAAGATAGCAAAATTTCATCTCAGACAGAAAAGAACAAGAATTAGTTGCAACTGTAAATGAAGATTAAAACCTCCCCAACTTGGTCCATAGCTTAAAACCAGAAAACCCTCATGGTGATTTATCAGCCCCCCCCCCCCTCTCAATGGAAGTGGAAATAGTAATAAAGTACACATGGAATCTGACACCAATCTCTATATTAAAGGGAGTTCACTCTGCTTGACCACCACATATATGCCAGACAACATTTAGCTCCCTTTGGTTTGTATTTTGCGTAAGATAGCTGGATTTGCAAGGCAGTTGTAGTAATCGTGGGGTATTGTGATCATTTAAATGTATTTGAAGAAGAAATGAAGGAGTCTAGCTGCTACAAGCAGGCTGTTGGTGTGGAAAGTCAGTGACAATTGTTGGGAGTCTTGGAGATTGAGAAATCCAGCTTCCAATACCCTTTATTGAACTGCCTCTGTAATTTTGGGGCCTGTAACTGTTACTGATGATCAGTTTTCAGTATCCTCTCTTATTGGTGAACATCTCTCCATTACGACTGAGACTGATGCAGCCTGAATGTTGGTGCAGGTGGTAAAGCAAAATGGAGAGGCAAGTATGGTGCTACCTGCTTCCATGCATCTTTAATTATACTGCTTAACAGCAATAGCATACCAAACGGCACAGAACAGGGAGTCAAGAAATGCTGCCGCTTCAGTGATGACAAGTGGAGACAGGCATTTCATCTTATCAGATCTAAATATACCAAAGCTACCAAACTGTGTGCATATTCATTAACTACCTTGGCAATATTGACAATGGACTCCCATTATAATCAATGCCTCAATTTTTCTTCAAGGTGATAAATCTCTAGCAACAGCAGTTAAACCATTCAAATTGTACCTTAAAAGTTGCTACCATATGCCACAAAATTTGGAGATGGCTGTAAAACATTCTGATCGGCCTAATAAAATACACGGTTGCCATGTCCATCTCATCGGTGCTTTTGTCAATGGTCAGAAACTCAGTACTATATATGTCCAAGTGTTTGTAGCATGAGTCTAACAAAAGCGATGCTGGTAGCTGGTTTTCACATTTCCTAGGATTTGTCAGTAGAGTGGAGATTTCTTGGATCTTCACCACCCGTGGCAAAAAATGGTTGGATGAGTTGTTCACCCACTACTTCTGAGACCATTGAAACTTTGACCATATAAGCTTGGTTGACAGATGGCAACTCTGGGCACTAAGACGTTGGAAAAGCCAATACATTTCTTTCATAGACATTTTCAAACTCATCACTGCATGATCCAATGTAGGGATGGAGTACACTACCTGATTAAGGTTAGTCCTTGCTAATTGATTAAGGTTAGTCATTGCACTCATTGTGGAGGATGTCCTATTCAAGCACTGTTTTCAAATCAATGGAGAACATAATCTGGCAGCATGGACAAAGTGGTGCCATCATCCCTCTGCGTGGCATGATATATACCCAATGGATCTACTGGATAAACAGACCCATTGTTTCAACATGCAGCTGAGCAGAAAAGTCTGGCAGCATCTGCATTGTAGCTTTTTGCACAAGTCTATGCATCTGGAAATGAGCTGTGTTTTGATTGGATTCGGGGCTGGCATCTTCAAAACCCCTCTTTCCTCCAGTTAAAGTTGGCCAATTGCAACAGTTTCAGCAGGCGTTATATGCATTATTTTGCCAAATGTACATGTAAAACAACATCACAATGACTATTATTTGAAAACGTACCAGTTCCCTCCATCTCATACTTGAAATAAGCTGCTGGTTTCTCTGGTATCAAAGACGTGAAACTCTCTGGCACTGTATCTTTGATTCTCTGGTGATAGGAAAGTCTGAAATATGTAATCAACCTATCAGTTTCATTAAATCCCATTTTTTATTACCTCATTGTAGAATACACTGAATTAATTCATAAATACAAAGCTACATTTACATGAAACATATTAACAAATTATTTTAGTAGAACATCAATTATTAAAGATAATCAATTAGATTTCAAGCATTTGTACTTCAGATAACAATACAGTATTTCATAATACTTCTGTCATTAGGGTTAAAAAAATATTCAGTAAAAAAGCACTTTTTATACAGGGTTATTGTGACCCCAAAATAAGTCTCCATACTTTTAAATTTTACATAGTTTATATTAAATAAGAACTGAAGCAGAGATGTCTAACTCAACAGTTTTCATAACACTATAACATTTTCACTTTCAAACAGAATGTAAAAATTCAGATCATCGCTTGGCTATTTCTGTTGAGATATAACATCAGAAGCAGTTGCTATATATATATATATATATATATATATATATATATATATATATATATATATATATGTTGCGTTTTTGGACCGAGACAAGGACATCCTAGTCATGAGGTTACGTTATTTGTCTCCCCACGATGCTTCCCGAGCGGGGAGACATATAATGTAACCCCGCGACTGGGATTTCCTTGTTTCGGTCCAAACGCCAAAGACATTGTTTTTCTCATCCGATATTTTCCTTTACACTAAAAAGAACTCTTCACTAGCGTAATATAGTTCACGTCCAAATGTTTACATTCGGCTCATTAATACAAATATGTTAATGGGGCTGTGGTGTGACCATTGCATCCAAAGTACTGAGTTTATACGCATGAACAAAGAAAAATAACAACATAAAACGTCGCATAGCAATGAGTTAATATTAATATGTTATATGAAATTGACAATAAATAATAAATATTTAATACAAGAATCTATTTCATTTTCATCAGTTACAATTTAAAAAGTTATATTGTAGATAATGAAACGATACTGGATACTCAGCTCTAAGTAGTTTACTGAGTACAGGCTGTAATGAAGAGTAACATGTTTCATTGGATTATTCATGGGCAATTAGAGATCTGTATCACTATCTCATATGACTCTCCTTTTCTTTGGAGGGGGTGAAACTGTTTGTGACATACTTGTGTTGTATTTAAATTGATTGTAAAAGTACCCCCGTGTATAAATAACCGCCAAATACGGACCCTAACGGATAATCATATGTTAAACGTTCAAGTTCACGAATTCTTTAAAAAAAAAATTCTTGGAAATATGGCAAGTGCTACAGTGAAATTTGCGTATTGATTAATATGAGGACGGATTAATGATTCCTTCTGGCTGGTAAGTAGATTATTTGTCATTAAATATTTTGTATGTATATTTTCATTCAACTGGGGTACAGTGGAGATGCTTAAAAAACTTAGAATAAAGCATCTTTGACGTAACACATTTCTGGCTGTTACTAAGTTTTCCGTAGTTGTTAAGAGTTGGGAGCTATGAAGTGTATAGTTCTTTAGTCTATGTGCATGGATCAGTGTTTTCTGTCATTGTCCATTTCACACAGTATTGATAATTTTATCCTATTTGTAGCACAGTAAATTTTCAGGTCGGCGTTACTAAATGTAGCTAACAGTATAAAATTTGTTTCACACGAAGTACTTAAAACTAGTCAGGTAGCTGTAGATTCATTTAATGATGCTGCCCTGCAAATGTACTGAGCTAGGACTGTATACAGGATAAAATTGACCATGCTGTGTATAAAGAACTAACATAATACCAAAAAACTTGACATCATATGCATGTCTGTCTTTGTCTCTCTCGAAATGTTTTTGTATGGTCTATTCTCAAAGATGGATGGACCTTAAGTTCTTGTTTTTGTTATATATGTGTTGTTATTGTTGTTTGATTTTCGAGCAACTACATCAGGCACAGCAGAGGACAACAAGGGTTTCTGTTTTTAAAGTAGTTCTGAGCGCGGGGACAGCTTGACGGAGACCACTGGTCTGAGATGACTGGACTGAGATAAGAAAAGCAAGGTTAGTAAAACAGCTAGATTGTTCTGTCGCATTGGTGAGAAATACAAAGATTTGAAGGGTTTGGTAATTTGTCCCTGGCGCAGTGTACCACACATGATGTTACAGGAAAAGCTAACAATATTTTGATTTTATCTCTGTCTCCTTCTGTCACCATATCGTACATGATGACAAACGTAGTTCAAAATATAACGCTTAATGACGGCAAATAAGTTTCTTTCTTGACCTCACAGAAAAGGCAGATAATGTTCTAACTGAGGAATTATAGCTATCTTCATCTGCTTTTTCTGTGTTACCTCATACACTTGATGAATACTTCCTTTACAAACTTAGGTTTGGGTAATTCACGATCCACCAATGTACAAGCACTTTAATCTTCCTTGCTCCAGCGGAATTGAACGTTACTTAAATGGTAGGAATACCAGTTAGTAAACCTTTACAAAGATCAAAAGACAGTGAAACAAATAGAACCTATGCTATATAAACATGAAACTAAATCATGTGATCTATGAAAGTGAAAGTTTAATATTTTGTTTGTATAATGTAAAACTGGAATATCTATAAAACACATATTCCTATGCACCCCATCTTTTTCCATCCATCACCAAAATCTGTGCTGTCAGAATAAGTTCCTTGGAAGTTTTGGTGGGCAGAACAAACTCCCTTGGACCTGACCCTCTGTGCACAGATTTGAATTCATATTTTCATGCCCAATAAGTGTACATATATTGTTATTAAGAGTGGGCCGCAATAGCTTCTAAGCTACAATGCAGAATTTATGTTCCTATAGGAAAATGGTCAATATCAACTGCATGTACAGGTTTGTCCTGTTATGCCCAATAAATGTATTATTATAAAGCTGCGATATTAATAGTTTCTACTGTGACCACAGGGTGTGGGGTTAGGAAAAGATCCCACGGTATGACCCACATGTCACATTCTTACACATGTTGATACTTGGGTTATTGAACATTTCAATTCTAAGACATATATGACAAGAACATAATAATTATGAGATCTACATTCCATGTGTTGGCATAATCTACATGCAAAGTTACTATCATTGTTTACAGTGTTGGCACAATCTACATACAAAAGACTAACACTGTACAAAATGTTGACACAATCTGCACCCAAAGAACTAGAACTGTATAACGTGTAGACACATTCTACATCCAAAGTATTATCACTGTACAAAGTGTTGGAACAATTTACACCCAAAGGACCAACATTGTACAACGTTTTATGTGTGCAGCTTAAAAATGTATCAAAAGTTATTGGATATTTCTAACATATGTATCTATATATGTATGGATGGATTTTATTAAAATATCTCAACATTTCTGAAAGTGTGGCGATCATAACCTCTAGTTTAGAGATAGAGTGAAAGACAGAGATATGTGGATATTAACTCAAAACTTTGAACTTATTCTTTTTTACTAGTTGATAAAAATAATTAATATGAATACGGGTAGACAAATATTTTATCTAAAGAACACCAAAAAACAAATTCAAAAAGTTTTCAATAACTGCAAGTAAAACATAAAATAACTAGAACATTTGAATTTGGCAGACAATACTTTTTTAATATTCTGTTTGATTTATCCTTGCATAAAGAAAACTGATTGCTCATAAATATTAAGACATTTATTCCAATATACTTAAGCTATATTTATCTCCCCTTACTTCAGGTTATACTTATTCAGTTTCAATGTAGCCTTCTATATTTAAATTTTGGAACAAAACTTACAGGTGCAGAAAATGAATAAATTGTCAATAATGTAAATCTGTCCACACATATCACAATACATGTTTTCTCCTTTTCAAAATGCAATAACTAAATTCCTCTCCTGATAAAAAATAAATTATTTTGTAGTAACGTTTTTAGAGACTATTTACCTGATCACATTATTGTTTGGAAATATTCTAAACTACTTCTAAAATCCAGCCTTCCCAGAAAATTGTTGACTTTCCCATCTATACACCAATGTAAACTCTTATACATTACCTAACCTTACTACCACTGAATTTCTACATATCAGTCAGATCATACTGAGTGATACATCAGCAAGGATGATAGCATTTGAAGGAAAAAGTGTTTAATAATAAGAAGATCGGGTAAGTATTCTCATACATCAGCAAGGATGATAGCATTTGAAGGAAAAGGTGTTTAATAATATGAAGATCGGGTAAGTATTCTCCAAGAAATAACTAAACATTGACTTTCTCTGTTGAATATATCCTGCTATCAAATTAACATAAGAATATGTAGCAGGAAGAGTTAATGCACGTGCATCCAATCTCTACCATAGGCACCCTTCAAGGGAAGAGTAGCAAGATCCACTATATGAAAGAGAAACTGCTCCCATGACATGAGGACAGCATGACCATGATCATTCAATCCCTGACAACATTAAACAGATAACAATGTAATGCCTTTTTCTTACTGAGAATGAAAATCCTGGGCCAGAACTCACACCGGTAAGAAGGTCGTGCTAATGTGTACTAGTTCTGGCGGTTATCTGGACTGCAGATACTTGAACCACCTGATTCAGTTCTCATTTATGCGATGCAGATTTTTTAAACAGAAACTCCAGAATGACTGTGTGCAAGCCCAGAGCTTCAATGATGTCTCAGATTCAGATGAGTAGCTGACAGAGATCCCTCTAACTCCATGCTCTAACTTTCCTGAGGTGTATCTGCCATTTGAGACATATGAGTACGCTGAGCGAATTGCTCCCCTCAGGCACAATGCCAGGGCATTGGGAGGTATTTTTTCTTTCCTGACCGTAATTAGAAGAAACAGGTTGTTGAACCTCATGACCCTTCTCAGTGCATTTTAAGTAGTGCTTTACGTTTTGTATCTTTATCTCAATTGACCGAAGAAGCGTGCCAACTCGCTGAAAGACCACTTAATGAACGGGCCATTATGTTTGAAAAGTATGGCCCATTCATAACAAAAATACAGGTAGGAAACTCTCTCTCATTGGAATATACTCCCTGCTGGGTAATGACTGTAAAATATTTCTTATTGGAATATACTCCCTGCTGGATGATGACTGTAAAATTTCTATCACTGGAATATACTCCATGCTGGGTAATGGCTGTAAAATCTCTCTGATTGGAATATACTCCCTTTTCGATAATGATAAAAATCACTCTCAGTGGAATATACTCCCTGCAGCATAATCAGAATATGCCCAAAACATCATCGCATCAGTCATTGAATGACATATGAAGCTGTTCAGATTAGCTTCGCAATATGGCTTATGACCTCCCATGCATGATCACAGCCCAATTTTTCACAAAGTGAAACATTGCTAGCTTAGCCAGAGGAAAGCTCAAATAAGTTGCCTCCATATTCCACACAAACGTGGTGGCATGCGAAACATTTAGAATCCACCTTATAAAATAGCGGAGCTGTCATGTTAACCACAGTATTTTTGTCCAGGTCTGTAACTTGTTACTATATATTTCCAAGTTCATGGGGTTTCCAGTGTGACAAGAGCAACACCTATATCCGGCTTTCGAAAAGCAAAGCCTTCAATTTCCCAAGTCCCAATCTTGCCGGACAGTTGATCAAAGATCTTTCTGATCTCTGACCACTGAAGCAGTAGACAAAATGACCAAATTTGTCCTCATCTTCCATGTGTACTGAAGCTTGAACCTTATAAGCTTGGCTTGAAGAAAGCAGAGGTGGGCACTCAGAGATTGTCAAAACATGGTAGATTCTTCCACAGCTACTTTAAAGCTGAACTCTGTATATGGTGGGGTTTGAGCACATTCACTGATCAAAGTTGTCCCCATACTCACTGTGGGTGGTGTCTTCCCAAGCGGCACCATATCTACTCAATGGATAGGTAATGGCCTGACAAGTGACACAGCTTGTCTCTTGGCCATATGGATGGGAAGATAGCATGTTTGCAGGTGGGCGGTGAACTGCTGGTTCAATAGCCACCTCAACATATCCCCACGTGACTCTGCGTACCACGAACAGTCGGCCGATATACAGCACAGCACACAGATATTACAAACCTCATTACTAATCAAATGGTTGGGCTTTCTGGAGTGGCTGTAAACAGAGTAGTAGTATATGGCATAGAAGGATCAATGTACAGATCATAATTGACCCAACACACATTATACACGTACTTACAGGCCTGATGGCCATGTTTGGGGATGCCGAGGTACATATCCCAACAGGGCTCCCAAAAAAGGAGTACACTCTCACTATTTGAGATTTGTGATTAACACCAGGACAAATAATAGCCATGGCCAGCAAATGCATAGTCATTTCTTTCCCAATGATCAGTCAAACCTTTCCGCAAAATCACGGACCTTCTGACCATAGGACACAAAAAATAACAGTTTATACAAGACAGATACAAACCATGTGTCTCATTATTAACTTTATGCTTAGCACATGTTACTGTTCAAATGAAATCACAGTATGACAAAAATGCCTTAAAAATAACAACCCAAAAGTATTCACATGAAACAGTAACACATGTCATTTTAAGAAGCAATATATACAAGCAGTACGTGCAAATAAACAAGCGTCAACTGGTACCAACAACATAATTTTGAGCAGAAGGTCAGAATAAAGATGACCAACCTGCCAATGCACAGGAATACTGATCAAAATTCAAAATAATGATTGCAACAAGTAACAGATAAATTAATATGCAATACCACCTATCTAACGGGGTAGATTGAAATAACAAAGATATCCTTGGATTTGGAAAGGCCAAGTCATATAATCAAGAACATACCAAGTGAAAGCTTAACATGATTAATATGTGGTTGATGAGTAACCACTTAGCTGTGGTAAGGAAGGTAAGGTGGAAGAGTTTCTGCCCTTTATCAATATAGTATTTAGATGTGAAAGAACAAATTTTCATTTTTCTACAAGGGCTGGATTTAGGAGGTAGTTGATTCTTTTCCCCACATGTTAATGAGATCAGGGAATGTATTTACTGGAGAAATGGTTTTATCCCTGATGATAACCAACCTTTCTATACAGGATACATCCATGGTGTCCAGCCTCCCGTACAGCATCTATGTTGCCCGTGCAAGCCTGAGAGGGTAAATGTCAACAATATATAAATGACAACCACAATACATCAGTAAAGTATTGACAAGAATAACTATTGAATAAATTTGTATTTTACAAAATTATTTGGAGTTGTCCCTAAATCTATAATTATTGAAGTGTAATCTTATCTTTTAGCTGGATAATCTACATTTATTTTTGTATAATCTAAGCATCTAAAACACCTACAGTTATTCACTCTCCTCAAATAGAAATGCCACTGTCACTGTATATTTTTGACAAATGCCTGGCACAAACTTTACACCATATTATTGTCACCGTTTCTTCGCCGTCAGTAATCTCAGTATTATATCAAAACACAGTAACATTCCATAAATGAAATGTGACTGGCTGAACTGAATTGCTTTTTATCTTTTGAACAATCGACATTTTATTATGCATAAGCGCAAAGGAAAAGTGATGGATGTTAATGTAAATGTCAGAGAAGTAAAATTGCACATTAAAAATTCATTGGTTAATATGATGATGTCAACAAATAATCTAAATTGTTAGGAATAACAATATGTTTCATAATTAAATTAAATTCATTAACATTTGCAAGACTTTCCTGCCACTAAAATATTTACGACATCATCGTTTACAGCACATGACATCATATATCAAAATGGCAGAACCTGCGAGCATGTCAGTATTTGTGAAAGGCAACTAACATGAAATCTGGAACAAAAACTGAGAAGTTCCCTCAGAAAACATATGGAAATCTTCAGAAGCAATTTAAGGAGTGAGCGATCGTGATCCCCAAGACATAACCCCTGCTTTATATTTATCAGGATATACAATAATTACTAATGTGTCATCTTTACATTTATCTTGATATATATATTAATTATTAATATGCGATCTTTACATTTATCTGGATCTATATATATTAAATATTGATGCATCATCGTTACATTTATCTGGAAATATATTAATTATTAATGTGTAATCTTTACATCGATCTTGATATAGGATAATTTTTAATGTGTCATTTTTCTGGATATAGATTATTATTAATGTGAAATATTATCATTTGTCTGATCAATCTATATTTTAATCAATCTGGCATTTTGAACTACAGTAGAACGTTAAATCTTAAAGTGCTGCATTTATTTGTTTGATTTTTAAAGTCATATGGTTTACTCCAGGATGGCGCAAGTCTTTTTGAGAGATGCCAAATGTTTATGTGTTTGACATTAGAGTTATTGGCCTTTTAATGCTCATATATGTCAACATTAGAAAATACACTTAATATTTGATCTCGAACTTCGTGAACTTCTACTAAAAACAAAACACAAAATAAAGCACAAATGATGCACATTCTATTTATACTTTTCCTGTTTCAAATCAACTCACACACGCACACACACATTAGTCACAAGAGCTTTGTCATTAATTGGTTCACCGTGTCACTTTATCACATGACATCAGTAATTTTAAATCTAAAAAACAACTTGTTTGCAAACGTTATTTAACGTGTGTAACATCGTATGATAACTATATTATGTCAAAGTAATCCAAATGTATTTTTAATCACACTGAACTGTAATGGAATTCTGTAACAAATGTGTAAAACCTGCAGATTAATTTCAATGCCATGTTTATAAAGGCCTGCAAACTTTAAGAAATTATTCAACCAAATTCATATATTTTTACATCCAACATGCACACATTTCAAATTCTTCATGCGTACTGGTCCATGGTTAAATTGTCAATAAAATCATCAGGAAAAATGTATGCAAACGGATAAAATCACGGCAGAGTTTGCTATGCCCATTTACAACGGAAAAAGAAAAATGGAAAAAGAAAAATATATAAAATTGACCAAGATTCAACAGATATCCAACGTTATTCAACCTGGTTGCAGACACTTCATTTTGCTGTTTTTTTTTTTTTTATAGGTGAGATTACATTTTGGCTACCCTGTGATTCTCGCATAAATTTAGGTCATTCAAGATAAACAAAATTGTGTATTATATTCATAAAAGTGTCCGCTTCCACAATGTAGGTTTTAATGATGGGTAACACAATTTATCAACCATTATTTATGGTCGTTCCACCCCCCATCCTTGCTGCTTCCACACCATCGCTCTTGAAATCGTTAACGAGATGTAGATCTTATGTCGGAAACTTAATTCTTCAAACGCATTGGCTAATGCTCTTCCTTAACTCTAAAAACGCTCTTCAAGGTTTAAGAGCATTAAGAGAGTTTAGGAAGAGAATGCATATAAAAAGTAACTTTGTTCCAATACCTGAACTGTTTTATTGAGGTGACTCAGATGACCCGAATAGCAAAGAGCATTAGCCAACATGTTACAAATATTAAGTTAAGAAAGGAAGATATACAAATCGTTAACGCGCACCAGGTTTAGTTTTATGATATTGCTCTTCTTTTTATGATATTGCTCTTCTATACTTCTTCCGATGATCATGACTCTTGAAAATGTCAACGGGACACATACCTTCCTTAGGAAATTTAATTCTTGTAACGTGTTGACTAAATCTCTGGGCTACCTCTTCCAATGCTCTTCTTGACTGTTGAAAATATCAACAGGACACATGCCTTCCTTTGGAAATTTAATTCTTGTAACGTGTTGACTAAATCTCTGCGCTACCCCTTCCGATGCTCTTTACTGTTGAATATGTCAACGAGACATGAATACGATCTAACCTTTATCACATAAATTAAATCTTTTGATTTTATATAGGAACGGACCCGATCTGCTTGCGTTAGGGAAGTTTCGGAAGAGAATTGGGATAAGACCTAACTTTTGTCACATACCTGAACTGTTTTGATTTTATATTTCAACTGACGCGAATAGTGAAAAGCATTGGAAACATATTAGCCAATACGTTACAAGAATTAAGTTAAGCAAGTAAGAGTTGTATACCATTAAGGATTAGTTATTATAAAATTGTTCATCTATAACTCTTCCAATCATTTTAACTCTTGAAAATGCTAACGTGATACCGATCATTATTAGGAATAATAATTCTTCTAACATGTTGGCTAACGCTCTTTCGTAACTCTTCCAATGCTCTTCTCAAGTTCAGGGCACTAGAGGAGCAATTGAAGAGCTTTAGCATAAGAACCAACGTTCGAATACCTGAAGAGTGTTCAGGTATTATGTCAATTCACCCGATTAGAGAATATGATTGGAAGACTCTTTTAAGAGTTATCAAGGGCCATTAGCCGAGTACTGTTGCTCTTCTATAAAGTTTACGATGCCCTTAGCCCTTGTACACGTTAACAAGATACAAATCTTCCTACGAAATCTTACTTCTTGTAATGGATTGGCTAATGGTCATTGCCAACGCTACCGATGATCTTCAAGATGTACGAGCATCAGGATAATTTTGGACGATAATTAGGATAAGAAAAATCGTTTCTCACACACCGGAACTGTTTGGATGTGACATCTCAACAGACCCGTTTGTGACTGAAAGAAGAAAATGGTTTTCGTACAATAACTCAAATCTTCATCATTCAGATTATCATACTTTAAGCATGGCAAAAATCTGGAAAAGGAAATCCTGTACATTTCCAGTTTTATATCATCTACAATTACCCAACTTTATCAAACTTATTATGTCTGAAAGGCTAAAAGTCGTTTCACCACAATAACATTAATTGTACTCAACATACCTAGACTAACTTTGTAGAAGGTTTGCACTTAGGGCAGTAAATAAACCGAAAGATTCTAGGGTTTAATGGCCAGAGCGCAAGGTCATCGCAAGTCAGATAAAGAAATCATTACGTTAGTTCAAGACCTCTAACCTTGACAAAAGGTTGAGGTCATTGAGACCCTGGATCATTAATATCAAGAGTGAATCATACTGTACTTGTACCTACCGTAAGACGAAACTTTGTGGACAGTTTGCATTTAGTGCAGGAAAGAAACCGAAAGATCCTTGGGTCTAATGGTCAGAGGGCAAGGTCACGTCAAGTCAGATAAAGAAATCTAAAGAAATACGGTGCGGGAATAAAATTTATCGTTTTGGTACTCTTGCTTTTTATTATGCAGTGTATGTATACATCAATTATACCTCCGATGAATTTGTAATTGCTTTTATATATGTTTGTTCAAGCTCCAGGTGTCCTAAATACAATAAATTTCTTTTCATTATCTTCAGAAAATGCATAATAACGTTTAAAGTATGTCTTTGCTTGAAACTATATATAGTGACTGTGCTTGAAAAGACAAACAAATTGACCTATAATGTTTCTTTACCTCATGAAACCAGACATAGTTCACAGA
The DNA here is from genome assembly GCA_028554795.2 of Sinohyriopsis cumingii. Taxonomy (NCBI): domain Eukaryota; kingdom Metazoa; phylum Mollusca; class Bivalvia; order Unionida; family Unionidae; genus Sinohyriopsis; species Sinohyriopsis cumingii. The sequence continues at coordinate 118,044,665 of CM068827.1, forward strand.
TTAAGTGTGGTGGGTTAGATAAAGCGGGAGGACGTGTGATGTTTTCCTACTCATATCTTATATGACAGCTGTATGAAGATACTACAGTCCTATATTACTACATTTTAATATTGTGGTTATTGTATTTTTGTTCCCTTGTTCATTTCACTCTGTGTCAGCTTTATTGTAAAATGGCGTTCAACATAATATATATGCTGTCATGTAACTGTAGTAATATGGAACAATGGCCAACATTAACAATTATTATTTTCATTATGAGTCATATAATTTAACTATGCCCTTGTTGTAATAATGTTTAGCCTAAATACTGGCCTTTATGTATCGATAACTTACCAATCAAAATATTTGAATCTTTTTTTATGAGGTAATAAAATCAAATATCCTTATATTAAAAATGCAATAGACTTTTCTCCAAACAACGTTTTCTTCTAAATCAACTGTCATGTGGATACCAACAACTTTACGGTGCTGCATTTTGTAATCCAGTTAATTCAAATCTTAAATTTGGATATCCGATGCATAATTACTGATAATTCACGTTTCTATATAAGGCCAATATGCGTATCGAATTTACGAGTAACTTTATAGTGACATTCGTGTATCGTAAATTCTGAAGTTACAGCGAATTTAAATGAATGTGTGTTTCTGTACTCAAACAAAAATACTGGCTGAAATTAACGCATATTGCCAATCGGGTAATGACATTTCATAACTAAATTAAAGTAAAATGTTTCATTGTATCGCATGTTTTGCATTAATTACTGTCTCACAATAATTTGTGATCGTACATCTTCAATTTAATTAATATTGTCGAATGGATAAGAGTACTTTCTGGATGAAAGCGTTTTGTAGTCAGGTTCCTTACACATAATAACTAATTAAAGTACGTAACTGCTGCAAACTAACTGATATAATGCGTTTTAGATATGCACGTAGACGCGCATATCCAGTGTAACAAAATGTGTGTGAGAAGATAAGCGGACGTGCATATCCAATGCAAAAGCATGTGTGAAAAGACAATAGTTACGAAGATCTAAAACAATTAAAGAGATTTCTGCTGTTTTAATTTATTCAATATATTTACAAGAAATTACATTAAAATAGATAAACGTGAACAGATTACTGAATTTCATGATTTATGCAACATGATATACATAGAGAATTTACTCAAATCTCCTTAGGTTCCTTAAGGTTTACCCCCTTTTTTGGAATATGGTATAAAGGAAAAAAAATATGAGATCCAAAGTCAAGAAATCTTCCCGGGAAGGCAGCACAAAATGTTTAGTGTTATACAAAAATCAATTATGACCCATTCTCTTTAAGATACAGGGGCTTTTTTCGATTATCTTCCAGGACACAAGTTCATAAATAATGGTTTGCAAAAATGTTTGGAAGATCGAATGACTACACTTTTATTCCTACAATACCCAACCAACTAGGTCCAGAGTCTGAGATCATTACTTTTCAAGTCGATATCAGTGTTTCCTTAAACTTAAGACAGTCCTTTTTAATGTTGGGAAGAAAAACCCTTACTACAGGTTCTGGGAAAGGGGCCAGGATAGTATCATAATTGGAGTCTTTTCACAATTTTAAAACTCGTCCGTGCCAAGATAAATATATTTATCCAACACACATTTAAACGTTTCAAGAATGTATAGATGTTTTCAACATTTAATTTGAATTATCTTCATCATAAAAAATTATTTCCCTATCAGACGAACGATACACAGACTACTACCATTTATTTAAGAAGGAGAATGAAATTAACACATCTGCCAATCTGCCAATAATAGACACGCTGAATGCTAAAAGGATTGCATGGTTATTCTTTACAACATCTAATAAAAGAAGACTATGACATTATATTATTTAAGATAAAGTAAGCACCGAGTGATTCATGATATACTGTATTGCTGCATATAAGTCAATTTTATAAAGCGCCTGCCACACCCATCTGCAGAATACATACATATTATTGAATAGCTTCTTTATAAAATTAGGTTGACGGAGAAAATGTTTTGGTCCTTGAAAAAGAATGCGCACTCATCTTTATATGCAACAGTCCATATGTCCAATTTTTTGAAAAGAATAAATATTTTCGTAGATGATACATATATTGACTATTATCCCGCACAGAATGGTTTCCGCATTTTCAGTCTGTCGTCAGGATTTTACAAAGTTTATGAATTGCTGTAGAACGTGCGGTATTTAAGTATTTGTATGATGGAATATGTACAATATAGTCATCCATGGGAACCGAATTGAATCGCTGCGATACCACAGGATCAACATCACCGATTGTGATTACAAAGGTATCAGCGTCTCTCAGACGCTTAATTTCTTCTGCAGCTTGCCTCATTGTGCTCAGATCATCATCAAGGAAAATCACGGCAATCTTTTTAGAGTCTGTTCTTGCTCCATTCCGACGCTGAAAACCTGATGATACAAGTTTTCGCATTAGCTCCCGAAATTCAGGAAACTGTACTCTGTCATGGGACAATGATCGTTGGTCGCTTGTCAGCCGCACATCTGCTCTAGAAAGGCAATTTTCCGTTAGACGGCCTGCTCTTAAATATCCAGTGTTCATATCTAGTGCTTTGGTGACATAGTCAACAAACTCTGTAATTAATTTAGTCTTTTTTGTCCCGAGTTCGGAGGAGTCGTAAACAAACATGACATCCGTCGGTCTTTTAACTGAACAACCTGAAATAAAAATAAACTAGGGTTAAGGAGACTTTTTCAGAGCAAACAGGTGTAATATTTGGTTTACATTTTTAGTATTTACTAGTGAGCTGTGAGTCTACCATTAATCCAGATGTCCATAGTGCAAAGGTACTGAGAGTACTTGGCTCACTGTGAATTGGACGCAAGTTCATTGAGGGTTGTTTCCCATTTTAGTATAAACTTGTACGTCTTTCTAGGTGGACCATTTCTATAAAAGTAATTATGCTTGGAATCTTCCCAATAAACTATAGAATCGGTACTCATAGACTCTTAGAAGAAAAAAAATTGGTGGGGTATAGTTGTGCAATAGGCTTGTTTTATCTTCATAGCTTTCGAAGTATCTGTTTTGCAGTTTTGCACGTTTTTCCTTTTCTCCGATCATTCGATATACGACGTTTCCCATTTTTTCTCATGTAGCATACAACAATGAGAAGAAATAAAAACCTGTATTGCAGCACTCAAAACTGTTTAAGATAACATTTCTTTGCAATTCTACAAACAACCTGAACCACATAAACATTATGTGATATATTATGCATTCAAATATTTGAATTTAGGTTTTCTTTGAACATCTTTCCCCTCCCCTCCAGTATAAAATTATTACTGCACGTAGCCCGAATAACTCCTTAAAACCATAGTACCACGTTTTGCACGCTGGAAGGTTTCAATCTCAGAATATACGACAGCAACAAAATATCATGAAAAATCAAAGCATATTAGTTTATTAGTTCTAATATTAGATATTATTCGAAAGCCCGGAGCCTTCAGATTCATGTTAATTATATGTATTACCCGTTTACTCTCAGGTAAACCACAAACCTAATCTCCTGGAGATAATATAATTGAATCGGTACTTTACTCGAAGATAGAGTATTCTCCACGCATCTTATGCTTCATCATAGATAGTGGTATTTAATTTGTAATACCTTTCACGTCTTCCAGCGTAGCATCAGCCTGGATGGCACATGTTTTGATGGCCAGGATATTCTTGATCGTATTCAGTGCGCCAAAGTCGCTGACCTGGAACACAAAGTCATCGTCTGGATCACTGGCAATATCTCGTAGCTCCTCTCTTTCTACGCTCTCTCCGATTCCGATAGCAAAGAGGTAAATCCCTGCCTTTCTCGCCAAAGCTGCCTCATGAGCTGTATGTCTTGGGTTTTTGGATAAACCATCTGTAAACACTAACATGATATGCGCTACCTCTCTTCTGGCAACGTCTTGCGAAAAACCCTGCATTGAGGAAGAAGAAACGTGTAGTAAATAATTCAGAGTCATAAATGGTCACGGTCACTTTGCACGTCTTGATAAAAAAATGTATAGATAATACCTGTATTACAAAATTAGGGATGATCGGTCTCATTACGATCGATTTATGAGTAAATCGCGTGTACATTCTTGTCATAAAGATTTGGTCGTTGTTCACAATGTATGAATTGCTCAAATTATTTACCTTACGGTCCCTAAATCTTGTTCGGATTGAAATAGTTTCTTTGTCTATTGATCGTTGATATTTTACTTATTCAATCGGGGCCCCGAGTGGCCGAGTGGTCTAAAGCGCTCTCCGTTACGGATCACTGCCATCTCACCTCTGTCTGCGTGGGTTCAAGTCTCGGATTCGGCTAATGTGTATATGTGAGAAAGCTTGCCAGTATCTTCTCGTGGGTCGGTGGTTCTTTCCGGGCTTTTCTGGGTTCTTCCTCCACCATTAATACTGGCCGCCATGTATAGCCTATCGTGTGCTGAAAAATGGCGTTAAACCATACAACAACAACAAAAACTTATTCAATCTGTTTACAGTTTCACAGAAGGAATCCAATGTTTCTTTGTTTTGTTTTTTCCTTTTGTTTTGCTTGTTTTTAAAACTCCTAGTGGGGTATCTGTATAGATACTAAATGTTGAAGATATTTCGACCAAACTTGCTTAGCTTTTCCTATAAATTGATTATACATACATTTCCACAAGCAAACAAAAAACATATATCGAGGCATTTATAGATATCCAGATAATACTAATTTGGAATTCGTTTTCTTCAGATCTTAATTAATGCAACAAAATCACTGCATATTGAATTAAACATTTTTCATTAACAGATATCGTACGATTTTTGCATGAAAGTAATAATGTCTATCTAGAGATAATGCATATTTGTTTATATGTTTCAAAGCGATACATGTTTGGTCAGAGAAAGTTTTCTTGAAAACTATAACAATGCTATTTTATTTACATTTCATATATAACAAAGATATCTTCTAGTGGTTTACAAAAGATGAAGGTTAACACATGTCATTTAATACGAAGACAGAATAATCTGCATAAGACCTAATCACATGATGAGGACAGAGTAGATTATGTATCCGACATAAACCTAGTTTGAAGGCTACTGAAGATCAGATGAATAGACACTAAAATTATGTACTTGTGAAGTGAGAATATTGGATGATTCTTTAGCAGCCTGTGACAAATATTGTGTTTTTAAATAAGTGACATTTCTATCGGAGGCAATTGAAGAAGGATGAACAAATACCAGTCATCCTTAAAAAGCATCACAATTACTGAATGATAAGTTTCTGCAGTATGACAATATGACAGGCGTGGAAAAACAGGACATTAGAGTTTAAAGGGCTTAAAACAGATAGTATCCTAATTTGTGTTAATTAAAAAAGGTATAGGGAACAAAACGCAAACTAGAAAAGCAGCATCAGTAAATAATCAACTGGTATACACGAAAACAGCGGCACGGATTAAAACATTCAATCTCCACTCAGCCTCTGCATAATAATGACAAAATACATAGGGTCATAGCAAGCTAATACAAGCATTACTTAACAGTTGAAAAGAAATAATATTTAAACATATAAAATGACTCTAGCTGTGTGTAAACAAGATTAAAAATACATAAAATAAACCTTGAAGCTTTACAATTCTCATGCGATTCAAGTTTATGCAATAGATTTGCTAACTCACCCCAAGCAAGAATAGTAAATGGATTTAGCAACATAGACATTTACTTTACGGAGATCAATTTTTTAAAAATACAAGCCATGAAACATTTTTGATAATTACACTTGCACAGGTAGGAAATTATATAACACAATATGTTCTGACAGTAACAAGCTTTGTTATAAAGTTCATAGAGCTAATAATTTTAGTACAGCATGGCTACAACTTAGACGAAGACATCATGACAAAATCCTAGGACTATATGACAAAGTTAAAAGTAAAATTAGAATGTTAAGTTAATTATAACTACTTAGTTTTGTTCAAATGTGACGTGGTTGTGAATACGCGTAGTATTGTTTACTACAGCAACAACTTTAACGAATCCAAAGACTCGCTGAAATTAGACTTAAACAGTCAAATTCATCCGATGTAGAAAAGTACCCATGGTTAAGAAGCTACATGTGGCTGTACTTGAAGACTTATTGAGAAAAAACTGAAATATAAATGTACTCAAAATTTTATCGAAGAGTAGGCTGATATTCCTACTGACAAATATCCTAATGCTATCCAGGTCTTTGATTTAAAGCTGGCACGTGGCTATCAATGAAGTGCACAATGTGAAATTCAGTCACTACAGCAACATTTACCATTATATAAACAGATCTCAATGTGTATTGCTGCTAACATGAGGTGCTATAGCGTACCGTTTATGACAGTTTGCAAACATGTCATTATGTTAGATGCTTTGTTGAAACCTTTGTTAACAGATCCAAGTAACAAACAAAGCAAAAGCAATTATAATCACATCCAAAGCAGCACTTCTAAGAAACCGTCTTATTACACTACCAATAATTCCAGGCAACGCTAAAGTTGTTTTGTTGTCGTACTTAAAAAAATAATGTCATTTTTTAATCAAGCATCGATTTAATATTTTCCACGAAGGAGATACACATAATCTACTGCCCTTCTTCGCAACCTATTCAAAATTTGATATAAACAGACATAGTGCTCTCAAGAGTAAATCATAATGTACGTTTACGTAGCAACGTTCCTAAAGCTGGACAAGAAATGAAAAACTCACACTTAGATTGCTAAATTCGTAACCTTTTGACTTAACGAATATATATAAAATCTTTAAAAGTCAGAAAAATATCGACCAAAATAATAGAAAACTTTATCAGTACACTTTATCATGCAACATTAAAGTCTGTTCTCATTGTTGCCGGTAGCACATTGTAAATTACAGCTATTGGGTTTTAAAATTTGAAATATAAAATCTTTAACGATAGGTCACTATGCCGTCGGCTCTTAAAATGTTTCCTGTAGAATTTCTTTTCTGACAAAACAGCACACTTTTTTTTCTTTCTCTGGAACAATAAATATATAGATATTTCACAATTGATGAATTCTCTTAGAGGACAAAAACCAATGTTTTGCTCGCACCTTAAAATTTCATCGGGAAAATCCATATAATATTTACATAATAAAATAAATAGGTCCATATAATTTGAATGAGACAACTTTTTTCATGAATGGATTTTTAAAAAAACAAAGAACAGAGTGTTCGTCTAGGGAGTACAATCTAAATTGACAGCAGTACAAAACATGCTGTATATAACCAGAGTGATGGTTAAGCCGTTATTATTCCACAGGCACACCCTGCACGTAACCTTTGATACATGATATCGCATCAGCAGGAGTATTTATTAGAGGAGCATAGCTAAAGGGTTCAATAATAATAAGAATCATTTATCGGCTCATATTTGTTTGGCCTAATGATCTGATGAAGTTTTGATGAACATAGAATTAGGTATGTTACTAAATGGAACAATTACAAAGAAAGACTGATGAAATCAGTTAAAAACGGAGTCAAAACACATCATAACTGGAATTAATTATCAAGCAGACAATGCATGATAATTCAGCACTTACAAAATATCTATAATGCTTTTAGTTAATAAGCGTCTAGAATTAGCGCTTCATGATTGCAAGGAAAACTTGAAAAACTCTGAACTTTTTGTGTTTTGGGATTGTAAAGATATTTGGTATGATATATGTCCCTTTGTTTTCATCACTTTACTATTTGAGTAAAATATCTAATTTTTCACTATTTGAACTCATTTTTTACAAGTTGAGTAAAACAGATCATTCTTTTCATCGTGTAAAATTACTGTGAATAAGTTAAGTTTGTCCTTGTACTGTGTAAGGTCATTTATTTGCATTTTTATTTGTTGCATTATTAGGTTCGTGCGGATTATGTTAATTTGTCCTATATTTGTATCTTATACACGTACATAGTAATCATAATTCTTTTCCCATCCAAATCATTCATCATTAAACATAGTAATTGTATCACCATCAAAAGTATTCTGTTGTAAATCGAAAATCCAACCAGTTATCTAGTTACATTGATTATAGATAATCTAAATATGGTTTTTGTTAATGTTTTCAATTGGCGCACCAGTTTACGAAAACTATATAGAATTTCGTACGAACAACAAAACCGCATACACAAGAACATGTAATTGATTAAAATTGATTAAATTGTTTTTTGCAGTTTTCTCGATTTAAGGAGCAAACATGATGTCAATGAAGAAGACAGTGAATGGTAATGGTCATACATTAGCTAATGTTCAAGAAGGCATGAACATGTAAATGAACAGAAAATAAATTATAGTTGCCCACAAATTATATAATTATTTTGTGTCTGACGCTCATGTAAACATTTTAAAGAATCGCTTTAAACAAAATATGTTTAGGAATGAATAAATATCATTCCTACGGGTAAATTACCTGAAGGTGGGACAAATTGTGATTAGAGTATGCTTGCATTAAATATGATATGGACTAAACATGAACACATTTTAGATTACATTATTATCTTATGTCCAACATCTTTTGCAAGAGGGCCTGCATTAGGTTATTGTTACTCAAAGGGAAAATATTCTTCCTGAGTATTAATAATATATGATGATTGAATGGGGAAGTCTGAGTAAATTTGTCATCGCCTACCACGTCTTATTATTATTAAATAAGTAATCTGGTTACATTCTGAATTCTAAATTTGATTAATTCCACATTCTTTTTTTTTTTTAAAAAACTTTACTTACGTCATTGTTAAGAACAAAAACGATCTGACACTAATGCAAAACGCTCATTATTGGAATACTATCGTACTCATCTGTTGAATTGTCCAGGGATGTTCTTAATCGCTTATGTGATATTAAGTGTATTATCCTTTGGATAAAATTGTTATATTTCATAACAATCTAAGATTTAGTTTTAACGGTCTCATTCTATTGTCGTATATATTTCATTTACGAATTAATTACACTGGTCTACAGCAAAAATGCTTCTGAAATAAATGTATCCCAACTTTACTAATTCTGGGTCACTGAGAAAGAAAATTGTTGATTGGCTCTAGTTTAAAAATTATAATACTGGGTCAGTATATACCACCCTTGATTTGGGAATACCGGATAATAAGTGAGTTATAAATGAAAAGAATCTAAATTTAAACCAGAATTGACTAACATACATCTTTGACTGGATCTATGAAAAAATGTATGACTGGTTTGGTACAGTACTTGCTTTTTAGGTAAAACAAGGAGTGATGCAATCTGCAGAAGGTGTTGCGTTATACATGATATGAATTGCTTCATGTTATTCCTAGAAATCATGGGTGATGCAATAATAACTAAGTTTACATCATTCTGCTAAAAGATTGCCCTATATCAGCTCAAAAATTCATACAGTGAACTTCCAGATGATGCATTTGACCGTGCACCGCGTGGCCAGGAAAGCCTTCCAATTAGAGACAACAAATTGTCTTGGAAACAAGACAAACAACTACAGGCAGTTGGTGGAAAACATACTCAAGACATAAAAAGCCTTGGTTGCAACTTGTCACTAAAGACACATTTCTTGCACTCTCATCGAAACTTTTCTCCACAGAACTGCGAAGCAGTGAGCGACAAGCACGGAGAGCAATTTCACAAGGACATTGCAACAATGGAGAAATGCTATCAGGGCGAATGGAGCCGATCAATGCTTGCAGACTATTCCTGGAAAGCGACAAGGGAAGTTCCTTTTAATGAATACTAGAGAGGAGGCCAAAAAGCGCCGTGTAGACATTGAATAAGGACTAAACTATGTACTTAAACATCTATAATAGTTTTTCACATTTTGTTTCATAATATATTTTATTTATATAACCCTGTTGCTGTTTCTGTAAGTGTTACATCAACAGGACAGGTGACATATTATATAAGCAACCATAAAAACATTAAAAGACCTAGGTTTACAATTTATGATTAAAACTCTGCAATCTACACAACATACAACGAAGTAAAATGTAAAAACTTAAATATCTTAAAAACAGTAGCTAAAGAGTTGTTTTACTTGTCATATTTGAATTCAGCAGATCAAAATCCATAATAAATAGCACATTTTTATCTAAGAAGCAGACGACGTCTAAAACATGGTAGACCAGCGTTATTTGCAAAACTTCAACTTAGTAATTTGATTTTGTTAGTGGTATTTTTTTTTATATTTTCATTGGTGTATGCTTTAACTGTTGTTCTTGTTTTGATATTTTCCACCTTTTTATGATACGCACACCGTTCGTCCATTTAACTTATCTATCTGAAATTACTGTTGTTTTTTGTCTCAAATTTATATTCAGTTCAAACGAGGTAGTTGAGTCATGGCAGCAGTTCGAGTAATATGACACGGTATATTCATTTCCAGTTTTAAACACAGCTGCATGGAAAGCATAATGTTTCTAAGGTGAATTTCTTTTCTTTCCAATGAATGTAACAGGTACTGTATATATTATCTCTGTACCATAAAAATAATTCAGCAAATTATTTTGCAAGCGAGATAAATAATTCTCATCTGGAATTAATTTCTCTAGAACTAACGGCTAGTGTTTAATAATGGAAGCGCATGTGTAATAAAATTTCTAAATCTGCTTCTAAAATGCTTCAAGTATCAGTTTTCTCTGATATCTCCAAAATGTGTAGATCTATCATTCCTAACAAAGACTCCACCATAAATTTAATTTATCGATGACTTATGCACTACCAGCTTATATTGACTTATGTCCCACTGTAACTATTGCTGGCATCTAGGTACATAGTGAATAAAATTGACCTTGAAATATATTTTGCATTTTTGCAATTTAAATTGCCTTTGTCAACTCTGTACTCCATATTTGTTTGTTAAATTGCTATCGTCTTGCATTATACTTTCAATGAATGTGCCTCTCATAAAGCTGTCCTTGGGACGATTTCTTTCGCATATGTATGGCATATATTTGATTTAGTAATATATGGATCATGTTCGTATGCAAACATAATATAATGTGCATATTTTTGACATAAATGTTATACCCTGCTTTACAATACTACGCAACACTAAGTAACCTACTGGATTGATTTCAAATGACGCATGATGTTTGATTGTCCAAGGTTTTGTCGCCAAATTTGGAAATCGCTAGTTTTTCTGATTACAAGTGTATGACTAAAGGATGGCGATACGTCCCAATTCATAGAAACTAACACATAAAACGTTTAACTGATATCAATAGTTTAACATTTCTTAACTCGGCAAATTCCATGAATCATGTATAACGAGTTTTCCGCGCCATGATATGGTCTTTTGTGTTCTTGTACCTTATATAGTGTATTGAAGAAAGAGAAAAATAGCTTCAGAAATTTTGTTCCAAAGAGAGATATATGCTTTTGATATCTATTTATTTACGATAATACTAACCTTCACGAATGCTTTATTTTAAGCTGAAGACACCGTCCTTCATTAGGAACAAAATATTCATAAATGGTTAATATGTTAATATGTCCTTATCTTGTATTTCACTTACTATGATATATTTCACGTTTATATATATATATATATATATATATATATATATATATATATATATATATATATATATATATATATATATACTCATTGTTTGTGTGTACTTTAATCATATCGGAGACTGCATAGTAAACGGTCCATACTCAATTCGTTAACCACAATAAACGAGGAAGTTCAATCGTCTGATCGTTGAATCCAGCTAATAAAATATAGAACCACCTTACCGATTTTTTCCAACGATTTTTTGATTCAAATAAAATCGGCATGCATTTACAAGTCTTGAAATTTTAATTCTATTTAAATTCGATCTTTTCATCTTCTTTAATTCGTGTCTAGTTAGAACACGTATTAAGTAGGCCGAACTGTCTTTTCGTCTTTGTTTTGGTATTGGTGCTTCGGGTATCGAAGATCATTTTGATTTATTTAAACAGAAGTATTTTGCAATTTAGTATGTATTGCCTTTCATACTTACCATTTAACATTTGTCATAATTTTCAGAAAAATAATCTCTTGGGTGACTATGGACTCTACAACGCACCATGTACCACCAGTAGTGAGAGGAGACGCCATGTTTGCACAGCATATCTTTAATATGTAACCTCCGATAGGACTTATGATTTACAATCGTACCTAAGGTAAGTGTGTACAGCACGACCATTTGCAAATATTAACCAAGTCAGGTGATTTTCCAGTCCCACTATTTTATTATTTCATTATCTCCATTTAATATTCAAATATATAATGTTAGGTCTGTGACAGCAAGTATCAATTTTGTAAAATAATGTTACCCCAATATTACTGTCATTGAATTCTAATTTTTGTGAAATAATAAACACTCCCTAATCTTACCAGTGCACTATTGGTCATTGTTTTAAAACTAGTTCCATATTCTTACTACACCTGTAGATATGAATTTTTATTTTAGCATTGTTAGAAAACTATTCAAATCAGCTGGTGTGCTGCGCTGTTGTCCTAAAATAGCAGAGAAATTGTGAGTACAAGAATTTGAAGTTCCTTAAATTTCTCCCTGTATTTAGTTCTGATTGAAAGAAAAGCGAAAAGTAAACTATTTCAATAGTACTATTTCAACTTTAATTATCTACGAGAACTATTTATTTACTTATTTCTAGTGCTACACCAAAAGGAAACTAGGGGAGTATTACATCAACTGAAAGTATGCTTACAAAGGGTATTTTCAACAGTAGCCAAAAGCACGTGACCTGAGCAGCAAACTATCTCTAGACGGGCGAATCTCACTATCTTTTATTTACGTTGCGAGTGAACTTTACATTTTACTTTCCATCGTAATCGATGCTCAATGTTATGATACAAACCCACCACCAAGAGAAAGAAAAACCACGGAAAAGTGCTGTAACACAAGTACCGGCAGATGAGTTGTCCTTTACCTGCTCGCGGACAAATCGAAGCGCCATAGCCGTATCGGTTCTTCCCATCAGGAACGTAATGTTGGAGACACGTTCTACAAGCACTGCTTTGTCTTGCCTAGATTCCAAGGTTATCTCGGGGTTGACGTAGTCACTGAATGTAATCACGCCGACTCTTGTCTTGTCTTCCGAGATGTCGAAGATGTATATCAAGTCGCGGACGAAGGATAGTTGCTTTTTGAAGTCCTCGGGCCAGATGCTGTTGGAGGCATCAAGCACGAAATATATATCTGCTGGCTTCCCACCACAGTCTAGACAAAAAACGAATATATATATATATATATATATATATATATATATATATATATATATATATATATATATATATATATATATGATAATTGTGTTTCAATATGCATTAACATTCTTGTCACTTTATTGGCATTCATAATATTTGTGTGAACAAAGATAACAATGCGGAAAGATTGTTTTCTTTTCTAATATGCGAAATCTCAAAATGACAGTTATGTGCTTGAAGGTTTAGGGTTGGGACGTTTCCGGTTATACATAGCACTGTGTTCGCAGTTTCTAATGGTTCTGTAGGGAAGATAAAATTGACATAATATGAGATTAATAAGCATTTCAAGCCACCTGCGTTATATGAGGTTTAAAACCTAGAATTTATTTAATTTTCCTCTTATGGCAATGTGTTTTGCCATTTTAACCTTTACATTTTGTGGGGTCTGTCTATTTTCGAATCCACTCCTCTAAATGGTTTCTACTGTGAACAATGTCGAAACTTTATGCAAGACAAAAGTGATTTCATGTAATACCAAGATTGGAATATCGATTGCTGAGAGGTGAGATCACGTTTTTTTAAAAAGTATTATCTAGGTTTTACAAAATAAAACCAACAAATAAAACCCAAGTATAATTATATCATTACTAAAACTGACAACCAAGATTTCTTGTATCGATTATCATAAAAGGTCTAAAATGTTTATAACATTACTGTGAATTTGGAATTAAGTCAAATCTTATTGTCTTTTCTCATACATAACATGCTCATGCAGGAATAGTTTAATGGTCCATTATTTTTATTTGACAATCGAGAGGGTGTTAAACAATTTGTAAATGTCGATATTTCATGGACCACTTTGCTATAACATGTTTGAAAACAAGCCATGAAAAACATTTCTTGTACTTAAATCATTTCTATATTGACTGCTAAGTACGTTTTGTAGAATGTATTAAAGTCATGGCGTCTCATGCAGATTGCATATATGCACGCGATTCTCAAAGAGCCCACTTCTGTAACAGTGGCGACTATATCAGTAACATAGTACATTCTTATTATATCAAGTGCAGGTGGAGACTTTGATCAGATATTAAAGTAGATATGGCTGAAAATAAATCATCCTCTTAATTACTGTATATCTGCGTCTTTTTTAATGATTAGGATCATATGATATTCAATTACGAAAGAATTAAATATATAAATGGTATAAAAAGTATTCCAATAAACTCTGAAAATGCTGCTACCCACTGAAAACCAGTCGGCGTGAAGTGGTAACAAAAACAGTCTTCTTTGTCTTGGGTTATAACCCACGGCTTTACTTCCTTACGTGCAGGCGTTATCGCTGCTGTATGAATTTTTATATTTTTCCTTTCTTCGTAGCTTGGTTTTAAACAACGCTGTAAAATGTAATTGTTTATAAATACGAAACCTTCCCCTAAAGTCATTTTACCATGTTAGATTATACTGAACAGAAAATATGCTAATTACTTGAATCTTCTTTGTCACAAGACGCTTTAAGTACGTTACAAAGTTTCAATTCCCCTTTTTTTAAAAGTATGTAATACTGAATCAGCTTAAAAGGTTGTATTTGTTTCAGTGCATTTATTAAATAAAATAACTGTTTTCTTCTTATGTAGTATGTGCTCTGCATTATCAATTTAGTACAAAGTAAACACTGGACTTACTGCTGACGATAAGGCTTGGGTCGATGTCACTAGCTACTCTGCTTTGATTACGTAATCCAGGTAATGACCAATCAACTCCATCTGTCCCAGATGGAGACTTGGTCTCGGTATCGCCATATTTGAATGATGGGTAGGCACCCCCTTCAACAGATCCCAGTGATATTGTTCTAATATTTTCAGTGCTTGAGCCTGTTCCAGGTTTTGTAGAGACATGTCCACCTTGATCCTGGACAGAAAGGCTGACGAACCTCCCAACTTCTGGAAGGGTCATATCGCGGCCGCTCTCAACAGCAGGAGCTTGTTCCTGCCTGTTATTTTGTGATCCCAGTGGCATGCCTTTAGAAATGTCAATATCAGGCGTCGATACGGCTGGTTCCTGGTCCCCTGTAACCCTACCGCTGGGCTGTTTCTGTCTGGTGCTTGGAGATTCCAGTGGAGACCCGCTTGAGAGATCAACATTAGGGATCCCAACTGGCAATATCCGATCTCCAGTGCCCTCTTCGCTACCGGCTTTAGCTGACTCTCCGGTTTTAATCAAGCCATCCTGTCGACTTCCTTTTGTAGTGCTTTCTACAATTAGTCCTTGATCTCCTTCTGTTGGTAGACTCGCTACTCGAGCTTAAAAAGGTTAAATATTTGTTTATGACAAAAATACGTGGTGAGTCGACACAAAGATGTCTTAAGAACGAGATAAAAACGTGAATAATTTGTGCCACCATTTAAAATCCTTTATTTGAGTCACTCAGGACACGTTTTGCATATTTCATCGTATCTAAAAAATTAGATATTTTAAAGCAACGTGTGGTCTATATTGTTTTCATATACCAATTTAAGCTTTTGCCATCGTTAGTTCTCTTCTGAAAGTTTCTTTTTATGAATCAATAAAATTAATGAATTATTCCATTTTGCTAAAATGTAGAAATCGTACTCAAATACTTTATGAAAATTAAAGTTAAAAAAGGCGAGAAAGTGACTGGTTTTATAGCTCGTCTACATGATCGAAAACATTATTGTATGATATTACTGGTAGCGATAGAAAAGCATTCCGATATTTTAAGAAAAAGAACAGATTCACTAAGAAACACATTCATTCATAAATATCCATTAAATTATTATACAGACTTTATTTTTCTAAACGTATCAAATTATATTTTGTGTTATTTACTGGTAATTAATGTAAACTATGTTCGAGCTCACGGTATCGGGAAGTTGAACCAATGTAATACCATGGTATGCCTACCTGTCCCTTGTTCTTCACGAATCCTCTGACCATCTAGCGTTGTTCCCTCTCTTTTTCCAGTCCCACTTATGATGATTTTATCAGATGCGCCTCTGCTGCCATCAATATGTGAACCAAATGCAACATCTCCGCCGTCTTTTGTAGTAATAACGACGTTGCTTCCGTTCAACTTCTCAACCCGATGCTTTTCAAGTCCTCTCAATGGAACAATTGTTGTGGATGAAGCGATAGTCATCGTTGGTGCTGTAGTTGTTAGTGTTGCTGGAATAGACAAAAAGATGCCTTTTTTACGGACATGAATATTTCAAGATAAAGTAATGAGCTCTTGTTTGTTTGCACGAGAACTAGAGATAAAACGATGATGAATGTCCGCATTTCTAAAACTTGCACACCCACTCCCGCCCCACACCGCCACACCCGTTCTCTTACACCTCACTCCTTGGGGTT
The DNA here is from genome assembly GCA_028554795.2 of Sinohyriopsis cumingii. Lineage (NCBI taxonomy): Eukaryota > Metazoa > Mollusca > Bivalvia > Unionida > Unionidae > Sinohyriopsis > Sinohyriopsis cumingii. Next base: position 118,061,270 of record CM068827.1, read on the forward strand.
TCAGTCAGGATTAGATTCATATGATGTGGCTTCTCTTTCTTCGGAAACATCATTCCATATATTTTCACACTCCTTCAGTCGCTGTTACTTGGAGTCAGTTACAAGCAAGAGTCCATATCACTTTGTTAAAAATGTGAAATTTCCCGTTGACCCTGTTCAACAGGAGGGTGAGGGGTGTTTGGTACCATTTATAATCAGAATTATTTATTCTCATTACTTATCATCCTGAAACATCCGACTGACTATGATAACTCTCCCCCGGTAGATGTAGATGGAGTTTAGGTTAAAAGGATAACAGTGACGACGGACATACAGAGGGACGCACGGAGACACTAACGGGCGGATGGATATGAGCTATCAAAATTTATTCGCAAACGTAGGTATATAAAGATCGAGAAAAAATTATTATGCATTTATTGTCTATATGAGTCTTAAGGCCAGTTAAGCCTCACAGTATACGAGTGATTGTAAAGTATGTAGTTGACATACAAATGAGGACTGGAATGGATTTCTGCATCGCCCCTTCTTCTATATTTATGCCATCAACTGTGTAGGAAAAGTATTGTTAGTAACAATAAATTATATTGAATATCTGAATACTCACATATTCTGATTGTCAGTTTAACTCATGCCCAAGGAAAGAAGTTGCATCTCTCTCTAATATAACAAAACATTAGACATCGTTGATAAATTTTAACGTATGAACTTTTAAATAGTTGCACTGCAGCTGTTATCATCTGTATCGATATATATATATATATATATATATATATATATATATATATATATATATATATATATATATATATATAGAGAGAGAGAGAGAGAGAGAGAGAGAGAGAGAGACTTTAACTTCGCCTTGAGAATATTATTGGAACAGGGTGTTTATAATGTTCATCATTACCTTGAAAACAAACTCCATACGTGTATATAATTCGATAGCCACACATCTATCAAATTATTACAAATCAGAAATCTATAAGGCTAGAAACAAAGATATGACACATAATGCGTTGGGTATAATTTACATGTCCTCCGTGCTCTGTTATTATTATTATTATTATTATTATTATTATTATTATTATTATTAATAATGATGTTGTTAATAATAATAATAATAATAATAATAATAATAATAATATTATTATTATTATTATTATTATTATTATTATTATTATTATTATTATTATTATTATTTAAAAACTAGAAGTAAATATGTATGTATTTGTCTAGCACTACACACTTGGATTCCAGTCGTAGAATATATAGATAAAGGGCACTGAAAATTGCGTTAAAAACATCGTTAGTTTGGTTGCTTTTGTATCTGTCTCTCGGCTGCTCACTGACGTCGACTAAATTAATGGTTGAGCGTGTGCACGGTTGGGTGCCATTTTGGTACATCGTTATATGAATCTAATTTTGCTAACATTCGTCGTAAAAATATTCCTCAAGCACTCTCTGATTCTTTTTAAATAGGATCAAACTGCCTATTGTATGTAAATTAATTAAAGTCGACAAAGGCTTTGACTTGGTTCCCGGTGTTTTACGTTTAACAAAGACATTATATCCTGCCCAGGAACGTAGATACAGTACCCTAACCTAGGACACAAAGGCAGCTGATCCAGGTTAATCACATGGAAGAAATCAGAACCTTTGTCTCGTTGTCACGACTCTAACGTCTTAGGCTCTTGGCGCTGCCGTTCGAAGTACTCACATTGTTTGAGTATGTGATGTGATCAAGGGAAAGGTTTTAAAACCTCACAATTACTAATCATTTTTAAAATGAAAATTCTTTAATAACTGAAGATAAACCAAGACATGTTTAACCCAACCACTTCTTGACTTCATATATGTTGGTATAAATTAAATTGATATACCAATACTATTGGTATATCAAATTGCGATCCGCCCATTGCGCAATAATACTTATACAGAAACATTCTTGCAACGGTGCCCTTGCAACTGCGTGATGCCCTCCCATTAATCACTAGTTAGCAATGACAAAAACTATAAAAAGTATTAGTAATCCTTGTTTTCTAAATGAATCTAATATGGTACACAATTGCATCGCAATATTTTCTGCTTTCCGTTCCCCCTCCCCTCTCATGCATAAGGTACAAAATGCGTAGAAATCTGGAGCGAGAGAAAAAGATTTTGGTCTGGTTGAAAACCTTGAAATTGAACTTGCATCAAGTAACCTACAAGAATATTGTTCGTCGTGTGCACTTTTCTTGGAATTTATCTACAGTGTTTATATTTATATAATCAATGATATAAAGTTGTAAACCCTGTCGACAGTATACGGTAAATATCTTGGTTAAGTGGTACACATACTGCGATGTATTTAATGTTTTGCTGGTGTTGTTGTTATTTCTTAAACCTAATTTAATGTTCTAAAAATCGATTATTATTAAATAAATATGAAATATTAAAAGGCCGCAACCCCAGTTATCTCTGTCTCTGTCTCTCTTTGTCTCTGTCTCTGTCTCTGTCTCTCTCTCTCTCTCTCTCTGGAGCATCGTAGCAAGATACGGGCGGAAATCTATGAAAAGACGAGCGTAGAGGAGTTTCACCTATCATCCCACGATTTCTCTGGACATATGAATGATGGTAAGAGTTACTGCAAACTTACCAAAGGATATGAGAGAGAGAGAGAGAGAGAGAGAGAGAGAGAGAGAGAGAGAGTTTTTATGGTCAGTAGTACCGTTATTGAAACAGAATAATGACTTAGAGCAACTGTAAATATATTACAATATTTTAATTACCTCTTGTTGGTTCGTCATTTCGCTTAGTTTCTATTCCACACTAATGTCCATGCGCCGGTATGTGAATGGCTGAGCGTTCATGTGAATGGTGTAGCTGTGTGTTTGTAGTGCTCTATTTTCTCCATTAAAACCATCGTTCATGTTAAAATTATAAGTGTATTATACTTATTTAATCAATGTGAATAAAAAAAGAAACTCGAAAAAGAAAACAATCAACTCATTCATATTCATAGGTGATTGTAAATATCAACAAAAGGCACAGAACTACGTTTTGAAGCGGACACACTCGGGATGTGAGAGTTCATTCTGTCAATACACAGCCCCCCCCCTCTAGTTCAAAGGGCATATATATATATATATATATATATATATATATATATATATATATATATATATATATATATATATATACACACATTGTACGCTGTATCAAAGGCAAACCACTCGTTGTATAAATGTTTCATTTAAAGGAAACACGACATGCCTCGTTTCCTTGTAATGAAAAATGTATACATCTCTTAATCTTAAAAATCTCTCTCTCTCTTTCTCTCTCGCACACACACACACACACACACACACACACACACACACACACGCGCACACACACACACACACACACACTCTGACACACATGCACACATTTTTATAAGATATGTTGACAACTTATTTCGTTAATTCTAATGTGAGGATTTAAATAATGTTTCTTCAAGGGCATGATTAACAAACGCGGGAAGGCAGTTTGTATGTTCATATTACTTAGTCTTATAATAGGTGTAATACAGGTCAATACTGTTGGTCTTTTTTTTTCTTTCTCTGTCCCGAATTTCCACGGTAGTCGCTTTGATTACGTTGAAGATGTTGGATTTTCCCGCTCTGGTAGTGTGTTATTGACCTTTGCGCATGCTTGAATGCTTGTATATTTAATTGTTCAGATGTTCAAATTTGTTTTGTGTAGGAGTGCGCGGATATCCAGTTATTTCTTAGCTTTCGCCCTAGTCGCTAAGGTCAACCCTCGAAAATGGTTCCAACATATTAGCAACCCACTAGTTTCCATGCTTCAGAATTATTCTTGGCATGGTGCCCATCGCATACCATACGATTAGTACAAACATCTCAAAACAAATAGTTCCTTGCAACGACACACGAATGACATACAAAACTACACGAGTCTAGTACATGCATGTTTACTGTTTACAGTTTTGTATTATGGCACTCTGGCATCCTTCCTAGTAAGTGTACGCGTGCGTGCGCGCCACTTTGTGCATTGGGTGTTTATACTTTTACAATTAAATTAGATTTACGTTCTCTGTACCTGTTCAATGTCTTCATGGACACGTCATGGCACGCGTGCTGGAACACACGAGCTAGCATTGCGATTTACATCATAGAGCTTTACATCTCCCACTTGATTTCAAGTCCAAGTAAGCGCAGGCTCCATTAAACGCCAGCATCCATAATACTTTTGTATAAAAGCAGCAAGCGAATCTAACGCCCTCCTCCACCTTTCTGAAGTCAAGTGGTTGATTTAATGGAGCAGCGTTTTGACTTTTTAAAGGATGTCCTTCTTAATTCATGATAAACTAATAATTTGCTGGCTTCTGAAATTCCATTTTCAACCAATTGGAACATTTCATTTACATATATGTAATGAACAATCTCAAGACGTTAGGGACCATTTAATGATGCAAGGTCTGTGATTTTAATAGTTTAAAATTGGCTGAAACCAAAAAATTCTACTTGGCTAGCTTGAATGAGTCTTTTCATGAATTTTCATTTAAATTGGTTAACAAATAAATTAATTTCAAGTCGATTTATTCCCATTGAATTTGAAAGATTTCTCAATTTCTGTAGAATATTCTGCTATTTCTAAATAGGCAAATACTCGAATGGAATGTTGGAAAACAAAGGAATGCAAATATATTGGCAACGGCCATGGAAATATTTATTTTAATAAATACACTATTTCACCTAAAAATTACCCTTTTAAAGCATAATTATTTTCAATTTGGTAATGATAAACATGTATGCAAGGAACTTGTTAATATGAAAGCAACTTCACCACTTGGTCGCTTCCTTTCTCATTAGCAGCAACTGCATCAATATCAACACAGCTCATAATTTGGGAATTACTATTTTATCGAGTTCAAAGACTGTGCATTTTAGCAAGAAAATAAGAACCAAAACACAGACAATGTAGTTTTAACAACAAAAGTCAGAAGCATCATAAAGGAGCTCGATACAGGCGTTTAGTTCAACATGTCGATGGACACTGCAGAGGACAACTAGGCCGTTGGTTTTACCGCCAACGTGTCCAGTAGTATCATTATGGGGCTTTGGGATTATATTTGCTGATCTAGGACAAACTCTTCTATACCCCATGACAGACACTCCCCCTTCCCAGCTGACTCCCCCAAGCGACGTTACTACAAACTATCCCAATATGCTGATAGGGACCGACTACTATGATTCCTGATCGCAACTATACTGCATAACATATTATGCGGAAATTGTTTTCCTCGCGTTAAAATATATAGCAAGCAACAAATGTTATTATTGATCATAACTATACCACCATGTCGGCCAATTCTGCGCGTCGGGTAATTCTTCGCAAAGATATGTCATTTCTGTAAACATTGGATCACGTGTTATTTTGGGTCAAACATCCATTTTGTATCAAGAAAGAACGATCGTACTTTAATTAAGACAAGTGACATTCATAAACTGTACAAAAATATCCCATATTTCGACTCGAAATGCATATGAAAGTATGATTTCTAAATGTCAACATGAAGACCCACTCCATGACCTTCTTGAACCTGTAACCCAGAAAATCCTATTTACTATGTATCTTTTAGAATCATACAAAGAAATACATAATATCAAAGATGGAAATGTATAACTTAAATATATTTTGCATCTTAATCAAAGTTTCACATTTTGCAAGAAGTTGTTCCACACGCACAAATTCGTCTGCTACCCTACTTATCAACTTGCCGCTATAACTGTATTCTAAAGAAATTCCCCGGCGTATAGTCTGTTTCTAAATTCTTTAGTAATTGTTCCCCATCAACAAGACGTCGAAAACACATTACATCCTATTCATTGTTGTTTCTCTTCCACATAATAGTTTATTTTGTTTTATAAAATGTTGAACCTTACTATTTTTTACAAGATCGGTTTAGTTTGTTTAATATCTCTTGCCATTTATTGACATTGTTACGTTGAATTTTGTAAAACTTGCTATAAACCTGACCTAATTACTCGACTGAACTGCTGACAGAAACAGTCCAAGTAATATATTTCATTTCTGTAGCCCGATGGATAAACGTTACATCTTTTCAAAGATGTGCGCAGAATAGGCCGACATATCGCGAGTCATGAAAACATGAGGTTGGTATCCCATATGTCCAAAAATTAATATTAGTTTGAACAGAATATTTTGGTGACTATTGCCTCTTTAAAAATGGTAAGCATTGCGGTATTTTATTTTAGTCATTGGTCGAATTCTGTATGCGTTTCGCTTCAATATTGGGGACGGAAACCTTACGTGCACAGAAATGCCCGACAGCATTGTACTGGATATATTTTACGGATATTGATTTCTGTGTGTGCGAATATTTTATATTGATTGTAGCTATACTGTATATAATATATTTTTAAAGACTGCTTCCTTTAACATGAGAATATATTTTGCCACAGAATTATCATAGTTTTAAACGTTTCCTCTTGGACAGATCAATAACGAGATATAAACGTGATTGGCCCACCTTACCAAAAAAGTAAAGTAAGTTGGCTAAATACTAACGTTATGGTTTATGAGAATTGAATTAGTTGTTTGTGCCCTATATCAACAGACACACCTAGCAGACAATGATCCTGATAAAGTTATGGCTGAAATTGCTGGTTATTTTAGGAATAACCCGTGAGTTCTGTACGTTTTAAACCTTTAGTTTATATCTGAAACTTTTAGTCACACGGGAGTTTCAACGCAGGTATCTGACGAATGCTTACAAAAATGGCCGAGTGGTCTAAAGCGCTCACCGTTACGGATCACTGCCATCTCACCTCTGTCTGCGTGAGTTCGAGTCTCAGCCTCGGCTAACGATGTTATGTGAGAAAGCCTGCCAGTAGCTTCTCGTGGGTCGGTGGTTCTTCCCGGGGTTTTCCAGAGTTCTTCCTCCACCAATTATAGCCATGTATAGCCTATCGTGTGCTGAAAAATGGCGTTAAACCCTACAACAACAACTTACAAAAATGCAGTGTAATGCATTTTCTCAGTAGCGCTAATGGTTTGTCGAAAAGTCGGGACATAAATGTGTGAACGACAGTTATCCGCCTTAAAAGTGGAAATACCTGAATAACATTCTTAAAGGCTAACGATCTAACGATGAATAAGATACAGTGATATATAAACATTATTGCATATATCCCTATTTTGTCGAACCGGTTATTTCTACACGGGAATACCAGACATGTATGATCACAATGTGTCGTATCTTGCTACTGTGACTTGGTAATGATAATTCTTTCCTTTGTTTTTATTAATTTCATCCTTTTTCTCAATATGTTCGACTGATTTTATTACAGGTGGATCTCTCTTTCTGCCTCTGGTTCAGTGACGCATATAGTTTTGGAGACATTATCCATCGACATTCAATATAATATTTAACATGGGATTTCATTAACACCCAAAGGCATTTGGTCTCTCAAGAGTTGTGAAAATTAACATCTGTCGAAGAAAAGGGATGGGTTCCAAGATTTACATCCTTTTCTATGACAATCTTATGTGCACGCACACCTTTCATATAAACATTTGTCAGACATCACATTTTAAGTAAGAAAGGCAAATTACACCTATTAATTTAAGCACATTGATTTATCTTATGATTTTGGAATAAATCATCTAATTAATTTTCAAATGAATCATTTTGAATCAAATATTAGTACGATATACAGAATTAAAAAATTATATCAACTATCAGCGTGTAGCATGGTAGAATTCGAATTATTACCATTTTTACTGTAATATTTGCATGCTTTTCTCTAAAACTGAGAAATCTTGAAGTGGCCACATTTTGCAAGTTATTTGTGTTCTTCTCTCATAAGAATACTCAATTTAACGAATCAAATTCGGAGAAGCTGTCTCCCAGTATTTGCTTTAGTGTTTTGAACAGTTGATTTACTTTGTTTATAATTCTTATTAAACCATGAAACATGCTTACTGATTTTCATTCATGTTGCCTATTTTTTCGAGTTTTAAAAGTTAAAAGTAATTTTCTCACAGATCTCATATGAACAAATGCAATATCACTTATTAGCAAGGCTGATGTGTGTATATATATATATATATATATATATATATATATATATATATATATATATATATATATATATATATATATATTCTATCACGTACAAACAAGCTATAAAGTAATCCAATTCAGCAGCTGTTAGTTAATATTTGTTAATATATAAGAATTCGTACTCCTATCCTGTAGCATTTTCTTTTCAACAGTTTGACACCAGAGATTTTGTTTTGTATTAGAGCTGAATGCAGTAGCTGACATGTGCATGGCTGCCAGTAAAAGTCATAAAAACAGAAATCAATTATTTGATCACATAAAAAATATAGTTGGATGGTTGTACATAATTGCGTTCGATTGTGCCAAAACAAGATCTTACAATTTATATTTAATAAGGGTTTTCGCATTATCGTTGTATATATACAGGTCGGTATTACTGGCCGTATGAATTAATAATGCTATTACTGAATATTGGCATCAGGAAAATTGGCATCAGGAAAATGGAAAGTCTGTTGTATATGGTTCTTGTTGGGATCAATAAAGAACTCCATTTATATACTTATTTCATCCCTTTGTATCAGATACATGCTTGCTCTGCTGACTAGCGGCATGATACTGGTCCAGGAGCGTGAACCTCTTAAGACAAGTTTTCCTGTCTAATGATCCACTTGAAATATGTGCTTCCTTTGCTATCAGCTTAATACTACCTGCCAGAATGCATTGTTTTCTACTGACGTCATACAAATCCCTTTAGTCAATCACTTTGCACAGAACCTGCAGTTTGAAAATATCTTTGCTGAAAATGCATAAGTCGGTGAGGAGGAAATCTATACAGCGGTTGGAAAAGAACTTGGTTAGCGTTACTTGCGATTTCAAACGTTGGCGTAGCTCTAGATATGGATTCATGTAGGTGACAGAGCTTATTCTCGCAAGTGACTCGCGCCTGTGGAATCCACTCTGGCTATAAACTATTCACTCTTGCGTCGAAATTTTATCTCAGATTCTTATGTTATATTTTAGAAAGACTCATTAAATACCAACAGAATAAAGAACGGGACGACGGGGAATTTTTCCGGCAAGGAATGAATATTAGCAATTGTTCAAATTCACAATATATTTCAAAACAACTAATATTTTCACAGTTAAAACTACCGTATTTATTTTGCGAACTGTGAATTAAATAATCAAAAGTAAATACAATCAGAAAACATTTCAAAATATTTCTTTCAGCCACAAGAAACAAATGCTCCTTTAAGTTGTTTTGTAATGTGTGTTACATACGTAGCTAGATGTTCTTGCTTAGCAACGGGGCCGCGAACAGGGTGGGGCAATTAGGACTAAATTCCGGGAGGGCCCAAAGCCGAAAAGAATACATTTTTTAAAAAATATAATTCATAGGGGACTTATGGAGAATGTTTCCTAGGGCCCACAAATCCTGTCCGCGGCCCTGCTTAGCAATCATAGTGTGAAATGTATTCAGACACATAGTACAGCCGTTTTGCGTGATTTCATCAACAATCTTGCGTTATCTTAGGCTTATTCATTGTTGTTGCTGGGATTTATGTCATACATATTTTAATGCTTAGATACTAAAAGAACATCAGTCAGACAACCTGAACAGAAATTTTATCAAGATATGCTTGACATATGGGAAAGGCATGTGCTGCATGATAGAAAAAAAAAAAACAACCTCTTATTATACATTCATACCTCTATATAGGACTTAAGGCGTTAAATAAGTGCATCGATAAATGGTTAATGCAAGTGAACTTGACGCAGTGGTGGATTCAGGTTCTCTAAATAAGACCGCGGAGACAGGTTGCATCATACGGTCTCAAAGACTACCTTTAAACCTCAATATTTGACTACCTTATACACATGCTTATAAGAGGAGTTAATTGCAAACTGTCCAATCCAGATCTGCCGGCGCATTATACGCCGGCAGATCAGGATCTGTGCCTATTTTTTAAAGGAGTAATTAGTAGAACAAACAACATAGACCCTGATCTGCAGGCGCATTATGCTAAAACAGATCAAGATCTTTCCTGGTTGCAGTTTGATTCGTCTTATAAGCGAATACAGACGGTATATTTACATATGAACACGTCTCCACTCAGTGTCAAGTAGAAACGATTACCATCTAAAGTTTAATATAACGGGAACTTCCTCATATTACTTAACTCTAGTGGCGACTCGAAATTTCAGGCTATACTATTTTTTATTTCATTCTCTGATTGACCAGGCAATTAGGGAAATATTGTTCTCATTGTTCGGTTTGAAGAATTTATATCTGAAAAGAAATTTGGACAGTGTATAATTACACATACGTTTCCTATAAATGCCAGACAGTTGTGCCAGAAGGCTCCAACACATTAGATCACTGTCAAGAAAACGCTTTCGAGGATCTAACATATACATTTCTTAAGTTACGGTGCTTTGATAGATTTAAAATGAAGATATACTTTGACACATTTAAAATGAAGATATGCTTTGATACATTTTAAATGAAGATATGCTTTGATACATTTTAAAAGAAGATATGTTTTGATACGTTTTAAATGAAGATAAGCTTTAATACTTTTCAAATGAAGATATGTCGTGATACATTTCAAATGAAGATATGCTTTGATACATTTTAAAAGAAGATATGCTTTGATACATTTTAAATGAAGATATGTTTTGATACATTTTAAAAGAAGATATGCTTTTGATACATTTTGAATGAAGATATGCTTTGATACATTTAAAATGAAGATATGCTTTGATACATTTTAAAGGAAGATATGCTTTGATACATTTTAAATGAAAATAAGCTTTTATACATTTTAAATGAAGATATAGCTTTATAACTATAAACTTTATGAATCAATTAGAGAGGATGCAGTAGTGCGTAGATGAAACGATACCGTAAATCCTTATTCACAGATAGTCTTTAAATGTATATGTTTTTGCAGAGAGTTGAAAAATTGCGACTAAAAGATAGATTCGTGTCAGTATATCCTATTGTTAATTAATATGATCCTACATAAGATTTGTTGTGGGATAGGATATTGTGGGGAAGAAAAATTCCACCTGAGGGCAACATTTCAGGGTAAGACAGGAGCCTTGCCATGTGTCTGAAACAGAATTTCGATGCAGAGGTTGGAATTTTCGTATCCAACAACGATGCATAATGAAGGATTATTATTTCTTACATTTCTCAACCAAAAAATGAGTCTGCCTCTAAATGCTATATTGTGATGCATCTTTAAAATAGCGAAACTAACATAGAAAATGTCAACACTTTAAGATAGAGCTTACACAGTTATATTTTTACTGGACTGCGTTTAAATACATATAGACGTTCAAAGGACAGTGACAGAGACCTCCCTGATAAGACAATACACAGCGTCCGAAATTGTGTAGAAACGACAGCCTGCACATTGATACAACTATGAACAGGTACGAAACAAAGTCCAAAGATCACATCAGACAGACAAAAGATGATGTAGTACTCGGTTCAGCTTTGATACGGAAGTGAGTTTCCTTTCATGTATAATAAACAAATGATTAACGAAATGTAATTAATTTAAAAAAACGGAATTTTATGCATATTCTCTTTGCTGTTCAACACCGGATATATTTTTCAGACGTTGAATACGAAAACAGTCAGAGGAAGTTTTAAGCAAATGTCACATTTTCTCTGACGTTTCCCAATATTGGTTTCATGGCCATAAATGCAGAATAATAGGATCAGTACGACAGATTGTGTTTAAATACCTAATTACATTTATCATGTAGTTTTGTTTCTTGATTGCCGCATATTGTGTAAACTAAACACCTTTTATTTCCCCAACCGGCTGAGACCTATTGAAATCTGTATGAAAACATTGTTGAAAGCACAAATATTTTCTAGTAGCATATCAGAAGGACAAAAGCTAATTTACCAGAGCAAGTGGAAGTTGTCTACTCCAAGTTAAATGTGTTTGCGGTTTTACTTGGCATTTACGCATCGTGTGGCAAAATCGTTATTAGTCAAGTCATGTTTGCTGGCACATTATGTGGTTAATTTTGCCTTTATCTAAGTACCAGAACTTCAGATAAAAACGGAACATAAGATTAATTTGTTAAGCGTTATCCAGCTTATCGAGATGATCATCTTAATGAGATAACTAGAATGGCACAGTACGTAAATTACCTCGCTTCTTGTGTACTGCACGCGAAAACCTTTGTTTGTATCCTATTAGTAACTTAAGTAAGGTATATTTTTTACTAACTTTATAAAGGAACTCAATATTTTTTTATTAAGTAAACCTTTTGGAAAACACGTAACGCAAACTCGGATAGCATGTAATCTGTACGACAATAAAATGCATAAAACGACATAAAAGTAGCAAGATAATATTACTAAAAAAAATTTGAAACAAGAGCCAAAATGAAAAAAAAAATATCCAAGCCAAGCAAGTGACCAGCTCCACGTCCCTCCGAAAAAAAACGAACATGGAACAAGACTTATAAGATAAATGCAGCCTTACAATATTGACTGTAGGAATCACGTGCATGGTGTTGGAGGTAGGTTCCGAGGGAAAGTAATTGTCTGTGATTGTGGGAATCGCATAGATGGTGTTGGAGGTAGGTGCCCATGGAGCGGAATTGTCTTTGATTTTCGAAATTACGTATATGGTGCTGGAGGTAGGTGTCGAGGGAAAGTAATTGTTTGTGATTATGGGAATCGCATTGATGGTGTTGGATTTAGGTACCGATGGAACGTAATTGTCTGCGATTTTCGAAATCATGTAGATGGTGTTGGAGGTAGGTGCAGAGGGAAAGTACTAATCTGTGATCATGGAAATCGCGTAGATGGTGATAGTGGAGGGTGGCAATGGAACGTAATTGTCATTGATTTCCGAACTCGCGTAGTTGATGTTAGAGGTAGGAGCCATGGGAAAGAAATTGTCGTTGATTATTGGGAGCACGAGTGGTGTTAGAGGCATGTGGTGGGGGAAAGTAATTGTTTGTGATCATGGGAATCACGTAGATGGTATTGGAGTTAGGTACCGATGGAACATATTTGCCAGTGATTTTCGAAATCACGTAGCTGGTGTTAGGAAATTCCATATCTTTTTGCATTACGTACATCACTTTATCAAAGTGGCTGTTATCCAGGTTTTGTAGCTATGTTTATACAAGATTTGTAGGTTAATGTCTTTGACATTTTTCAAAAAAATATGAAACAAGACACAAAATTTCGAGTTTACCTTAATTGGAATCATTTTTATCAAGAAAGAAATATTGTTGTTGCCAAATGTATTTGCAGAACATTGACGAGAATAAGCTATATTTGTTAATTTTACAGAGCTCTGCCTTTTACGCTGGTGTCTGGATGCCCGGTGCGTGTAATGCATATCGCTTTGATAATTATTGCCATTTCTCTCAAAATATATATTTTGAGTGCGCATGTAATAACTTCTCAATTTATGTAACAATAAAGATACTGTACAACATGTATCTAATGAGCTTTAAAAGCCTATCTGCCGGACGTCCTGTCGAATTTATTTGAATAAGGACAATCAAATACATGTGAAAAATGTCTCAAAAATATCAAATTAAGATGGCAAAATGCCTTTAATCACAACCTTTAATAGTTAAGTCGTTACATATTTTCCAGGTAAATTTGAACCTCATTCAAGACAAAACATGTACACACAGACATCATTTGTTTCCAGTTTATGCTTATACAATGGCTATATAATCTCAAAATCTTGTCTATATGTATATATGTCGATGTCTATATGTATATGTAAATGTCTATATGTATATATGTTTATGTCTATATGTATATGCCTATCTGTGTATATGTTTATGCATAAATCTATATGTATATATGTATATGTCTATATATATATATATATATATATATATATATATATATATATATATATATATATATATATATATATATATATATATATATTTTGAAGTTTGGCAATAGAGGGTATTTTGATTTGATTGACGTGTACAAAAGACGAAAGGTTTTGAAAGCCATGAGAAAAAATACCGCCATAAAGTACGTTCTTGTTAAATTGAAAAGATGTGGTAAATCGTTTAACAGTTGAGAGCCAGAAAAGATAAATCAATGCTTGAATCATAATGCGCATATATATATATATATATATATATATATATATATATATATATATATATATATATATATATATATATATATATATATATATATATCCAGTCTTCACATGCTAGGTAGACAAAGCCCTACTCACCGAGGGTTTAAGACTACCTTATACACATGCTTATAAGAGGAGTTAATTGCCAGTCGAGGCCGTTTTCCGGGATATGGCCGCTGCGCATGCCACAGTTTCTTAGAGCCAGAGGTGAGAGCTGACTGAGTAGGAACCAAAGGTAGGCGAGGTACCCCGAAGGAGTACCACTACCTCCCACAACCAGAGGTGCTACCCCTCTCCGGACACTCTGCGGCAGCCTGTGCTGAGGAAGCACCAGATGGTCAACAGGCAGAAAGGCGATTCCCAGTAAAAGAAACGTCGTCAGATGCGAGACACATGGCTGAGCAACAAAGCTGTAGAGATCAAGTGCTACGCAGACAGGCATGACATGAATAATTTCTACAACACTCTGAAAAAAGTGTATGGACCTACATCCTCTGGATCATCCCCCCCCCCTTCTCGGCGCTGACAGAAACACACTAATTACTGACAAAGAGAACATTCTTCAACGTTGGGATGAACACTTTGACAGCGTCCTCAATCGCCCTTCATCCATCAACGATGAAGCATCAGTCGTCTCCCCCAATTACCCATGAACGAAGCACTGGATAACCCCCCAATCTTGCTGGAGACACAGAAAGCAATACGTCTGCTCTCCAGTGACAAACCCGTGGTTCAGACCCCATCATAGCTGAAGTCTACAAGAAGGGGGGCACAGGCCTGATAGAAAGGCTCCATCAACTGTTTTTACTGATGTGTCAGCGAGAGACGATTCCCAAGAAATTCAAAGACGCTTGCAAAATCCACCTGTATAATAATTGCTTTCAATAGCAGGAAAGATACTCGCCAGAATCCTATTGAACCGCCTCACTAGGCACCTTGACCAGGGACTCCTGCCAGAAAGCCAGTGTGGATTCCGAAAAGAACGTGGTACCATGGACATGGTGTTTGCTGCGAGGCAGCTACAAGAAAAATGTCAAGAGCAAAACGCCGACCTCGACTCCATCTACGTAAATTAGACAATGGCCTTTGATAATGTTAGCAGAGAAGGCTTGTGGAAGGTATTGACCAAGAACGGATACCGAGAAAATTTATATCCATGGTGCAGCATTTCTACGACGGCATGCAAGTACGAGTTCAAGACAATGGAGAAACATCTGATCCAGTCCTAGTAACCAATTGAGTCAAGCAGGGTTGTGTTCTGGCACCGACACTGTTCAGTCTATTGTTATCCGCCATGTTGACTAATGCTTTCAGAGACGGAGATGTTGGAGTCGGCATCAGGTACCGTACAGATAGAAAACTGTTCAACCCCAAGAGGCTTCAAGCGAAAACCAAGGTAATGAAAGACACCATCAGGGAATTCTTATTTCCTGATGACTGCGCCCTCAATGCTGGCTCAAAAGCCGACCTGAAACGCAGCGTTGACAAGTTCTTCAGCTCCTGCACAAGCTTCGGTCTCACCATCAGTACCAAGAAGACTGAAGGCTTGCATCAGCCGGAAACTGGAAAGCCTTATATTGAGCCCAACATCACCGTCAGTGGCAAAACCTCATCGTATTGAACCGCTACACCTACCTTGCCAGCACATTGCACATATTTCCAGAGCCAGCTCAACTTTCGGCAGACTGTATGCCAACGTCTGGAATAGAAGAGGCATCAGCATCCAGACCAAACTAAAGGTCTACAGGGCAGTTGTGCTCCCACACTACTTTACGCATGCGAAGCAGGGACGGTGTATCAACGCCGCGCCAGGAAGATGAACCACTTTCACACCACAAGTCTCAGGAAAATCCTCAACATCAAGTGGCAGGAAAAAGTTCCAGACACTGAGGTACACACCTAAACAGGTCTATCCAGCATCCACACCATCCTGATTCAGTCCCAGCTACGCTACGCTGGGAGGGACATGTTGTACGCATGCCAGACCACCGGCTGCCTAAGAGACTTTTCTATGTCGACCTACAGATATGACAGCGATCCCACGGAGGTCAGAAGAAACACTCCAAAGACAATCTGTAAGCTGCATTAAAAGCGTTCAACATATACCCTGATTCCTGGGAGCAAACAGCATGCGATCGAGTCACTTAGCGTTTCTCCGTGAACAAAGGCTCCAAATTGTGCGAATCTAGCAGGACAGCAGCTGCATAGCTGAAAAGGCAAGCCAGAAAAGCGCGTGCCATCAAACCTCCTGGAAAAGTCCCATTCATCCCATGTCCCTTATGCAAACGAACATTCCGTGCAAGCATTAGCCTCATCACGCACAGAACAGAACCTGCCCCTTCAACCCTCGGATGACTAGTGTGGTCCTCCTGGACTCGACGACTCGACGGATGAACAACACAACATAATATATATATATATATATATATATATATATATATATATATATATATATATATATATATATATATATATATATATATATATATATATATATATATATATATATTAAATCAAATATACATAACAGTACAGTATAAAAGTTTTAGTGTCCCTGCCGTTACCAATTGACTTTATGCAATAAACTTTACTTCACTTCTATATCTACCAATTATTGGACGATGCCATAACGACAACATGAAATCCGACAACACTTGTATAAAACTTGTTTGTATTAGTTTATTTGTTTTTCCTATGTCTACATAATGTACAGAGATAAGAAAACTGTGTTTAATTTGGATATATATTGTGTGCTTGACGTTAGTCCGTGACTGAGGTTTTGAGTTCTGACCTACCTGACTAATGTAATTTGCTTAAATACACATTAAAGACTATTATAATTCATCCAGAATATTCTTTACTTTTGGACGTGTGATAGAACATTTTGGATTATTTTGGATTTAATTCACAATACCGTAAGTTCCTTTTAAGTTTTCACTTTGTATTCTATGGAATTAAACTCTTAGCTGAAGCTTAGAACACTTGCTGGTGTGGTTTCTTTCTATTACTTCGATTAAGACCAGTTAGGTGTAACAAATTATCATTTTATTATTAATAATGCTCACAATTCTTTGATATCTGGATTTGTTTTCATTGTAGGATAATAACTTCGTGCAATATTTTGAGACCTTGAAGTCCAATTCCTGTTCCTCTTGTAGACAAATAAATTCTATTGAAAATACATTCCATTTTGCTAAATTTCCTGCTAGGTTTGAGACAAGAAAAGAGGCAGGAAACGTTTCAGATCTGCGTATTTTGTAATCAACTTGTGTTAAAAGTGTGAATTTCATGACATTACTTTGTGTCACATTTTTAGGTTCATCTGTCAGGAATTTATATGCAAAACGGAATGAAAATGTATTAGATTGGTGATATGCAACAAGTGTTGTTTAATTTTGTATTTTGTTATGTCCCGCATTGTTTTTGGTTGTAATTTGAGGAAGTTGAAAGGATATATATATATTGAAAAATATTTATATGAATGCTCAATTGTCATGACATTAAACCTTTCCTAAAAATTATCCAAGTAAAGTTTCGGAATCCAAACAGGATTAAACAAATAAAACGTATTCTGTATTTCGAACATCCGTATCAGATGTCTTAAACTAACCTTCTTCTCAAAATCTTGAGAAATTTCCAGAAATATCGAGTTTTTGTTTACTTTTTGTGATTTTAATAGTCTAATTTTCGTATTTTTTCCCTCTCGGCATTCCAACATTTTCGTTAACATTAATATGTGATATTAATAGGCAACGGTATGAACTAGATTAAAAGGTATCCGTATGAACTAGATTAATATGTATCCGTATGAACTAGATTAATAGGCATCTGGATGAACTAGATTAATAAGCATCTGGATGAACTAGATTAATAGGCATCCGTTTGAACTAGATTAATAGGCATCCGTATGAACTATATTAATATGTATCCGTATGAACTAGGTTAATAGGCATCTTGATAAACTAGATTGATAAGCATCTAGATGAACTAGATTAATAGGCATCCGTATGAACTAGATTAATAAGCATCTGGATGAACTAGATTAATAGGTATCCGAATGAACTAGATTAAAAGGCATGCGAATGAACTAGATTACTAAGAATCTGGATGAACTAGATTAATAGACATCCGTATGAACTAGATTATTAGGTATCTGTATGAACTAGATTAATAGGTATCCGTAAGAACTAGATCTGCAACATGAGACTAATGTGTATATAACTGTATCCTAGTGATGATGACTAATGTGTATAGAACTGTAGCTCTTTGTACTGATGAGTAATGTGTATAGAACTGTAGCCATGTGCTGATGAGTATTGTGTATAGAACTGTATCCCTGTGCTGATGAGTATTGTGTATAGAACTGTATCCCTGTACTGATGAGTATTGTGTATAGAACTGTATCCTAGTGATGATGACTAATGTATAGAAATGTATCCCTGTAGTGATGAGTAACATGTATAGAACTGTATCCCTGTACTGATGAGTAATGTGTATATAAGTGTA
Organism: Sinohyriopsis cumingii; assembly: GCA_028554795.2. Lineage (NCBI taxonomy): Eukaryota > Metazoa > Mollusca > Bivalvia > Unionida > Unionidae > Sinohyriopsis > Sinohyriopsis cumingii. The sequence continues at coordinate 118,080,005 of CM068827.1, forward strand.
TCCTAGTGATGATGACTAATGTGTATAGAACTGTAGCTCTTTGTACTGATGAGTAACGTGTATAGATCTGTATCCCTGTACTGATGAGTATTGTGTATAGAACTGTATCCTAGTGATGATGACTAATGTATAGAAATGTATCCCTGTAGTGATGAGTAACATGTATAGAACTGTATCCCTGTACTGATGAGTATTGTGTATAGAACTGTATCCATTTACTGATGAGTAATGTATAGAAATGTATCCCTGTAGTGATGAGAACGCTGATCCTCTACAGTGTGATTAACTGGATTTAAAACATGCTGTCTTTCCATTTGAACGCTGTCAGTCAAACTGTCATTTTCAAAGGAATGATTACAAAAATAAAAATGATTAGTCTCACACGCAAAGCTTTAATGAAGATAAAATACTGGATTGAAGCAAAATATGTCACCCAATAATGTTATGTAAGTATAGGATCTGCACTGTTCAAATCTGTACGTTTTATTTTATAAAAGCAGGATTATGTAGTATGTTCCCTACAACAATAAGGAGGAATACGATAATGGTTTGGTTTGGTTTGTTCTCTTTACGGCACAGCAACACAAATAGGTTATTTTAGTGCCAAGGCAATTGGAGTAAATGCCTTTTCAATGGTACAACATGGTAGCTGACACAGCTTGGTCCATTGGTGACGATAACGGCACGTAGAAAGGTCTCAGATATATGACAATGTCGCAGATGTGGAAAGCAATAAAAGAAAATTAAAAAACATAAGTTGGTAAATAAAAGATGCAAACGGAGGTGTGAAGTTATGTTACATTTATTACGAATGAGATCAGTTTCAACATTGTTCTGCTGACTAATTTTTTATATTAGACCGATATTTAAATATCATTTGCTTCCAAACATGAGTGATAAAACAGTTATAACGATTAATTAATATAGTAGATGTCAGTTATAACGATGAAGTAATATAGTTGATGACAGTGATAACGACGAAAAAATATCGTTGTTGACAGTTATTACGATGAAGTAATATCGTTCATGACAGTTATTACGACGAAGTATTATCGTTGTTGAAAGTTATTACGATGAAGTATTATCCTTGATGACAGTTATTACAATTAAGTAATATCGTTGATAACAGTTATTACAATTAAGTAATATCGTTGATAACATGTACAAAACCATAAATTGATATAACTGATGACAGCTATAACAAAGAAATAGTATAGTTGATAACAGTTATAACGATAAAGTAATATCGCCGTGCAACTGATATGTCAATATAGCGTTGTATAAACTTCTAGCAACGAGATTTTCCGAGGATATCTTTTATGTTTACATACATACTACCACGTGATCTGACACAAAACTATCGAAAGAATCAATTAAATACAAATACGTGATGTCATGATGAACACAGTAAGAGAAAAACAAGCTAAATATTAATTTGATTTTATATCTCCTGAAGAATCGGAAGTCTACATCAGCTAAATTTTGATAACCTAACCAACATATTTCACACGAAAACAAACGATTTAACCTAAGTGCGCATCAAATTGTTATGTGTTTCACGATCGTTTATTGTTGCGCATTAGTTGGCACGTAAGATGCATGCATTTGTTTTTTGAGCTGCGGTAAAAAAGATAATGTATACAAAAGATGTTTGGAATCATCCCTGCCAGAGCTTGTCCTTGTAACCATTGCGCTGCCAAATACACATTCCTAAGAGGACACGCAGGCTGATTACCATAAACAATATGTAAGAAACGCATTAAGGAAATTACTGATTATAATCTACATCAAACTAATAAAATAGATTAAAAATTATCTGCTATTATAATAATATGCAAGACAACTTTCTCCAATACCATATTTTGGTCACTTCGGTTGCTGTATTTCAAAATACCCCTTAAATATCACACTCCTTTTATTTCCAAGCGCAAGTAAGTTATAGTTGAGTCAAAGAACTGCGTAGTGTCTGTTCTTTAACATGTTAAAATACGGGTTGCAGTTTCATATCTGCTACCTTGATTAGATTACAGGAACCAAAAATGTCATTATAAGCCTATCATGCAATTATTCTGTCGTCTAGCTGTTTCGTGCAATCAATCCATCGAGTTCCAGAGCCTGACGTCTAGCTATATCCTGCAATCAACCCATCGAGTTCCAGTATTTCAAATAAAATACAACTGCAGCAGAAGCCAAAAAAGTGTTATCTTCCTTATGTTAGGCGAATTAACGTAAGCGAAGATAATATAACTGGGTACAACGGAACATTTGCATCGCGGTATACCGCGATATATTTCTCAACATAACGCGATACGTACAACGGATATACCGCAGTTATATAAAGAACCAATAATTGAATGTTCTGGGTCAGGGTCCTGGCACATCTTTTGTTTTATTTCCTTCTGTCAAAGGCACTGATTTATAGGATAAAAGCACCATATTTTTCCATTATAATATTTGAAAAATATCTTGAGATAAAATAAAATGAAAAAAAATCAGCTCAAAAGAAATTACCAGTCCCCTTCCTCCCGGTCAGTACCTTATAGTAAATGAATTTACTATGTTAATTTTAATTGTTGTATAAGTTGAAATCTAATATTGTAACTAGGTAGAGATGATAAAGCTTACATTATAGCTGACAGAAACTAGTGTGAGATGATAAAGCTTACATTATAGCTGACAGTAACTAGGGTGAGATGATGAAGCTTACATTACAGCTGACAGTAACTAGGGTGAGATGATAAAGCTTACATTATAACTGACAGTAACTATGGTGAGATGATAAAGCTTACATTATAGCTGACAGCCTGTGAAAGAGATTATGATGACGTTAGAGAGCTTGTGGATAAAAATAGGAAGTGTTGATAACGATAGCTTACAATTTACTAGCTACACTATTATTATGATAGTCAGGGAAACTTTAAATGGGATGATAATAGTCAAGGAAACTTTAAGTGGAATGATAATAGTCAGGGAAACTTTAAGTGGGATCATAATAGTCAAGGAAACTTTAGGTGGGATCATAATAGTAAAGGAAACTTTAAGTGGGATCATAATAGTTAGGGAAACTTTAAGTGGGATGATAATAGTCAGGGAAACTTTAAGTGGGATGATAATAGTCAGGGAAACTTTAAGTGGGATGATAATAGTCAGGGAAACTTTAAGTGGGATGATAATAGTCAAGGAAACTTTAAGTGGGATGATAATAGTCAAGGAAACTTCAAGTGGGATGACAACAAATGCAAAGTATTTATCAGAGAGGTTCAGTAAACATAAAACAAAAGTTACTCAACAGACGAGAAAATACTTGGAAAATTGCATAAAATTCACAACTGCTGTCCTAAAAATCGTAGGATGATTCTCGGTCTTACAAAGGATTACCTTTACTTAACAGATTAACATGTGCTGGCAAATAAGTACAAAATTATACATTTTTTTTAAATCCAATATTTTCTGAAAGTTGTGATTTGCCCGAATCTCATTCAAAATATCCCATTTGGCCACCATGATGGTGTACGTGACACGTGTCACATATGTGATTAAAGGATCATACAATTTTAAAAATTAATTTGTCATGAAGAATGAAATTATGATGCTAACATCATTACATTCGTAATAAAATTACTCTGAAATTTCCTTAACATCCATACTGACGGAAACTACCGAAGTACAGGTACAATGAAAAAGTTCGTGATACGTACCATAGGAAAAAATACCGCGGAATCCCGGTAATACCGCGCACCTCTACAAGATACTCCAAATAAATTAACATCCGATATATTTCAAGAGAGATATTCTCTATATTATCCACCACCATCATGTACAAACTTTGATTTAATTTCAATTAAATGCTCAAATTTCAGCTCATTGAATTTCAAGGAAATATTTTCAAAGACTTCTACTAAATTCACTGCAACCGTTGCTTATGCGCATGAGAAATGCGCATAAACGTGAATACAATAAACATGATGGTAATTACATACGCAGTGAAGTATATAAAATATTATTTAGCAATTAGACAATAGGGGAGGTGTCAGAACTTTAGAAAAATTAATGCCAGTGACTACAAAACACTGGATTTATCTTTCTGCAGATGTTTTGGGATTTAGTTGTACCTTATACGAGACTAAACTTTCTGTAGTAAGTTTGAATTGTTCAATGTCTCTTTCGCTGGGTCTGTCGATTGCAAAGATGTTTTAGAACTAAAGGTCAAGTGCAACAAGTGCAATTTCATTTCCACGATTGAATCAGAATCATTTTATAAAGCATCTGCTCCACCGCAGAAGTATACTAGCAGCAGTTCTTTCAACCTTACGTTATTATCAAAGCAGTAAACCTGTATTTACTTAAAGCTGTTTCCAGTTTTATTTTGCCTATTCATTTTATTGTCATTGATGTTGTATCAGGTTTTCTCTTAATCTTTCAACCAGACTATAACACAGAGTACTGAATCCACATTTAAAATAACGCGATCGTAAATCATTTATATCTGCGAGTAGTTGTTAATGTACTAATAATCTCTCTCTCTCTCCTAACTGCCCTATTACTTTCGTTCATTAAAAGTGATATATTATTTTAGTAGCGCTCAACAAAAAAAAACAATGAGCGTTGTCAAAAAATACGACCTATTAGAATGTCAGCCATAACCATTCGCGAAACGCATCTTGCTATAACATTAATATAAATTATTTTATCTAAACTTAATTCGTTTATAATTATAACATCTCAGAATCAGTCTCTGTAAACGTGAATGATGAGCTTTTTATATAGAAATATAACTCAAATAGTAGCAGTAAGTTAAGCAATATGACATTCAGGAGTTTTCGGATTAAGTTTAAATCTAACAAACACTAATCTCGATTGGATTACACATATCCCACATCTTTTTCTGCAATACGCAGAATAGTGATGTTTGACTGACTCTGCTGAATAGAGTTCGCAAACTTGTTTGTGTTGTTTTAATATACAAAATTTGTTGCTAAATAACATTTGATAATATTGTAAATGATTTCAATCGTTTGCAATGATGCATCACAATTTATTGATCTGACATAGAAAAGGAGGAGAAATCAAGATAAAAAACTTATTAAAGAGAAATAATACTATTATACTGTCTGGAGACATATATAATCTATGTTGGGCTTTGGACCGACATAAGGAAATCCCAGTCAAGGGGTTACATTATTTGTCTCCCCACGAGGCAAGCCTCATGGGGAGACAAATAATGTAACCCGCGACTGAGATTTCCTTGTCTCGGCTCAAACCAAAACGTAGATAATTTTTCTCACCCAATATTTTCCTTTATAGTAAAAAGAACTCTTCACTAGTGTAATATAGTTCGCATCCAAATGTTTATACTCATTAAAACAAATATGTTAAATAGGGCTGTGGTGTGACCGTTGCATCCGACGTGCACAGTTCATACGCGTGAGCAAAGAAAAATAACAACATAAAACGTCTCATAGTAATGAGGTATTATCACCTTTAATATATGAATGTTATATGAAATTAACAGTAAAAAATTAATATTTATGACAAGAAAATGTTTCATTTTCATCAGTTACAATTTTGAAAAGTTATATTATAGATAATGAAACGATACAGTGAAATTTGCGTATGGATAAATTATTCCTTCTAGATATTTTTGTCATTAAAGATTGTAGATATATTTTGAATTCAGCTGGGGTTAAATGGAGATGCTCAACAAAATTAGAATAAAGCATGTTTGACATAACACATTTCTGGATGTTACAAAGTTTCTCTTGATTAATAGAATGTATGTTGGTGTCTTCGACCAAGACAAGAAAATTCCAGTTAAGCGGTTATAATATTTGTCTCCACGGGGCTATGAAGTGTAGAGGCCTAGTCTAAGTGCATCGGTCAGTGTTTTCTAGTATAGTTAATTCCACGCAGCATTGAGAAGTTTATCCTATCCGTTGCACAGTCAATTTTCAGGTCAGCGTTACTAAATGTAGCTAACAGTATAAAATTTGTTTCACATGAAGTATTTAAAACATGTTACGTAGCTTTAGCTACATTTAATGACTCTGACCTGGAAATGTACCGAGTTAAGCCTACTAACTAAAAAATAGCTCGACATCGTGTGCGCGCGTGTGTCTATCGATAAATGTTTTGTATGGTATGTTCTTCAAGATGGATTGACCTTAGTTACTATGCATTTTGTTATATTTTTGTTGTTGTTGTTATATTTATTTTGTTTTAAAACAACTACGTCAGACCACAGGGGTCTGACGTTTTATCAATAAAGTACGACGAAATCTATGACAACATGAAATCAAATACTATCGATAAGATGATTTCATTTTGTCAGAGATTTCGTCGTATTTTATCAATAAAACGTTCGACTCCTGTGGTCGAGCACGGCAGGAGAAAACAAGGTTTACTTTTTTTAAAAAGTAGTTCTGAGCGCGTTGACACCTTCACTGAGAAGACTGGTCTGAGATGACAAGACTGAGATAAGAAAAATACGGTTAGCAAAAGAGCTAGATTTCTCTTTGAAAAAAAAATGATAATGCAGGATATGTATTAAACTGACCATTTCAAATGAATACTTTGTGGTCAATTTGCCAAACATAATGTAAAGGCCATGTATATGGTTCAAAAACAATGAAGGATATCTTTGTTGACAAAAACAGATTTGTTTTTTTTCTTAACGGAATCTAGTTAGGTTCTAGATTGACCCTATGTATGTAAATGTCGTGTTGGTCAACGACAAAGAGTTTCAGTCATGCATACAGTTAAGTCAACAAGAACCATTAGATCTTTCGAGTTTTAAACTTCGCTAGAGAGTTTAGAAGTCATGGAAATATCAAAATAAAAAAAAAAGTTTCGGCAATAGTGCCTAAAACAATAAATGACAATATAAAATATTAGTCCAGTCAGATGCTGTTCAACGTTATCGGCTTATTCTATATGGAGACGATTTATTTTGCTAAAAGAGATACAAGATAAGAAATATAGTTTCGTGACGATAAGCGCATGGTGTGGGTGTTAACCAGCCCACACATTTATCTGTAAATATGCACGAGCTATTGCTGTTGATGTGTTCGGTATTTCTTATGAGTATTTGTTATAATAAGCAAAGCAAGCGACCTTTGCCTCCGGACTTGTGTGAACAACGCCTTATGCTGGCAAATGATCCAATCTGCACGTTCCTCGGATACCTTTCATAACAGGTAAACAGAATAACTGAACATATTGCTGTAGCAGTGGCTTAAAGGAGGAAGTCAAATTAACATTCAAGACAAGTCTGTTAATTACATACAATGTACATTTGTTTTGATCATTTGCCTTCTGGTAACTAGTTATATTTGAAGTACCCAATTTAAATACTGAGACGAAATAGTGAAACTAACACATTCACTGCTAGGTGCTATAAAAGGGGATATCCTTAACAGCCTGGCAAATGTAACCGTGTCGTCAGAATCACCTATATTTGCGTTTTCATAGTGCATACCTTAATGGATCGTATAGAAAGAACAATTAATTAAATATTTCTTAACCTACGGGAGACTGCAATCTTCAAATCCTTTAGCACAGGCATTCATGATGAGGTAATTAGGATCACATTACAAGGTGATACGAATAGGATTTAATACATGTCTCCTTACTTCACTCTCTAGGACATTGTTTCCCAATGTGTTGTACTCGTAACACCGGTAGTACGCGAAAGAGTTTGAAGGGGTACGTGAGAAGAAAAAAAAATTCACTAAAATTCGCGATAGAAAGAATAAGGTTCAGTGTTAGGAAATACTGCCCTAGGCCAAAAAGATCGGTACGAAAATGCCATTCTCCCAAGTTTTAAAAGACATTTTTTATTGTCCTTAAATGCACGTCATTTTGTTATTATCTTTTTATTTTTGCTGTCTTAGCCTTTATATATATATATATATATATATATATATATATATATATATATATATATATGCTTCGTTTGTTAAACAAGGGTGTGTTTACCATAACAAAAATACAAAAAGCAGCAGCAGCAGCAGCAGCAACAACAACAACAAAAAAACCAAAATACAAAAAAGTATTAAAGGAAACCAAAACAAAACAAAGCAAAAAGAAGCTTTAATCGTAAAAACTGCATATCAAGTTGTGATTTTGCTTTTCGTCTTTTTGTTAGTCTTCTTGATTCTTTTTCATTATTTTGTTCTTTTCGTTTCTTTAATAAGGACTGGAAACGGGCGAGGCAATAATGGATTTAGTTTGTCTGACCCCAAAAAGGTATTTCCTTTGATATACCAGGCAAGACGTCAAACCAATAAAACTTCAGTCAGCCAAAATTGCACCAAGATAACCACATTATTTTCGTGTGAAAAAATGCATGAAAATTACTTTGATTACGTTGTGACCATCCATAAAAAAGAAAACAAACAAAGATGCTGTGGGAAAACCAACCCGTCGACTATTATTACAGCTTAATAAACTTCGGCAACTTTTGAATGAGTCACTTCTTACTTTGACTGGGCAGTGTGCTTTGCTGGAGATCAGCTTATGAGCCAAGTCTGTATAAGTAGTTGTTATAACACTGGACGTCCTGATGATTTACAAGGTAACATTTTCATTTTCGTTTCCATTTAATTATGCAAGAATGTAACTGCCAACGTCATGTTGTCGACATATTATCGGGCAAGATTCATGGTATTATTCTTTAACCTATTGAAATTTAAGTTACAGTATCAGCTCATTGTTTTAAGTACACAAAAAAGCGTTGTACAGACCAGCTCCATGTGTCAAGTGCACAATAAAGCGTTGTACAGATCAACTCCCTGTTTTAAGTGCACAATAAAGTGTTGTACAGATCAGTTCCCTGTGTTAAGTGCACAATAAAGCGATGTACAGATCAGCTCCCTATTTCAAGTACACAAGGCGTTGTACATATCAGCTCCCTGTGTTAAGTGCACAATAAAGCGTTGTACAGATCCGCTTCGTGTGTTAAGTGCACAATAAAGCTTTGTACAGATCAACTCCCTGTGTTAAGTGCACAATAAATCGCTGTAGAGATCAGCTCCCTGTTTTAAGTACACAAAGCGTTGTGCAGATCAGCTCCCTGTGTTAAGTGCACAATAAAGCGTTGCACAGATCAGATCCCTGTATTAAGTACACAAAACGTTGTACATATCATCTCCCTGTGTTAAGTGTACAATAAACCGTTGTACAGATCAGCTCCATGTGTTAAGTGCACAATAAAGCGTTGTACAGATCAGCTCCATGTTTTAAGTACACAATAAAGCGTTGTACAGATCAGACCCCTGTTTTAAGCACACAATAAAGCGTTGTATAGATCAGACCCCTGTGTTAAGCACACAATAAAGTGTTGTACAGATCAGCTCCCTGTGTTTAGTACACAGAACGTTGTACATATCATCTCCTTGTGTTACGTATACAATAAACCGTTGTACAGATCAGCTCCATGTGTTAAGTACACAATAAAGCGTTGTACAGATCAGCTCCCTGTTTTAAGCACACAATAAAGCGTTGTACAGATCAGCTCCCCGTTTTAAACACACAATAAAGTGTTGTACAGATCAGCTCCCTGTTTTAAGCACACAAAAAAGTGTTGTACAGATCAGCTCCCTGTGTTACGTATACAGTAAAGCGTTGTACGGATCAGCTCCCTGTGTTACGTATACAATAAAGCGTTGTACAGATCAGCTCCCTGTGTTACGTATACATTAAAGCGTTGCACAGGTTCAGCATGCAATCGTGATTGTTGTTCAGTTAAAGTTTGTGATATAAATGATGTCCTGTTTCTAAAACTGACACTTGTTTACATTACAGCGATATCGCTGCATTGATGGGCAACCGTATGGGGCAATTAACTGAAATATATCGCTTGTTCGTTAAGTGGTGCTTCCGTCGCTTGTCCATTTTGTAGTGGAATGTTATACTGCACCTTCGTTTTGGATGATAACCAATATCCCCGACGCATTGCAAAAGTGAAATGATGCATATGCAAACTGAAGGGAATAACGTCACGGGCTGAGGCAAACGTCTGGTGTGCTCCAAAAAACGGGTATTAGCTTGAGTTTAAAAAAAATCGATGGAGAAAGTAGTGAAGTTTGATTAATAAATAAATAAAGTAAATAAATATGTAAATAGCATAATAATGATGATGATTACCAAGCTTTACAAAACAACTGTCATGCACAGACAAATCATCGATGTTCTGTTTTTCAGAGTATAAACATGGAGTTTATTTTTTTTAAATGCCTATATTTCATAGCGGCCGTGTTATTCTCTTTAACAGAACATTCCCAATATCGAGTATTCACAAACTGGAAACGTTCAATGAAAGATTTGTATATCTGATGTAAAGAAAGCGTCATTGAGTGTGCCTCCAAGCTTTGAATAAATGCATCTTGTTATAGATTCTATGTTTACCCATCTGTCAGCACAGAAATGCAAACATATAATTTGCAAATTAGATTTAAAAAATATACAGACACAAGATTTATATATGTATCCAAATTGTTTTGAATAGCCTTGGTTCAAGGCTTTATCAATATATACTTATATCAGATTACGTTTCCAAGCACTTGCTGTGAGCACATTTTGTATATTATTGGGTCTAAATGTGTGCAGCATCGTCCAACAAGTCATTTTAAGATGGTTATTGCACAGTGTTAAGCTTGTTAAAATGTATAGCCGTAGGGTAAAAATCTTATAAGCTCCATACTACACCGAAACAGGTTCGTTTACATTTGAAAAATAATGAGGACTTTCTCTGCTTCATGACGGGGCCCCGAGTGGCCGAGTGGTCTAAAGCGCTCACCGTTACGGATCACTGCCATCTCACCTCTGTCTGCGCGAGTTCGAGTCTCAGCCTCGGCTAACGTTGGTACGTGAGAAAGCCTGCCAGTAGCTTCTCGTGGGTCGGTGGTTCTTCCCGGGGTTTTCCAGGGTTCTTCCTCCACCAATTATACTGGCCGCCATGTATAGCCTATCTTGTGCTGAAAATGGCGTTAAACCCTACAACAACAACAACAACTCTGCTTTATGACAACCATATTCACGTTCTATAGCAGGCACGTGCAACCACAACGGTCCTTGATCCAGTTTTCACGGTTATGTTTGCATCATACTGGTACATTTAAAAATCGCTATCAAGCCATGTACCAAGTTAAGAGCCTGTCCTAAAATGTGTTATACTTCAAACACGTTATGAATCTGGCAAAATGTCCATAGGAGAGATGGACAAGGGACTAAGATAACAAGAGTGTTGAGTTTATCTTTAAATGCGCACATACATGTATTGGTTATATTTTATCTATGTTTCCCAAAAGAAAGCTGATTTGGACTTTAATTATCTTGATTTAAGAAACCCCATTCCTCAGTACCTGTGACCGGTCCGGTGCCCTAGTGGTTAGATTCTCCGCCTCGGATACGGGAGGTCGCGGGTTCGAACACTGGCTGAGTCATTCCAAAGACATAAAAATGATACTAGCAGCTGCCTCGCTTAGCGCTCGGCATTAAGAGGTTAGTGCTAGGACTGGCTGACATGGTGTCAGGCTAATGTGATTAGGTTGGACAAGATGCTACATGTATATGGCATGATGCCTAAGTGATTGAGATCACTGTAAACTGTCACAGTGCATGTTCATCGTGGCGATATGACCGAAACATTATTAAAGCTACGTTAAAAATCCAAATCACATATGCGCACACCCACACACGCACCCACACATGTACGCACTCCTCAATACATGTAAACGGGAGCTAGAACTGGACTATATGTACATCTACAAATTCAAATTATTTTCTTGTGTTTACGTTTCAGGTTAAAAAAAAATTGAAAAAAAGTGAATAAAATAAAAACAATCTCCCCCCAACCAACCAAGCCCACAACAAATTTAACAAAGCAAAAGCGTCGCTTGAATGCTATTGTCCGTTGCGGTACGAAATTATATCCCTTGATAATTGTAGAGGACATGAATTTATTAAGTCTCACCTTAAAACTATTAGTAGACATGGAGTCCAAAATAACATCGGCAAACGAAAAATGAGTGGAAATGTTAGAGACTTCTTTCATCTCGACAAGTTTTCTACGTAGCATCAAAAGACAATGTTATCTTTGTGCTATGGCAACTATTTCAGTTCCCGAAGACAATACTGACTAAGATATGAAAATATAGATAAAGAGTTATATGGCGTCTTGAGATCGCACGTGGATTTTACATGCAGTATGTATCCAAACATTATGACCGGTTTCCATGGAACCTTGTTTTCTTATATTGTATAACACTGGCCGATATTTGAGCACATACATCCGAAACGGTATTGAAATAGCCACGTTTCAGGTTAAATCATAATTTTGTTTTGCTTTTTTTTAAATAGGAAATAAATTCAGCACTTTTCTGTTAATAAGTAATATTTCTCCTCTTTTTTGATAGATATGCCATACAGTCTACGTCTACTCGTAAATTTTAAGTAAACAAAACACAATGCCTTATAGTCGCTTATTATAACAAATACATTATGCCATTATAATAACATTATTAACTATATTCAGTCATAATTATTACACAGATGTGCATTTTGCGAGAGGATGAAGATGATGAGAATTTAATTTGAAGCTATTGTGCATGCTGATACTACAAAACTGTAATTAGCCTGATAGGTTACTTCCTATGTGTGAAAACTAAGACAATTGTAAAGAAGCACAATCAGTGGTTTATATTCAATTGCTAATCTCATAAATAACTGGACAGAAGTTTTGTATGTCTAAGTATAGTAATACCAAAGCATCCTTCGTGTTTCAAGTATTAGTTATTTCGATCAACCGCCGAGGAGGGACTGATAATATATGAATATTTAAAAGTAAAATGCTTGTCGATGGAGCAAAGTTACACTGCGCATTAGATTCCAAAGTTGCTTTCATATAAAATCTCGTGTGGAATATGGTGCATGTACGAGTTCATGCATAAGGATCATAAGGCTTATTAACATATTAAGTATCGAAAATCAATTAAAAGATGAATAATAAAGCCAAACTTCACTGCTCTGGCATATTCTCAGGTTTGTGTCATTATTCCATCGCTTTATGGATAGTGCATATCGCTCCGAATGGCATCGGTTATCAATTCATCGATAATTATTTAACTTTCGGTTGCTAAATCTGCTATAAGGAAAAAAATCTATTTTTTTTTCTGAAGAGTTTATTGCGGTCATAAAGCTTTTCTCTAAATCCTTTGCCCATTTAAATCTATAGCAGATAGCTGATAAAATAGGCGATTTTCATAATGCGTAATATTGTTACATTCAAATTCTATCCAAATCCAAACTAATACAAATTCAACGGGGTGAAATTACTGAAAAGAATTATTCTAGACTACTTCTGTTGTTCGCTTACAAGGAATTTAAAACTCCGACTCAATGGACAAGTTTAGCATTGCTTTGTTATGCCTTTATTCCTAACGTTTTCAGTGTTATTCCTAAATTTCAATATATCATGTTAGTAAGATATTTAGATTGAATATTATTGTATTTTATAATAATCTTGACTAAGAAACTGGTCATTATGAATGGGTGTGGCGAGGTTTTCCTTGTAGCTTTAATATCAAACAGTAATAATGACACGTTCGTTTGAAAATATAATTATGTGGTATGAGAGAGATAAAAATAATTACTGGAATGGAATTATTTTCCTGAATGGGATATACAGTGTGATAATACTTGGGTAGGATATACAGTGTGATAATACTTGGGTGGGATATAAATTGTGATAATACTAGGGTGACATACAATGTGGCAATAATTTGGTGGGATATGCAATGTAATAATACTTGGATGGGACATATGGTGTGATAATCCTTGGATGGGACGTACAATGTAATACTCCTTGGATGGGAGATAGAGTGTGATGATACTTGGATAGGACATACAGTATGATAATACAATTGGGTGGGATATACGATGTCACAATTCTTGGATGGGATATATAATTTGACAATACTTTGGTGGGATATACAATGCAATAATCCTTGGATGGTCCATAACGTGGAATAATCCTTGGATGGACCATAAAGTGCGACAATGCAGGGATGGGACATTATATATGATATTCCTTGGATGGGATATACAGTGTGATAATCCTTGGATGGGGCATACAATGTGAGGGTACCTGCTTTTGGTTCAAAAATAGACCTGTTTTAAATCTAACTAAAAGTAGCAGACTGTGTGCCATATCAAGCAGTTGTATAAAATAACACAGTTTATCAAGTCGAGAGAGTAGAAAAGAAAGACTGTACTTATTTCAAATAAATCTGAGTGAATATTTATCAATTATGAATGAGTGCAATTGCAAAAGAAAATCATACGCTATTTTTCCTGAGCATGAAGGACTTCAGTGGTACCAGGAGGTCACTATTATTTCTCTATAACATTTATCGTGGATCACCATCCCTCAAATTGTAAACCCACTTATTTCGTGCAAAAAAATACACAAACGTCAGGCACCCATTTCACTGGTTGGGGAAGACGGCGGATTGAGTTCAAATTCAAAAGATGGTCTGGGGATGATTTATTGTGCATCAATGTTCACAAATTCCGACGGTATCTCTAATGTTTTAAAGTACAGATATAACTGTTCACGCAGAATACAAAGAACACTAGAAAGTCTCAAAAAAACATGGACAGCTCATTATTTCACGTTATGCCAGTTTTCCTCCTTAATTTTTCACTGACATCAGAACCATATTAGATATAATATAACCGCAATATAACTCAAAATAATCCTACAAGGAATTTCACTGTCTCTAACTCAGAAGCATCCTACCAGGAAATTCTGTCTCTTATTCAGACTCATCCTACAAGGAATTTCACGGTCTCTTTCTCAGAATCGTCCTAACAGGAATTTTACTGTCTCTTACTCACAAACATCCAACCAGGAATTTCACTGTCTATTCAGAAGGTCGTGGGTTCGATCCCCGACCGAGTCATACCAAAGACTTACAAAAATGGTACTAACAGCTGCCTCGCTTGGCGCTCAGCATTAAGAGGTTAGTGTTAGGACTGGTCGGTCTGGTTTCAGGAAAATGTGACTGAATGGGACATCATGCTGCATGTCTGCGGCATGATGCCCCAGTGCTAGACATCACTATAAACTGTCACACTGCAGACATCGTAGCAATATGACTGAAAAATTGTTAAAGCTGCGTTAAAAATCCAAATCACACACACACACACACACACACACACACACACACACACACACTGTCTATTCCTTAGAATCATCCTGCCAGGAATGTCACTTTCTATCACTCAGAAACGTCCTACCAGGAATTTCACTGTCTCTTATTCAGACTCGTAATGCAAAGAATGTCACAGTCTCTTATTCAGAATCATGCTACCATGAATTTCACTGTCTCTTACTCACAAGAACCTACTAGGAATTTCACTGTCTATTCCTTAGAATCATCCTACCAGGAATTCCACTGTCTCTTACTCAGAATCGTCCTACCAGGACTTTCGTTGTCTCTTAGTAAAAAAACCAACTTACTAGATATTTCACTGTCTCTTACTCAGAAACAAGCTACAAGGAATTTCACTGTCTCTTATTTAGAATAACCCTTCAAGGAATTTCACTGTGTCTTACTCAGGATCCTCCAACCAACAATTTCACTGTCTCTTGCTCAGAATGGTCCTACTAGAAATGTCACTGTCTATTATTCACAATCGTCCTACCAGGAATTTCCCTGTCTCTTATTCTCAATCATCCTTCTAAGAATTTCACTTTCTCTAACTCAGAATCATCCTATCAGTAATTTCACTATCTCCTACTCAGAATCAACTTTCCTGGAATTTCACTCTCTCTTACTCACAATCATCCTATCAGAAATTTCAGTCTCTCGAACTTAGAATCAACCTACCATCAATTTCACTGCCTCCTATTTAGAGTCGTCCTGCCAGAACTTTCACTGTCTGTTACTCAGAATCAACATACCAGGAATTTCACTGTCTCTTAATCAGAATCAACCTAGGAGGAATTTCACTGTCTTTTATTTAGAATCATCCTACCAGAAATTCAATATTTAGCGTTTGTTTCGCATACTTTTACATATTCATGATACCAAATTGAAGAGCACTTTTGAGGAAAGAAGCATACGGCAATGGTATACATCGTGAAGTCTTTCTTGTAAAGTATTGTATTATTCTAATTTAGTTAAAATTAGAATTTGTAGGCTTTACATGTATGAATTGTCTTCCGATCTTCAAACTTCAAAGTTTTTTTATAACATGAAAAAGTAGTTAGACTGTCAAAATACAGCTGCTACTGCCATAGGTCTGTGCAGCAGACTTTCTATTTGGAAAGAAATTTGGATTGCGTGTAATTACAAATAAAATAACTTCTTCCCTGTGTTCTAATGAACAGTGTCAGAGATTCTACCTATCATTACAACTATTTATTAGATAATTGGACCCTCGATTAAATACTAAATTCAATAGAATGGTGAATACAATTTTTCAAATGGCTCTTAGGTTAAGATCTTTACACGGATAAGTTACGTGCAGTCGCATTGGTTTTATTGCAAATGTATCGGTGACAGTGACTGATTTTGTTTCAGTTTTTTATACAACAGATCTATCCCACAAAAACAGTGTTTAATAGCCACAAAATCAAGGAGGTAAGAAACATGAAACGATGTTACAACTGTAATGGTAATTAGACAATAGTGCCGGTAAAAGCTTCGAAAGATGATAATAGTAATAGCCGAGGATGTTGGGTAAAGCGCGTAAAGATGTTAATGGTATTTAACTGAGGATGCTGGAACCACTTCTCTTTGTTATTACTTTTAACAATACGGTGGCCGTTTTCCCAGTCGGCATCCGAATGGAAACATGGGAAATAGCAGTATTGGTTACATATGTAAGAGAATAACCTATTTTCTAGAAACGGAATTCTGCAAATGTCAGACTAAACCTAGAATATGAGTAAACCCGCTGGACATGCACGTAGTTAAACCGTAAATGTGGGTGAACCAAGAAAGCCTGTCACGCTGTCCAACACTAATATCCCGTGGAATTGCAGAGAAATCCACAGAAGCCTATTTTACCGCAGACAGTCCCCTTTACATTGCTGAGAATGGGACTTAAATTTCAAATAGGAAAATGATTTAATATTATATTTATGAAACTACAGACAACAGGATATCCAACAGAAAACACAACAGTTGGTACAGACAGCAAGCCTCAACGCCCACACGAGGATCCGTATCTTCAAGAGCAACGTGCTGAGCGTCCTTTTGTACGGGTCAGAGTGTTGGAAGACCACTGCTAACATAGAACGCAAGCTCGAAGTCTTCCAGACCAAGTGCCTGCGACAGATCATGAAGATCTTCTGGCCAAACATGATCTCGAACGAGGAACACCGGCACAGAGCGGGCGCAAGCACCATCGCTGAGACCATTGCAACTCGATGATGGAGATGGCTCGGCCACGTCTGCAGAATGCCCCCTGACTCACTAATAAGGGTGGCACTGAGATGGACTCCACAAAGGAAAAGGAACCGTGGCAGACCCAAAGAGACCTGGCGCCGAACCGTGGAGCGAGAACTCAAGACCAGAGGCCTCACCCTGCAGACCGCCCCCATAACAGCAGCCGACAGACCAAAATGGTGCTCCCTTGCTGTCGCCTCAAACACCAGACGGCGCAGAGAGGATTGATTGATTGACTGATTTTATGAAACTACTTGAATAATTTTCAACGTTCCTTAGCCAAGGCTCCTAAACGATGGAAAACTATTCAGCGAGTTTCAAAACTTTTATCATAATTGATTACCTGTTTGAGATTCTCTGTTTGACGTAAATAACACAGTAGTCATGTCATAAATATTTGTAAAGCATACATACCTGCTCTTCTGACATAAAACACGCAAAAAATCTTTGGCACGAGCGTTCGAAGCTTTCTATTCTCAAAGTGAATTAGCTGGCCGGATCTTATTGATAAGCGATTCTCGTATGTTACATACTACAAAATTCAAAGTATACGTGCATTATACTATTAAGTTTGTTATTTTTGCATTATCCGGGCGAGTAGCCGTGCATTAAGTACAATAATCAACAATTTTAGCTAACAAGGAAACTTTAAAATTAACCTGTTATGTTTCCTTGGTTAATGAGGTAAACAACACGGTATGATAGCTGATGCTGATCAGTGCGTAAAATGAGGACACACTTTTGTACTACAACGGGAAGACATTGTTTTTCTTACAGTCCTGTCAGCTACTAATTACCATATATGTTATGCCAAGAAAATTTCAGAAAATACAAATAACCAAGCAATTTTACGACGGGATATATCAGATAGTATGGTACATAGCAAAAGTAAAGAAAAAGAAGATTAACTGTCCAGAAATACGATGATTAAATAAACACCAAAACCAAAACGATAAAATGATAGATACAGATTAGGTTGCAAGATCCTAATAAAATTCCTGAAGCAATATTCAAATTATTGGAATTATGTGACCGACTTAAGGCGTACAATGTCCTGGTAACGTGGAAGCATTGTCTGACGTATGATACACATTTCTCCGTTATTTTATAATATTTCAGCAAGACATAATACTCCGCAAAATTCGGGAACCTAATCCTGAATAAGGGAGTCTGCATGTCTAGGTAAGAGGAGTGTGAAATAGTTATCCTAGATGAGCTTAAATGATGTAAAGGAGAAAATATACCCACACGCGCGCGTCGTTTCTTTTTCTCAATATAGGAAATGCCTTGGAATCTTGGAGTAGCCATTAATCAGTCAGGTTCAGTGGAGATATTGATTTCTCGCAATAAATTTGATGCTTGATAAAAAAAATCATGATCTTAAGAAAAGCATCTGTAATGATCTACATGACTATGACTGAGGTAAATAGTCATGCTACATGGTCACACTTTACAAATATAAACTGGGACGGCTCAAGTGCTTATTGACACACTAGAAGAACTATAACTTTGGCGGACCCTCCTCAGCCCGAAAAAAGATTGGCACACCAAAAATCCTGGCACCCTAGGCGACCGTCTAGTCTTCATGCATGTAAATGTGAAAGCTAATCACATTAGTACTACTCTTGACTGGGGCCCCGAGTGGCCGAGTGGTCTAAAGCGCTCTCCGTTACGGATCACTGCCATCTCACCTGTCTGCGTGTGTTCGAGTCTCGGATTCGGCTAATGTGGGTATGTGAGAAAGCTTGCCAATAGCTTCTCGTGGGTCGGTGGTTCTTTCCGCGGGTTTTCCGGGTTCTTCCTCCACCATTAATACTGGTCGCCATGTATAGCCTATCGTGTGCTGAAAAATGGCGTTAAACCCTACAACAACAACAACAACTACTCTTGACTAAAAAAATGAATGGCTCAGACATTGTAGGCATTGTTTAGCTCAATTATTGAGGAGTTCAGTTAAAATATATATCAAAAAGGTTAATTATCGAAGTGCAGACACTTTTAAAGTTATATACCTCAGTTGTTTTTTCTGTCTCAATTGTATTAGTTTATTGGGAAGATACGATTTTTATATCACCGTAACATCAAGCCACTGTCCACACGAATTCTTATCTATTGTAACCATAAACCAACGCCTACTTAATTTATATATCACTGTAGCATAAAACCACCGTTTACACGAGTTCTTTATCACGGTAACAAAAGCCAAGACCTTCAAAAGTTATTTATCACTGTAAAAATAAACCAATGCCCGCATAGGTTCTACATCACTATAACACAAACTACCACCTACACGAGTTCGACATCATTATAACATTAAACCACCGCCAGAAGGAGCTGAATTGCACTGTAACATTAAACCACAACGTAAACGAGTAGTTCAGTATCATTGTAACACAAGCCACCACCTACATGCTTTCAATATCGCCGTAACATTAACCAACATTTACACCAGTTTTATATTTTTGTAACACTAAACCACCATCTACACGAATGCTATATCTTTGTAATGCTAACCACCAACTAAACGAATTATATATCTTTGTAACACTAACAACAACCTACACGAGTTCTACCTCATTGTAACACTAACAACCAACTACACGAATTATATATCTTTGTAACACCAACAACCACCTACATGAGTTCTATATCATTGTAACACTAACCACCACCTAAACGAGTTCTATATCATTGTAACAATAACCACCACCTAAACGAATTAAATATCTTTGTAACACTAACCACCACCTAAACGAATTCTATATCTTTGTAACACTAACCACCACATGCCCGAGTAGTTCTATATAATTGCAACACTAACCACCATCTACACGAATTCTATATCTTTTGTAACACTAACCACCATCTACACCAGTTTTATATTTTTGCAACACTAAACCATCATCTACACGAGTTCTATAGCATAATAACACAAACCACCACCTACACGAGTTCTATTTCATTGTAACACTAACCACCGCCTACACGAGTTCTATATCATTGTAACACTAACCACCACCTACACGAGTTATATATCATTGTAACACTAACCACCGCCTACTCGAGTTCAAAATATTTCTAACAATGAACTACCACATTAAGGAATTCTATATCCTTGTAACACTAAACCACACCTACACGAGTGTTATATCCTTGTAACACTAAACCACACCTACACGAGTTCTATATTCTTGTAACACTAAACCACACCTGCACGAATTCTGTATCATTGTAACACTAACCACAACTACATGAGTTCTGTATCCTTGTAACACTAAACCACTCCTACATGAATTCTATATCATTGTAACACTATACCACACCTATACGAATTCTATATCCTTGTAACACTAACCACACCTACACGAGTTCTCTATCCTTGTAACACTAAACCACACCTACACGAATTCTATATCCTTGTAATACTAACCACACCTACATGAGTTCTGTATCTTTGTAGCACAAAACCACATCTACTCGAATTATATATTCTTGTAATACTAAACCACACCTACACGAGTTCTATACCCGTGTAACACTAAACCGCATGGGATAATTGTCCTACAAATATTTCACAGAGATACATGTAACGTGGTCTTGACCAGAGGTATAAGCATATTAGCGGCTCTTCAAAAAGTGATTAATCTTCCATTAACCTTTTTAAAGTAGTTACTATTTTCACACTTTAGATATTACTAAAAATAACCAAAATACTGATGATGAGGGATAAATCTGCATACAAGACAAATGATGTATTTACATACATCTCTAAAATAATCTCCTCCTTCCCATTTAAGATCTAAAATACTGCAAATAATTTTTCTAAACCTGTTAAAAGAAGCTGAAATATTTCATGACCGGACATGTACAGTAACTGACTAAAATCCACCAAAATCCAAATTGCACAGGCATTTGATTCTGCACAAACAAGCAACACTCACCTTTCCTGGATTTCAGTGGATACTTATACCACTTCGTAACCATTTATAGACCTTCAAGCTTGTCCTTGAAACAACGACGTTAATTGACTTCAAAAAATGACAAGCGAATTCTATTATACAAAGCACAAAATTCAGCGGTCTTTTCACAATAACTTATATGACGTTAACATAGTTGAGAATACACGTGTGTTTTAGTCATTTTCTACTGAAATTTGGCGGATGCCATACTTTTGAAAATTTTTTTTAGCAGTAAATGCAACTGAAAATACCATTCAGAGTTGAGAACAAATGTGTTTTCCTTATTTTCAGTAGAAATTTATGACATGCCATACTATTGATCATTTAGTGTTATCTGAGCACCCACAACAGTACAGTTGACAAATACTCATTGTATACTAATGCAAAACACACTGAACAAACTGCATATATTTTATATATTCATATACAATTTCTTTAATTGGTTACCGAGGTTTTTACCATGATTTTGCAAACACCGTATTTTCGTAGGCCAAACAATTTTTTGAAGCACATTACGCGTTAATTTAACGTTTAGTTACGTATTTGGCACACAAGCATTCATTCGAACTGTAATGCAAGAAGAACAGCCGAAGAAATCGTAGAGTTAAGTCAAGTAGTTTATTGGTCTGTATCTTTCAAACGTGATATTTCCTATCTAACACGGCAGTTTACACCCTTTGAATGCTTTTAAATGATGTAAATTTTAAGAACCATCATGGACATATTTCGAAGGAGTTTCTCTCACAAGTTCACTGCAGCATAAAAAGAAGCGAGCAACAATACCCGAATGGACTCCTCGTAAAAGCGTTTGTATACCAAATATAATTTCATATGTAGAATGCTACATAGAAAATTTGGAGACATTAGAGTGGGGATGCGTCCACACAACACAAAAATGTACAAGGGACAGTGACTATTGAAATGGTGGCTATGTTTTGTCTTTCAGCGGGCATCTTTGTGAGGTAAACTTTTTGGGTAGGTGCATTTCCATAGTGGGAAGGATAATATGATCCATAAGACAGGTAACTTAGTCTCAAGGATAATACGATCCATAAGACGGATAACTTAGTCGGAGTGATAATATGATTCACGAGACTGATAACTTAGTGAGAAAGATAATAATATCCATGACATTGATAACTTGTTGGGAAGGATAATACGATCCATGCGACTGATAACAGTGGGAAGGATAACCGGATCCATGCGACTGATAACAGTGGGAAGGATGATAAGATCCATGCGACTGCTAACTTGGTGGAAAGGATAATAAGATCCATGCGACTGATAACTTGGTGGATAGGATAATAAAATCCATGCGACTGATACCAGTGGGAAGGATGATAAGATCCATGCGACTGATAACTTGATGGAAAGGATAACATGATTTATCAGGCTGATAACATAGTCTGAAGGACGATACGATCCATGAGACTTATGATTTAGTGGGTTGAATAATAAGATCCATGCGACTGAAAACAGTGGGAAGGATAATAAGATCCAAGACAGTGGTAACTTAGTGGGAAAGATAATAAGATCCATGCGACTGCTAACAGTGGGAAGGATAACCGGAGCCATGCGACTGATAACAGTGGGAAGGATAATAAGATCCAAGACATTGGTAACTTAGTGGGAAAGATAATAAGATCCATGGTGGGAAGGATAATAAGATCAATGAGACTGATAACTTAGTGGGATGGATAATAAGATCAATGAGACTGATAACTTGGTGGGAAGGATAATAAGATCCATGCGACTGATAACTTGGTGGGATGGATAATAAGATCAATGAGACTGATAACTTGGTGGGAAGGATAATAAGATCCATGCGACTGATAACTTGGTGGGAAGGATAACAAGATCCATGCGACTGATAACTTGGTGGGAAGGATAATAATATCCATGCGACTGATAACTTGGTGGGAAGGATAATAAGTTCCATGCGACTGATAACTTGGTGGGAAGGATAATAAAATCAATGAGACTGATAACTTGGTGGGAAGGATAATAAGATCCATGCGACTGATAACGTGGTGGGATCCATGCGACTGATAACTTGGTGGGAAGGATAATAAGATCCATGAGACTGATAACTTAGTGGGATGGATAATAAGATCAATGAGACTGATAACTTAGTGGGATGGATAATAAGATCAATGAGACTGATAACTTGGTGGGAAGGATAATAAGATCCATGCGACTGATAACGTGGTGGGAAGGATAATAAGATCCATGCGACTGATAACTTGGTGGGAAGGATAATAAGATCCATGAGACTGATAACTTAGTGGGATGGATAATAAGATCAATGAGACTGATAACTTAGTGGGATGGATAATAAGATCAATGAGACTGATAACTTGGTGGGAAGGATAATAAGATCCATGAGACTGATAACTTGGTGGGAAGGATAATAAGATCAATGAGACTGATAACTTGGTGGGAAGGATAATAAGATTAATGAGACTGATAACTTGGTGGGAAGGATAATAAGATCCATGAGACTGATAACTTAGTGGGATGGATAATAAGATCCATGAGACTGATAACTTGGTGGGAAGGATAATAAGATACATGCGAAATAACTTGGTGGGAAGGATAATAAGATCAATGAGACTGATAACTTGGTGGGAAGGATAATAAGATACATGCGAAATAACTTGGTGGGAAGGATAATAAGATCAATGAGACTGATAACTTGGTGGGAAGGATAATAAGATTAATGAGACTGATAACTTGGTGGGAAGGATAATAAGATCCATGAGACTGATAACTTAGTGGGATGGATAATAAGATCCATGCGACTGATAACTTGGAGGCATGGATAATAAGATCAATGAGACTGGTAAATTGATCGCTTAGCTGGAAGGATAAAATGATCCATGGTACTGATAACTTAGTGGAAAGGTCCATATGATATATGAGACTGACGACGGAGATGGATAATACGACGGATGATTTATTGGGCAAAATAATAAGATCCAAGAGACTGAAAACTTGGTTATAGAATAAGATAAGTTGAGAAATGACGCGGGAATTAAAAGATGTTTCAAATTGTCGGTGGTTGTTTATGACTGTCATTCATATCTTTATTATATACATGATATCGTCTATACACATATATAGAAAGCGTGTCCATCATTATTCAAACTGCATGATAATATGTATTCTCGTCAATTGGTTAGTTATTAAAATATCAGATTGGTTAGTGTTTAATAATGTGGTTCTTAATGGACCCATTTTTATGCATATATTCGTCGTGCTAGTTAACAATAAAAATATTATGACCTCAATACAGCTAAGTAAACTCGAACCATAAAATTGTTGTTCTTTTTGCGATTGCGGTGGAAAGATCAGAAGCCATGCCAAGATGAAAACAAAAGTAAAACCAGCATCGAATTCATTTTGGTGCAGATGGTTAATGTTTTAATGTATTACATGACCCAACTTAGTGCGTTGTTAAAAAAGACAATAATATGGTTTGATGCTAATAAATAAATGAATGATCGAGCTAACAAGGTTCTTTGAAAATATGCGTCAGCTGGTTCGTTTAATGTGTTTGGGGTTTACTTTGAATAAGCCGCAAGAAATACCTTTTCCGCAAGCATATCGTGAAAACCGTCTGAAGCTTCCAAGTAATACATTTTGCACATTTTAGATACTTCACACGACACGTAAATAGAACAACGGAGAACAGGGGATTAACATCCCAGAAATAATTGTATACAAAATGCATTTATTCCATTGCAAATGTAAACATGCACCAGTATATGATAAAGACTAGACATCATAGGGAGTTAGAAAGCATTAAATTGTATTTAACCACATTATTAATATCGCTGTTTAAACCTTCATGAAATCACTTGTCTCAGAAGCCCCAAACAATTATAAAAAGCGTAGTGCGTTCTTGATTGTATGTTTTAAAGTACCGGATAATGCCATGAAAGCAACATTTTATCAAACTAAAGCATCAACAAAAAGGAATGAAATTACAAAGTGATATCAATGGCATTAAATGGGTGGTTTCTTACATGAAATTCTTTGGAAAGGTGCGCTATTTGAGTACGATATATATATATATATATATATATATATATATATATATATATATATATATATATATATATATATATATATATACTTTTATGAGGATTATACAGGATAAATATGTCATCCACCTAAATATGGACATCATTATTATTGTTATTATTATTATTATTATTATCATTATTGTTTATAGTCTAACTGAAACTCAGTCAATAAATATTTTACCAGATATGTCCCTGGAGTTAATGGCGAGTGGATAAACGTACAAAATTTTTTATGTTTATATTAAAATACAAAGTTTCAAAAGATAATAGTTAAGGCTTAATGTACTGTGTAATCTTGTGAATGTGAGGTATTATCATTTGACTGTTCTCTGCTACGGAGTTCAACCCACCTTGTGTAGAAAGACTCTCTATACTGAATGTTTCAAGCATACGTTTTCACTTGATCTGCGACTTGATTGCTTAAAAATAGAACTGCTGTTGTAACAATAATGTACTCGAAGCGGGTAATATGTCTAGGTGCAATTCTCTGATATGTTGAAATTTAGAGATAACAGTCTTGTATAGAGATAGTAAAGCAACACTTATTGTGGGTTTTTTAAATGCTGATATAACTAGGAATTTGGAATTAATTTTCTTTAATCTTTTGGCTACAAAAAATTACCGGATCATAACTAATTTCATTTTGAAGAACGTTGATACTGTAGCATTGATTTGCGAAATGTGAGTGTCTTCTATACACGCCGAGACATCCAACGAACCTTGTGCAAAGTTCATAGCAGTTAAATAGGGTTTGGCTTTTCAATTCGCTTCGATTTGAATCGAGCATCAAGCATACTTCTACTCACGAACATAAAAGTCTGTCTGGATAAAAAACCTAATAAAAATGATCTGAATTCTTGTAAGCGGTTGCTTATTCTGGAATTTCTAGGGTATCTGTTAGACTTATCAGCCTAATAATAGTTCAAGCACGTGAGGAAAAGTAATTAGAACCACAGAATAGATCAATTAATGTACTATCATGATTCTGTCTGGAATTTTCATAGAATAGGATATATTTGCTCTACAGACGTTTGCAGAGCGACATTTGAAATTTATCCTTTGTGATGGCCCAAAGATTGTGTCAGGATGCTTAAATCCACACAGTATTATAATGGTTCTCAGATAACTTGCATGGAATCTCATATGGATAAAGCAGGGGTCTAGTGGTTAGAGCGTCCGCCTATGATACAGGCAATCACGGGCTGGAACCCAGGCCGAGTATTATCAAAGACTTACACAAATTGTACTAACAGCTGCTAGGCGCTCAGAATTAAGAGGTTAGTGTTAGGATTGGTCGGCCTGGTGTCAGGATAATGTGACTGGGTGGGACATGATTCTACATGTCTGCGACATGATGCCCCAGTGCTAGACATCACAATATACAGCCACACGGCAGACATCGTAGCTATATGACTGAAACATTGATAGAGCTACCTTAAACATAAAAACCTCACACACACACAGACACACACACACAAACAGACACACACACAGACACACACACACTGGTTCAATTCTAATCTAACTGTCATGACAACAGCAGAGATGAGGAAAGTCTTTACCAATGACATTTTATTCGGACTGGTTCCCAATTGGCCTAGGAGTGAGACAATGAAGCAATTGGTCAACCTTGATGTATACAATATGTATAAATGACTTGCTGCTCCAGTTAGAGAACAGTGGATTTCGAACAAAGATTTGTTCTGTATCTGTGGGAAATCCAACCCAGGCTGATGGTATTTCACTTATGGCAAGTCATTCAAACAATCTGCAAACGTTGAAAGATGTCGCATACGCATACAGAAACAGAGGGCTATCTTAGCTTTGTGTCACAAAGTCATACTTTGTTATATTCAGTCCGAAATACAAGAATTGTGTCGATATGAAATGGCATTTTGGGGTAGTCATGTTTGCCAGTTGCTGATTCCGCTTCTGGGACACCGTATTAACTCAATGTTTACGTCACATGACGCACTAGTCGAACCAAGCAAGAAAGGGAAGAAAAAAAGTGCACAGTCTGTTTGATATTGACATTCAACCGAATGGTTTAAACCCTTTACCTTTATCAAAAAGGTAATATTTCCATCAATATTACTCGGTAGTGAATAATGATGTAATATTTTACATTGTGACCTCACTTCAATGGACAAACCTCTAAGGTATTTTGTGAAGCATTGACAAGGTTTCCTACACATACAAGATCAGACATTACACTTGAAATGCTAGAATGGACATCAGTGTAGTCCGAAACTGATGGGAGAAAATTAATGTTTTTACACATTTTATGTTTGATGCCTTATGTTTTATATAAATTTGTGTATTTAACATTCCGTTATTTCAGGCCATTTTGAGTGGATGTAAGTCATGCTAAGTGTTACTTTCAAATGTTTCTGATACAGTAAAGAATTTTGATTTGCCTGAGTATCTGAGTGTGTGCAGCACTCAGAAATTCCAGAAAAACTGAATTCGGCAGAAACGGTAAGGTCGAAATTGCTGGTTTTGAAAATAGCCTCTGGAGAGTTTAAGCTGCCTAATGGATCAAATTTGATCGATTCGCCCCGATACATGATTCCTTACCACCTGACTCAGGATGGCAGTCGGCTAAAAATGACAAAAGAGTAAGGTATTTACTTATATAGCTAGACTACTAGCTGATGTTATATAGCTAGACTATGGATTGCTGTTGCTCAAGCACATTTCGACGCGATGTGAGAATGTTTGTATAGATTTGATATGTCATATTTGTGTTCCATGCCCTTATAGGTCGAGTTTCAGAAATTCTTTCGAGATGTCCTGACAGATAACTTTGCACTGAGCCTCCATGTTACATCATTTAAAAAGCAGACGATGATCTGCAACACCAGTATCATCACGGAAAAAGGTTACCATTGGGTGTCATTGACAAAGAAACCTCATTTGTCCGGAATGCAGCATACTCTGTAACGTAGTGTGCAGCTATGTTCTACAAATAGAGGTTTTGTAACTTGCAACTTCCGCAGATCATACAACATCTAATGATGGATATAATGTAATCATTTTGAGTCTAATATTCTATTTTATCGAACAGACGAAATGTGTTATGATATTAGTACTATATATCTCTTTACACGTTTGTATGTACGAAATGTGTTATGATAGTCGTATTATATATCTCTTTGCACGTTTGTATGTACGAAATGTGTTATGATAGTCATACTATACATCTCTTGACTATTTTGATGATGATGATTACGATTATGGTGTTATTGCTATTGTTGTTGATGATGATGATCATGATGATGACGATGATGATGATATTTGTTAAATTAATGACGAAAGTGCAGTCGGATAAAATAGATAAATAAAATGTATCACATAATAATACATAAATATGGCAAGATGGCATCACAATTTAAGAGATAAAACAAAGGCATAATTTAACTAAATTACAAAACATTTTATAAATAGAATTTTAAAGCTGTATGTACGAAATGTGTTATGATAGTCGTACTATTTATCCCTTTACAAGTTTGTATATATGAAAGGTGTTTTGATAGTCGTAACATATATCTGTTTACACGGTTGTATGTACGAAATGTGTTATGATAGTCGTACTTTATATATCTTGACACTTCTGTATCTACGAAATGTGTTATGACAGTCGTACTATACATCTCTTTACACGTTTGTATATAGGACGAAATATGTTATTACAATCGTATTATATATCTTTCTACACCTTTTATATATCTCTTTATACGTTTGTATGTGCGAAATGTGTTATGATATTCGTACTATATACCTCTTTACACATTTGTATGTATGAAATGTGTTATGACAGTCGTACTATATATATCTCTTTACACGTTTGTATAAAGGACGAAATGCGTTATGATAGTCGTACTATATATCTCTTTACACCTTTTATATATCTCTTTACACGTTTGTATGTACGAAATGTGTTATGATAGTCGTACTATATACCTCTTTACATTTGTGTACGAGTGGTCTAAAGCGCTCACCGTCACGGATCACTGCCATCTCACCTCTGCGTGAGTTCGAGTCTCGGATTCGGCTAATGTGGTTATGTGAGAAAGCTTGCCAGTAGCTTCTCGTGGGTCGGTGGTTCTTTCCGGGGTTTCCCGTGTTCTTCCTCCACCATTTATACTGGCCGCCACGTATAACCTATTTTGTGCTGAAAAATGGCGTTAAACCCTACAACAACAGCAACAACATTTGTGTATGTACGAAATGTGTTATGATAGTCGCACGGTATATCTCTTTACACGTGTGTATGTACAAAATGTGTTCCGATAGTCGTAATATATATCTCTTTACACTTTTATATATACGAAATGTGTTATGATAGTCGTACTATATTTCTCTTGACACTTTTGTATATACGAAATGTGTTATGATAGTCGTACAATATACCTCTTTACACTTTTATATGTACGAAGTTAATGCTCTAGCTTCTACGGCCTATTGTTGACATTCTCCACGCATGTAAGGCTAGGTTGCAGAGTTTGCCTGCATCTTTCATTGTCTGTACCCGCTAGTGCTTATATTAATTAATTAATTAATTAATTAATTTAGTAAGTAAGTAATTTTTTATTATTTATTTATTATAAAGGTTTTGTGATTGCAATCAAGAGATTTATTGCATTTAATTATTCAATCATGTAATCTTGAACCGAAAGAAATAAAGATGGCGATTATGATGATGATTATGATTATGGTGTTGTTGATGATGATGATGATGATGATGATGATGCTATCACATTAATGACGAAAGTGAAGTCAGAAAAAATAGAAAAATAAAACGTATCATATAATACATAAATTTGGCAAGATGACATCACAATTAAGAGATAAAACAAAGGTATAATTTAATACTA
This sequence comes from Sinohyriopsis cumingii, assembly GCA_028554795.2. Classification (NCBI taxonomy): domain Eukaryota; kingdom Metazoa; phylum Mollusca; class Bivalvia; order Unionida; family Unionidae; genus Sinohyriopsis; species Sinohyriopsis cumingii. The sequence continues at coordinate 118,110,385 of CM068827.1, forward strand.
AACTAAAATACTAACATTTTTATAAATAGAATTTTCAAAGATGTAGCATACATTAATTGAATCATGTTAGCTTTAATTATTCAAGTTATTTGAGAGGTAAGTTAATATAATGTGCTTCTTTGATGGGGCGACAAAGGAAATATGATGCGATGTCAATCAAGTAGTTAGTTCAGATGAAATTGCAAATTGTCCGCAATTAAGGGTTTGGCAATAGCCGCGTATTTTGTATAAAGCAATTGCCTCACATCATGCATTAAGGACGCAATGCTTATGTCACCCGAGTGCGTTGTTCAGTTGTTTTGTTGCTATAGTGTTTGTTACTGTCAATCGGATGATAACGCATCCTGTCTACACAAGAAGAAAACTCAAGTGATGCCGAATGGGTGTATACGCGGAAGAATCCATTGTTATGTATATTTAATTTAATTTAATTTGTTTGTTAGTTTTTAAAATTTTTTTTTTTTTTGTTTTTTTTGTTATATGCTATGGGTAATGAAACATTGTATTAATTGCTGACCTTGTTGCAAAATCAGTGACAGTTTTGGTAAACTACTCTATATTTATCTTTCTCAGAGTAAGAATCATTATGTTGAATCAAGGTCATACCTGAAAAAAGAGATATTTATCATGTGCCAATTGGTAAAAATCTTCTATTGTTTCCAGAAGAATGAACTTTTGACCTTCGTCCAAATATCTGTTTTGCGTCTTAGTTAGTCGTATAAGTTATGTTTTGACAACGAATTGTCAGTTGGGCTTAAAACACTTGACACGTTAAATTTTATTATATTGTGACCAGTTTGGACTAAATTTTATGTTTCTTAAAATTATTGAATTCAAGTGGCTGTTTTCCCTGGAAATACAAATGTGCTCTGACAAAATTCTTGGAAAAAGACATTCATTGTAATTTATGCTAAATTCAAAACTGGGAATATATTTATGTGAATCAACAGGAGACCGTTGACACATCTGCATTTTGTGGGTTATTACAGACGTCATCGCCTTCCATCTTAAATTTCGTCGGTATTTGAACTGAGATTCACTTAGAACTTTTCATTGATAGGGCTTGTGTTTATAATTCTTGAATTTTTTTGTGATTTAATTCTCAATACCCTAAGTTCCTTTTTCTTATTTTTCACTTTGTATTTTAGGGAAATAAATTATTTGTTAAATTTTACAAAGCTTGTTGTCTTCACTCTTTTCTGGTACTTATTTTAAGAGCATAGACTCTTAAAATCATCAAAAAGGTTACAATGTACTGAGTTTTAACACATTTTAGGCATACTCCTGGAAAGGGTCCTTTGCTGCAGGTACATAAACCGGATGCATAAATTGTCGAACCCTAATCTCTTTGTTACAACACAGCCTTGATTAAATGCGGCACATTGGAGAGATTCTTGTAATTGCGGACCATATTTAAATGGTACAGCTACGGATATAAAACTTACTATTAAATAAGTGTCCCCGTCTATAAGTGATATGAATCAATGAGCCATTTTGACATCAGGTGATCAAAGAACATTCAGAGTACCCATAATCTATCTATCTTCTATAAAAGAATCATTAGACCAGTCAGACTCGATGGCATTTTGAAGAAAAAAACATTCTATACCAGTAAGATTTCGGAGACCTGTCACGCACACACCACACTTCATTTTCAGTTGCCAACTATTGGTTTTGTCTGAAGCAAATTGATACAACTCTCCCCACAAAAAACTCCCAAATAAAGCAAAACAAAACAAGACAAAAGATAATTAAGAAAAACGATATAATATTCAGTATGTGTGTAGCTATGACTTGCTGCTGCTGTTAAAATGCACGCAAAGCAAACATTGAAGCAACGGTAGCCTTTATAATTTATGCTGACAAATACAAATCTAAATACGGAGACCCCGAGTGGCCGAGTGGTCTAAAGCGATCACCGTTACGGATCACTGCCATCTCACCTCTGGATGCGTGGGTTTGAGTGTCTGATTCGGCCAACGTGGGTATGTCAGAAAGCTTGCCAGTAGCTTCACTTGGGTCGGTGGTTCTTACCGGAGTTTTCCCGGGTTCTTCATCCACCATTTATACTGGCCGCCACGTATAGCCTGTCTTGAGCTGAAAAATGGCGTTAAACCCAACAACAACAACAACAACAAAATCTAAATACAAAACAACGCAGAGCTACAAATTCTGCATCCTGTGTATATTTCTAAGAGTTCATAATACAACGATATAGATTAAAGACAAAGTAAGAGATCGTGTGGTTAGGTCCGTTAGTTGACGTACATGGTATAACAAACTGAGTCGCAAACAGTTTGTGTTTAACAGAAACAGGGGTCATTCTAGTATTACCTTGTAAACCAAAATTAGTAGGTATAGCCATCAACAAAATTTCATTTAAACTAACAAACCTTGCTGGAGAAATAAATATATTTCATGGATTTTGTAAACTGCATAGGATTTTATTTGTCAGATATCATTAACAAGGCAGAAAAAGACAAATACATATTAACAAGAGACATGTTTACAAAGGATAAATTAGCAAGATGAAAACCTAAGAACATATAATCGATAATGGCAACACTTGTTAGGATATATTGATTAAGATGGTACATAGATGGTTGGAAGTTTAACATATACAGTAAATGTGTATGGCACATAGCGTTTCGGGGCAGTAACAACCACCCCCACTCTCGAAACACATATATTAAACTCTTTAGATTGTCCGGTAGCAGATTAGCAAATATATTTTAAAACAGCTTGTCAAGGTTGTATGGCCAAACACGATTGAAAGGTACTGTTAGTAACTGGTATACCCCCCAGGACCTGTTAAATATTAACGGGTCGTTATTAAATAAAGAAAGCAAATACAGATTGTATATCGGCGACGTAATCGGTTTCCTGGATTCTTCTTCCATCGTTGATACTGGCCGCCACGTATAGCCTATCTTGTGCTTAAAATGGCTTTAAACCCTACAACAACAACAACAACAAAAACAACAAAAACAACATAGATGTTTCAGAAAGCCTTCATCTACTTGTGACTGAACTGTTTTAAAACTTCGAGTTGCTAATGATAACATCGCCTGGCAAATAATAACATTAAGCCAATTTGATTCCACTAATATTTATTTATTGAGCTTTACTCTTATTAATCGTCACAGTTTCTAAGAGATAAAGAAACATTTTAGTGGTACTGAAATGTGTGGTATGGACAGAAGCATCCTAACGGGGGTGGAATGGGGGTGGATGGCGTGGTTGGACCGAGCGTAAGAGGACTAGAGGAACCAAAACCACGGGTGCCAGAGGTCCTGGGGCACCAAAACCTCTTTGGATCTCTTCGTCGCCCAGGGCACCATTTACATTTAGGACGCAATTATCTATAGAGAGAGAGAACGATACGTGCTATCGTTTCCACAAAACTCCCAGTCTTGTTTAGATTCGTGGTTTGTATCAACCTATTATGTGATTAACATCATATATTTCTCACGAGTGTATGTGAATTTGGATTTTTAACGTAGCGTTACAAACCAGGAGTATTCGCTTTAACCGAACAGTGTCAAACCCTTACATGATTCCATTAGAAGTCATACGTATACCCTAACCCAAAGACTTCTATATAACGTATGTTGTAAATTAGACAGCCCAACATGTCTATCAACCGCACATCTGCGTGGTTTCTCTTCATCCACTTTCCGTACAGTCAGCAGTTCACGCCGTAAAATTATACACATAACCCCTAGCAAAGGGAACTACTTTTACTACGCCACCTTAGGCCAGTCGAATCATAATTTCGAGCCACATTTCGCCTGTAAAATTGCATTACATTTCCCACCATGGCGACATAAACGGTATCTGCTGAGTCCCTTCTTCTTTATTCCATTGTGTAAATTACCAGATTCCAACCATAAATACTGCATCTGCAGTCACACCACCAATGTACACCACTCGATTTTTAGTGACTAAGGAACGACAGGGACACTCATGCGGCTCTGACCTGAAATCACCAAAGGTATACCATGGCATCATGGAAACTCACTAACTCTTCACTCCGTGACGTGTGCTCCTAGCAATTGGCTAATTCGTTCGGGCTAACAAATATTTCCACTGGACCGAGTTCCAATAATAATAAAAAAGAATAATCACAAAAATCTAAGACTTCCTTAAAACGAGGGCGCTATAAACCAAACGCGCATACTCCAAATTTATTACAGGAGTTTTAACAGTATTCGTCATATCGCTATAATGCCTGCAGTCTCAGTTTATACTGATGTCCAGCACTGTTGCATCATGCCGCAGACATGTAGCATCTTGTCCCACCCAGTCACATTATCCTGTCACCAGGCCGACTTGTACTACACCAACCGCTTAATACTGAGCACCTAACGAGGCAGTCGCTAGTACAATATATATGTCTTTGGTAGTACATTAAGGATACGAGACGCTTTAACTAATGTTTGTTCGTTTGATTCTAAATGTAAATGCCATTATTAATATAACGCTTTCTCAGAATGACGAATTGGTAGTGATTTATTTGTATTAAATACTAAATGTAATTCCTTCCAAAGTTTGGTAATATCATTATTTACTTGCCTTGATATATATGCTCTCTTGCCCTTTTTCCGAAGCTTTATCCTTTAACTATCAACACACCTAATTTATTGCTGTTGTACTATATACTTTTTTTCCATTTATAATTACAAATACACACCAGAAGTTGGTTTTTGCAGATATATTTTATCAAATTGTCTAACAACTGACTAAAAGTCCCCTAGACGTGACAGCAAAGCTTGAACTGTGTAAGTTTTGAAAAGTTAAATTTAAGTGATATTTGTAGCTTAAACAAAGAAGTGTTCATGCAAAAATAATGAAACAAATTCAAGTTAAATTTCCAGTTTGTGCTGCTGCTGTATTTATGTACTTGTCATTTGCAGCATTTTTCCTTTTCACCAATGGAATAGTTAGCGTACGTCACTTTGAAACCTTGAGAAACGTTCCTAAGGGAAAAGAAACTGTCTAAAATCAACAACTTCAATGGCTACTTTTAAGCAATCATTTTTATTGGCTCATAATATCTGTAACGGTAAAACATAAGACAATATATTGAAAAATGAACGCTAATTTATAAATATAAAGTTTCGCAAACACAAACCTTTTTCTGTTCTATTTGTTTGTCTTGTCTGTGGTTTGTATTTGCCTTTGAAAAAGGCTCATTAAACAGTCGAAAGCGCTCAGGCTAGGTAGATACTAGTTTCTCACTGCTCGTTGTCAGTTTATTGCATATATATATATATATATATATATATATATATATATATATATATATATATATATATATATATATATATATATATATATATATATTGGCACGTTTGCTAGGCCCCAGCATTGAGTCATGTATAAGCTACAATCTACCTGTCATGGGAATATTACCGCGGCCTTGTGTTTCATCTCTAAACGTTGCTGCGGTGTTAGTGTTGAACTCTTACGCTAGGATACCATGACCTGCCAGAGACCAGAAATTTAAGTTGACCAACAGGACCGGTCGCATCACTTAACAAAGGCTTGCCGTTATCACTGCTATATGTTAAAAGTTAGTTCAAGGTTCAAAAGGAAGTCCACAGGGTAAAAGAATCGTGTTCTTATCCGTTCCAACATTGACAGACAGCGAGAGGGACGTTGTCGGCTAAGTATGATGGATCGATCCACAGCGATATCCAATCAAAAATTGAGATAGAATGCGTGATTACAATTCAAACCCGAATGATACCTTTCGAACTCGTAAGATTAATTCAGTATTCGCCTGAAAGGATTGCAGATCAATAGGGTTTACTCGAAAGAAAGAAGCCACTCGTAATCTGGTAGCATAACTTAGAGGTAGATTCTAAGGAAAGACAAAGCTTCGAAAAGGAAGCTTTTTGGAGGACAGAGAACTTCCGGTTCCGTTGAGTCCCAAGTCTTCAAGAGTTGGAGACGGAACTGAGACAGTAGCCGAGACAGTCGAAGTCGACAGAAGTGTAGTCGTTGGAAAGTGTGGAGGAGGAGGAGAAGGAGTCTAGAGAAAGTAGAGAAGGAGGAGGTAAAGGAATTTGGAGGAAAGTCGGGGAGGGAGAGGAGAAAGAATTGGGAGAAATAGGAGAGAGAACGGATACAATAGATGAGTAGAAATACAAGGACAGGTGGAAATCAATCTCACTGCTGATCAAAGTGATGCAATAATGCTAATTAAAGGGTCAAGCGGAAGGAGTGTAACTGGAAATTTGAGTCATTTGATTATTGAATTGTTCTTAAATTGTTATTCATTAAAATTTCAACCTTTATGTATATTTAACCATCTAACCCTCGGTATTGCTAACTGGAGGCTCGGAGCTTTACATCTATCTTTCACTAAAGTTAACTTCAAACAAAAAAGAGCCTGGTTTGGACTTCTGTAATAGTTTGAATAAAATATTGGGAGCACCCCACTCCAACCATATACTTTGTCACATACCTACATACATGCATGCATGCATGCATACATGCATGCATGCATGCATGCATACATACATACACACATATATATATATATATATATATATATATATATATATATATATATATATATATATATATATATATATATATATATATATATATATATATATATATATATATATATGATATATATATATATGGTCTAAGGTTGACATTGCCCGGGGTGGGAGTGGGAGACAAGCGCCCCAATCCTCCAAAATGCCCCATACGGCCTGCGTCTCTTACTGCCTCTGTCAACTAAAATCCAGCTCCTGGCCTTCGCGAGTGGCTTAGATTTGAAGCCCGGCAGACCATGTTTTCTACTAACAGGAGAAGGGGTGAAGGCGGCCCACTGGCGCCTTAAAACCAGTTGCTTCGGGTAGATGAGACTCGTAAACCTTGGATGGTAGCTCATCTAGGAGAAGGAAAACTCCGATTCCAAACCTTTGCTGCCTTGTGGCTATACCCACTCATGGGAAAGGCTAAGGGAGTAAACCCCGACAGAAAATCCGGAGATGGAGTCCCTAAGGCGGTATGACATTGACTTCAACGTCATTCCGGCAACTCCTGCGACGCCGTTGGTGCCAAGCTGTATCGGCATTCGTCGTTCCCTTGGGCACACCAGCTGCGTGGAGAGGGGGGATCTGCTGCATGGGCAACAGCTGATTCTCCATACCACCCTGCCCAGGCTTCATAGCTCCACTGGAGAGGACACTCCAGCGTCGTCGTACGGCGTCAGCACAACACGAGAAGTAGCAGTTTACCGGTTCTAAGTCAAAGCTCGATTGGCTTAGAGCTTGGCGCCAGGGGTTACTTCTGACGGTGGGAGAGATCATCAGGTCTCACTGGACAGCTACCGCCCGCCTCAAGCTGGGCAGCCCCCAGTCAGTAAGGTGCTGCCCGCCATGGCCTGCCTGCTTCACTGGGTGCGTGGAGCTTAGAGAACCATCTCGACAAGTGGGCCACAAAACTCTGCACCAGGAAAGACTAAAAGAAGAAACAAAAAGACTCCAACTCTTCGTTTTGCAACCTGGAACATCAGGACCATGTGTCCTGGATTGACCACTGACCTACAGCAGATCGACGATGCACGGAAGACTGCCGTCATTGACAGAGAACTCTCCCGACTGAACATCGACATTGCCTGCCTCCAGGAGACCCGACTGGCTGACAGCGGCACCATCAGGGAAGCCAATTACACATTCTTTTGGCAGGGGAAGCCCTTGGATGAACCTAGGCAGCATGGTGTAGGCTTTGCCGTCAAGAACACGCTAATCGCCTTCATTGAACCTCCATCATCACGTACTGAGAGAATCCTTGCCCTCCGGCTGTCAACATCCTTAGGCCCGGTCAACATCTTCAGTGTGTATGCCCCAACCCTCAACTCCACCTACGAGGAGAAAGACAAGTTTTATGAGGCTCTGGATCAGGCAATATCCAGTATCCCCAACAATGAAAGCCTTTACTTACTAGGAGACTTCAATGCTAGAGTGGGAGCTGACCATGAGGCCTGGTCCACCTGTTTCGGCTTTTACGGAAGGGGTAAGATCAACGAGAATGGTCAGCGACTGCTGGAGATGTGCTGCTCCCACAGCCTATGTGTGACAAACACTTTCTTCAAATGCAAGGAGATCCACCAGGTGTCATGGAGACACCCACGTTCACGCCACTGGCACCAGCTAGACCTCGTCATCACCAGGCGTGCAGAACTGGCCAGTGTCCTCCTTACCCGCAGCTACCACAGTGCCGATTGTGACACGGACCATTCCCTCGTGGCCAGCAAGGTGCGAATATTACCCAAGAAGCTGCACCACGCCAAGAATCGGGGCATCACCCACGTATCAACACCTGCTGTGCAAGCAACCCAGAGAAAACACAGCAGTTCATCAGCAAACTGAAGGAAGCCCTCACCAAAGTGACACCTGATGACACCATTGATTCCAAGTGGTCCCATATCCGTGACTCTGTGTACAATTCAGCCATCACAGCTTACGGAAGAGAAAGCGAAAGAATGTCGACTGGTATGAGGCAAACTGGGAGGAGATGGAGCCCGTGACTGAGGCAAAGAGGAAAGCCCTCCTGGCATACAAGGCTGCACCTAGCCCCAGAACACTACAAGCCCTCAGGATTGCAAGGAATAACGCCCAGAAGACCGCCCGCCGCTGTGCCAACACCTACTGGCTGAACCTTTGCAACAGTATACAGAGAGCTGCTGACACCGGGGATACAAGAGGAATGTATGAGGGTATCAAAAAGGCGACAGACCCCCCCAGCTACAAGACCGCCTCCCTCAAGTCCAAGACGGGCGAAGTCATCACAGACCAGGGGAAACAACTGCAGCGATGGGTTGAGCACTATCTCGAGCTATATGCAACCCAAAACAATGTCACTGGAACTGCCCTGGACGCCATTCCAGACCTGCCTGTCATGGAGGAGCTAGACACACAGCCCACCCTGGAAGAGCTCGGAAAAGCCATCGATTGCCTTGCCTGTGGGAAGGCTCCTGGAAGCGACGGCATTCCGCCTGAAGTCCTCAAGAGCGGAAAACCAGCACTGCTCCAGACCCTACACACACTCCTCTGCCTTTGCTGGGAACAGGGATACATCCCACAGGACATGCGTGACGCCAACATCGTCACTTTGTACAAAAACAAAGGAGACCGTAGCGACTGCAACAACTATCGGGGCATCTCCCTCCTCAGCATCGTCGGAAAGGCCTTTGCCCATGTTGCCTTGGCACGCTTGCAGATCCTAGCCTTCCGCGTCTACCCAGAATCCCAGTGTGGATTTCGAGCCGGCAGGTCAACTGTAGACATGATCTTCTCACTACGTCAGCTGCAGGAGAAGTGTCGTGAGCAGCGGATGCCCCTCTACATTGCCTTCATAGACCTGACGAAGGCGTTTGACATGGTTAGTCGGAGTGGACTCTTCAGACTCCTGCAGAAGATCGGCTGCCCCCCACGTCTGCTTGCTGTCATTATGTCGTTCCACGAGAACATGCACAACACAGTGTGCTTCAATGGCGCAACATCTGAAGCATTCCCAGTCGTTAGCGGAGTCAAACAAGGCTGTGTCCTTGCACCGACGCTCTTTGCCATCTTCTTCTCCATGCTTCTCCAGTACGCATTCAAGGACTGCAGCGAGGGAGTGTACATCCATATCAGGGCTGACGACAAGCTGTTCAACATCGCCCGTCTCCGTGCTAAGACTAAAGTCACAGAGGTACTCATCCGTGAATTGCTCTTTGCCGACGATGCAGCCTTGACATCACACACGGAAGATGGACTTCAGCAGCTGGTATGCTGCCTCTTCCATGCATGTAAGGAATTTGGACTGACCATCAGTTTGAAGAAAACAAATGTCATGGCACAGGACACAGACTCCCCTCCCTCTGTCTCCATCGATGGGTACAATTTGGAAGTTGTCGAGAACTTCACATACCTCGGGTCTAACATCTCCAGCTCACTCTCCATTGATTCTGAGGTGGGCGGCAGGATTGCCAAGGCAGCAGCAGTGATGTCCAGACTTAACCAGAGGGTCTGGAACAACCCCAACCTCACAGAGAAGACCAAACTGCGTGTCTACCAAGCGTGCGTGCTCAGCTCACTTCTCTACAGCAGCGAAACATGGACCACCTATGCAAGACACGAGAGGAAACTCAACAGCTTCCACCTGAGATGTCTGCGGCGCATTCTGCACATCCAGTGGCAGGACAAAGTACCCAACACAGAGGTTCTAGAACGCGCCAACATGAACAGCATGTTCTCCATACTCAGCGAGAGGCGCCTTCGCTGGCTCGGCCATGTCAAGAGAATGGACCCAGGTCGCATTCCCAAGGACCTGTTATATGGGGAGTTAGCAGAAGGTGCACGACCAACTGGACGACCACATCTGCGCTACAAAGATGTCTGCAAGAAGGATATGAAGGCAGCAAACATCAATGTCAACGACTGGGAGAGCTGTGCAAACAACCGTTCCAGCTGGCGTCTAGCTGTCAGGCAAGGAGTTCAAAACGCAGAGGAAAAGAGAAGAATAAAGCAAGCTGAAAAGAGAGCTAAAAAGAAGGATAAGCAAAAGCGTACTTTGGAGCTATGCCATCGTCTCTCGTAGACGGACGGATGCCAAGAAAAAAAAACATATATATATATATATATATATATATATATATATATATATATATATATATATATATATATATATATATATATATATATATGGGGGTGAGGTTGGGGCTAACATTTTCAGTTGTTGCAGAATTCATTTCTTATTGAAGGTAATGGGTGTGGTGGAGGGAAGTTGGTCAGTTCTTATCAAAATCAAACGTCTGGGCGCATCATATATAAGTGCTAGTGTGAAATACATATCTTATCATATTAATAATTATAAGAATCCGAAATACATATCTCATCATATTAATAATTATAAGATCCGAAATACATGTCTTCCGTGAGCTCACCCATCTAATAAATTGCAATTATATATGTTCCTTCAGTCAGCGGTGCATTTAATCAAAAGAGAGCACGTACATATTTGTACACTTGTGTAGATCTAAGTGACTAATTGTTTTCCAATGTGCCATCGTGTTGTTAACAGGTGCTTATGCTGAAGACGCTGTGTCAACCAGACCTCACTACCGCTATGAAAATGTTTAGGGCGAGAAAGAAAAACAAAAGGCCAGTAAAATTTGCTCCAAGACACATTTATTAAGAATCAATCAAGAAATTAATCGTATTCAGAATATTTAGATATTGTACATATCAATTTGTCTTATGCCAAATAGTGGCATTTTCTGCTGAACCTGGACGACTTTATATTTTTTTCTAGCCCGGCGAATAGAAACATCCACGTATACAATTATTTTCATACAAATTTTTTTTGTATAAAATGAAGTCAGATTTATCTAGTGTACGCCTGTTAAAATTACTGCCTATTTTATAGGCAAACATTGCTGTTATAATTCGTCATTCTCTGCACTTGTCTTGTTTTAAACATGTATGATTTGCCATAAAAGCTGAATCTATAAACAGTGTCAATTGTATTCCCGAAAAAACTTAATTAATTTCCTTTCAAATTTGAAACATAGTATGGATTCATTCTGAATAAGAATTAATTTCATATAAAAATGTTGAGCTATGTTTTAGGAAGAAGGCTTTTATTAATAAGAAAATGATGTATGAAATGACCTGTTTTTGATTAAATACTATATTACGCAGCAGCCAGCTCCCATTTGTGTTCACGGTGTACCGAAAGCATATGGTTATACAAAAACATAAGCCATACGGTGATAAAAGCACTTTATAATAGAATCCTGAGGCAAACACTGTAAAGTGATGAAGATAAATGGATTGGATAATTAGCCAGGAGCTGTATGAACGGATCTGAATTCATTTGTTAAGTACTTTAACCCCACTGTAACTTCGCCAGCTACTCTCACACAGTGAGCGGTAGTTGTAAAGTTGCTCCTGCTAAATTCTCTGATGTTTTCTGGTAGATTTTTGAGAGGTATTTCGTAATGATGTGCTTTTGTTAAAGAATGCAGACCTGTTTTATCACTCATGTTAATGTATTGTCACGCCATGCGGTTTTCCGTGTCAATATTACGTTCATTCGTTGAAATGTCTGTCATAATGCGTATCTCATTATCATTATAGTATATATGAAGTAGGTATAAGAAATAAGGAAAGCACTGAACATTATTTGAGATAAATGAAAAAATGGTAACATGTAAAGTTAGGCTTTTAGAGACGGTGTTATGATATTGTAGCAAATCTAGGGTATGTGATATTTGTATTTACGTCTCTGTCTGTAGGACTTTAGTGATTTTTGGTGAATCGGTGCTAGGAAGATATTTCTCAGCTAGTGTAATTAGCTAATTGCTTAGACCAGACGTAATAATGTACACTATTTACGAGACTATATGGTAGCATAGAAAAGTTTCGTAAAGTGGACACTCCCTAATTTATTAACATAGGGAATTCTCTAGACATTTTTGGTATATGAAAAGGCTTACTTAAAAGTCATACAAATGTGAAACAAAAGAAAAACCAGTGTAAGTGTGAAATTATTAGAGTGTCGTGATGTGTGATCATTAGGTGATTGAAGAAAAACGTGTTTTAAGTGTTTGCGCGTTTAATAACTATCAGTTGACAACGATTGTTCTCCTGATGTCGAAAGAAATAAAGGAAATATAGCCAGACTCACGTACAAGTTGTTTGATTTACTTGGTAGTGAGACTCCTTCCATGTAACAAAATAGTCATAAAAAACTTAAATTAAATTATCACCAGTGCTATAAACCGACAATAAAATAAAATTAAATTAATTCTTAAGGAATACATTTATGTTTTCACCACATATTCTGAACTTAAATGTAACTAGCAGTACTTGGAAAGTAATTCAGAATTTCGCCATTGTAATTCATATCAGATGCTTACAGTTTGATAACTACATACCAAACATTGATCGTAAAGAACTGAAATAATCTTATCATATAGCCCTATTGAATTTCATACTAAAATTTGAACAAACTTTTCAAAAAATGAAAAGAAATCCAAACGTCGTAAATTATGAGAGCATATTTTGGCATGCACAACATATTACCATGCTTGCAAATCCTAAAATATATTTAATTTCAGTTTCATATATGATTGTTTCAAGTTATTGTGAAATTTAAACAAAATAAGTTATGTACATAACTAAATCTCCTAAAGTATTACAACTTCCTCCAGTGAAGAATTAGTCAGAATCAAAATGTATCTTTCCCTTTCTTTTCATGCAAAGATCTAAACAAATGGAGCAAGAAGTTCAGGACTTGTACGTCGAGTCCACGATAAAAGCACTGACATAACAGTGTTACCTTAAGCGAGCATGTAGCGGAATAGTTTGTATTTGCTTCATAATGATCTCTCCAAAGTATCAAGAAAATCCATCAAGTGGCTTAGCAAAAATAAGCAGATGAAAGATGGCAGCAAGCGTGCCCGGGAATGACGAATCGTCGTAAGTAAGAGCAAAATGACTCAAGGGGCCTAGGAAATGCAAAATCAAATATAACAACTTTAACGAAGACCTAAACGCAATTTTTCTTTAACTGTGCTCTTGATCCTAGAGTCAGTTGGGTTGCCAGCATGTCGCAGAATGAATTATTTTAGTTTCCTAATGAGCATGAACAACATCTAACAACGAGTTTAGGAAAGATATGCACATCGAAGTTTTTAATCAATACCTTAAGAAACTGTTGATGCAGCCGTCGCCGCCGTAGATGTAATTTCTATATCTCGCATTCCATGTAACGTAGACCTCAAAAAATAGTCATTGATAAAATACGGTCATATCACAGTTTCTACTCTTATTTCATTAGAGGAGTCCCCTTTATTAGATTGGGTTTTTTGGTTGGGGCTGTCCTTTTGAACATAAGGGTAGTTTCGAGCATTTTCTATCCCTGAAGTGAAAGAGTACTTCCTTGTTGGAGACTGTCTTTCTCGTGTTTATAAATAAATTATTACTGTGTATATTAAAATAGTACAATTGTGTACCAGGCACGTACGCTGTAAATTGAATGTTGTGCCCGACAACATTGGACTGTCATTCGTACCATGATGCAAAGACAAAGTTATACTATAAAAGAAGAACAGTGTATCCGTCTCCCAAGAAGCAAAAGAAGATAAGCACGATCAAAATGTATTTGTATCGATATCGTGGCCCATTTCCGTTTCTGCGCATGCATAGTGGTGATGGTGGTGATGGGGGCTGTTTAAAAAAATGCATTCTCTGAAGGGTAAAATGACAAAACTTTGCTTCATAAAGATTGATCTTACATATTTCATGCAGGTCTTTTTTCAGTCCCACACTGAATTTGTTGCGTCTATGTAGATTCATCGGACACTTAATTGAGTCGGCTCAAAAAAGATTTGCGCACATTTTCATTATCGATTTTAGTAGCTATAATTATGGACGATGACTCAATGAGCTGTTTAACAAATTCGTCGTAAAGATTGCTTTGAATTTTTCTATCCGATTTAAAATGTGGAACATTAAGGTTATTTTTAAAGTAAAAAGGTCGAAAATCGGAATTTTTCTTTTGATCTCTTTCTTCTTGATAGATGAATGGAAAGATGAATAGATACATTTGGTAAAAACAGCATTTGCATAAAACAAATTATTCAGCCCCAAATTTATCAATGCACATGACAAATTATATGTTTGTTGACGAGCAGACATGTGGATAGGTTTCACACTACGTATTCTAATGGCATGATGCGCAAATTGTTAATGGATTCTACTTAAACACTTTACAAATATAGATAAATATCATATGGCTTTAGTTATCTTGCTATTGTTTAAATGAAAGTTTTATTATTTGATAGAGGAAAAAATGGGCATAGATTGGACAAGGCAATATTCTTATACTGTCAGGTGGTCAGTAAAATTAGAAATTTTAATCTATACTTTTTGTAAAGTAGCCTCCTTTGATCCTCCCTCAAGCCCGGGAGCCGCGGTTGTTAAGTTAACAGAGCGGCTGACTCAGAATCGAAACTTCACAACGGGTCTACTGAGAAGATCTGCCATCGGGAAAGGGACTCGGCTCCTATTTCCTCAAAGATGTAGCCAATAATTTGTTAAAAGTGCCGTTTTAACCATCCCACCATCTCGACTCCCCCATGACAAACAAGTCGTACGTTATACAGAAATGATCACTGCCTAGATACCAACTTGTCTGACAGCGCTGAAACTGTTGCTAGGTATTTATACTAGTGAGAGGAGCGTAGTCGACAGGTCGCTAAACCCTAGGTTTGGCATGACCAAATCAAATGAACATGTTCTGCTGTTTTGGTGTCATTAACGACGTGAATGATAATAGCGACAAACTTCAAAATTGTTCTACCTAAACCTTTATGCTTATATCGACGTTTGAGGACCATTCTTTTTCAGAAAGTAGTGATAGCAGGTAAGCAGTGTAAACGACAACTGAAAAAAAGCATTGACATTTATTTGTGGCATTTATAATTCTTTACATCGCCACGAGATTTCTAAATGTGTTAATATTTATTAACAATGTTGCTTATTTTATTTTTTCAACCTTTTGCTTATTTTATATGTTTTAAGTGGTGCCAGTCCTATTATGTCCACCGGATGTTTCGAAACCCATAACAAAATCAATCAAAACCCCGAACACTCTCATGAACAGGGTACAAGTCTAGTACGTGTACGATATGATGGCAGAACAAGTACAAACCTATTTATATCAGTGCAATATTCATTAATATCAACTTGACCCCGTTCTACTTTCGTTTGGTCAGACATTTTAAGGGCAATTCTTTGGCTACATAGACACAGTATACAATAAAGGGAATATCAAACCCACAGCTTTCCTATGATACCATTCCTATGCTATTGCTACAGCTAGAAACGGGCATAAAATTCTATGACAGAGATACTCTTCTTGGGGAACAAAACCTCTGCCATTTTATAGAGTGTATACTGTAAAGGAACTAAATGCGTTTTCAAAATCCATTCATTACTGAGTATGACTAATACTAAACGTTATCATGCCATACTGAACATTATGTGTGGATTTCAGAGGTCAGACAATCGCATTAAATAGGTGTGAATAATACTTGTATTATGCCAGCTTCAAATTCGTTTTGGGAGAATGCAGCTTTAGTATCAATTTACTAATAGTTCCCAGAAAATCTCCACAGCACACAAAATATTACTATTGCTTGTTATCTATGCCAAGATATCTCTTAGCATTGCGATTGGCAAAAAGCTAAAGAAACTTACATTTGCATATCCTTCTGGCCACTTCTATTGAAACTCCATTGAGCGACATGAAGTCCTCTCTGACAAACAGATGGTTTCTTACAGGGCTGCTTACAATCGCGTCCAGTGTTTTCAAGACGATTCCACGTCCCACTGCTATAACAATTATTATTATCCCCTCCTCCTTAGCCTTTGAGGCCACTTCTATTGCCTTAACGTTGTCTTGAGACTGTCCATCTGTCATCAGAACTATGGCTTTTGTAGAATTTTGACGAGCACCAAAAGTAGGTTGTAGCATCCTGTGTACGCCGAATTCTAGGGCAGCCCCCGAGTTTGTCCTGTAACCGCCCATATGTTGAATAGCCATAACTGAAATATCAATGTCCTGCATCCGGTAAAAATCTCTAAGGTTGAACTGAGGCCAGGGACGTTGAGCGTACGTTGCTATGGCAATGCGGGTCTCATTTTCTCCAGGCCCCACTTGAAATCTCTTGATGATATCCAACACAAACCTGAGCTGGGCTTCGAAGTGGGGTCTCCATATGCTGCGAGACGTGTCAACCAGAAATATGACGTCATTTGGCTTGCCTGGGCACGTGGACCCTGCAAGAAATGCAACAGGAAAATAAGACTAAGGAAAATCGAAATGGCTCAGTCGATCGTGGGCTATATGTGAGTCGCATTAAATTATTAAGTACGATAGAACTAGTTGCCTATCCCTTCCCCCTTACCTACTGGGTTAACTTGAGTGGGGTTAGCATGCGTATCCTCATTTTCTTTATGGGTTTTGAACATTCAGATGCTTTGGCAATCTTTTTTGGTGGTGGGTAGGTAGTGGTGTCGAAATTGATTTTTTTTTATTTTTGGGTATTGAACTATCCACTACACATTCAGCTTTTTCGGTCTTTCCTCTGTTTGCTCGTGTCTTATTAAACAGGGAAACGTATAAACTATATCAGCCAAATGAAGATAAGCTGACGATTGATAGCTAGAAATACATTTGTTGTTGGGATCCTATGACAACCAACAAGTGCTGTAATAAACAAATTATATCGACCTGCTCAGTACTTTATTACGTTAGATTAGCACCATAATTTAGTGTCACATATAAATTAGACCTTGTAAAAACGTTGATTTGTGAGACATGAAAGTGAGTCATCTATGAGTAGCGGGTATTTTCATGAGTAAATGAGTGTTGACACATCAAAAGCATCGAAAGAAAGATAGTATACGCCGTCTCTTTTGACACTTATAAAATATAGGCTGCACTGAACCAGACTGTCTGCATTCCCATGTAACTTATTCGTGATTGATGCTTATAAATTCTTTAACTGCACGAGCTATTATTATTTTCTGTTTCTCGACCATTCTTTACCAATTGAATAACACATGGGGTTTCTGCATTGCTTATGCACGACTGTTACATTATACGCATAGGTTTCAGCCATGAGAAGATCCCATGATTCACTTTCTATATGCCGACCTTCTAATATATTTTGTCGTTACCATTGCACATATGTATTGGATTCAAAATAGTATTGTAATACCCGGTTCTTGGCTCCTAGCAATGGACCATTTTTTTCTACTTAGAAGTGTTATTGTTATAAAATAAGACGTCTATGATGATTCTTTGACCATAAATTGACCATTTTCTGACTATAAAAAATTGGTGACCGTTCTTAGCTCAGACTCGGCAGACCTTCAATTAAACATATTGACTTTATTATAAAAAAATGAATGATGATGAGCAGCTTGAAAGAGATTATTATAATTGGTTAGAGGAACGAGCACGTGGACATGTGGAACCTGGGCGCAAGATCTCGAATGAAATACAATGATGATGATGATCAGCTTGAAAGAGATTGTTATAATTGGTTAGAGGAACGAGCACGTTGAATACTTGATCATGAGGAACTATTTGCGTGAGCTTGAAGATGCCGCACATGTGGAAACTGGGCGCCAGATTATAAGAGCTATCTCGATCGAATACAGCCGTAGATGCAATGATGATGTTGACGATGATACTTTTATGAAACGAGTAAACGAATTAATTGTGGAGGAATCTGAATATATTGAGGAAGCTCGGCTTTACAATGAAACTTATCAACTGTAAATTTTATGATATTTGTTTTCATATTTACATACCCTAATTGGTAAGATAGCAGTAATACAATTATAAATTATGTGAAACTCATTAATTAACTCATTACTGTTATATTTAGCCCCTTGAAGATAGGATCTAATCTTATCCAATATTTCTGTGTAAGTTGTACTTGCTATTTTGCAATAATTGCTTTTGATTTCTATATTTGGCTCTATTTGTCTTAATAGTGTTGATAAGATGATACCAATTCCTGAAATAATTAGCAAAAACGGATTTAAAGTTGCTGCACTGGTAACTATACCAGAATCTGTCAAAAATATTGGTAAATATATAGTTATTCATAATATGTTATTATAATATTTGTAACATTTTTTTATGCACAAATGTTTTTTTATGATAAAATTTGTAATATTTTATTAGTTCATCAACCTCTATTTTTGGTATATTTCCTGAAATATGGTCGAAATCAACAACATCCTTCATTTTATATAAAATCATGATACAATTTTTATGATAAAACTTCCATACGCTTTTATATAAAAATCAATTGTTTTTATGAGATTTACATTTGATGGATGATTTAAGAAATTTTTATATTCATCGTAAACAACTGATGAGGTATCCTTATATCTTTCGTCAGTTAATGCATCATTTGTTCTCAACCAAGTATATAAATTTATTTCGTTAAAAATAACTGATGGATGGTGGGTCAGCTATGAAATAATGTTCCACTACTAAACCATTTGTTCATATATTTGTAAACCCAATGTCAAACACGGAAATAGACCTGTCATGTTCTAGTTTATCAATATAACTTAATACTAACTTATTTCATCTAACGTATAATTATTATTATCGAAATGATGTCTTAAAATGGCATATAATGTTGCTAATCGTATATTTATCACCGTAAATATATTAGTTAGTTTGTTAGGTCCAATATAATTCATTTTAAGTAATAACTTTTTATATTTATCCGTGAACACGTTAGTGAGCTCGGGTACATAACCAAGCAATAATAATTGTTGACGACGCTCAATGTGAATTGGAACATCGTCCTCCTCGTCTATGCTGTAATATGTTGTATCAGCTGGCGCCATTAAATTTACTAGTGTAATTTCATCTAAAAGAAATTATTTTTCATCATCGCTTAATCCATCAAAGTATTTGTCTTTTCTTTAAATTATTTCGAGAGATTTATTTATAATATTAACATCTATATCCAAATAATTTGGCTTAAATAAAGGTAAAATTGAACTTAAGATAAGCTTTTAAGAGTACCTCTGAGCTAGATTTTAAATTAATGATTCTACTTAATGTTTGTTTGTCACGCTAAAACATACCTAGATGATTAAATATATATCGTTTAGAAAATATGTTGATTAATTTTTTTTATTTTTTTGTAAAACTGATTTATTATCATCTAATAATTTTCAAGATTTGAATGCTGTCCCTTTATTCTTCTTTCATCTCGTTGACATCCGCTGAAAGCTCGGGCTTTTATTAAATCCGATTAAATTATGGTCTCTACATGTTTTGTATTAAGCTTGAACGATATTTATTCATTGTATCCTCAGTTTGATTCTGTTCATCGATACATCTCTCGGATAACAATATTTAATGATTTCATCGTAATTATCCAGGAGCTCATTTAATTGAGTTCCTCTCACATTCATTACGCTGAAAACAACATTTACATACTCATTGGATTTTTCATCGTTTAAGAAATGATATTAAGAGTTTTTGATTCCTTTATACCTTTTATTGCCTGTGATTTATCACTATCGTCAAGAACTTGTAAATCTTTATAAGGATTAAATATGTTATCATAAAATTCCTTAGCAACTGTTATTACTGAAGCTTCCTTCAATATACATATTCATTAGATTAAACTTGATCGTCTAGCGTAAATATCTGAAATGCTGTTAATCCTGGAAATGGAGATTCAGCAATATTAACGTGCATTCTGAAATATAAATACTTTTGTCGTATTTACAGGTGAAATTTGAAGATGTTTAGAATTTTATATATATATATATATATATATATTCCGCGTTATTTAAATTCGTCCAATTT
This sequence comes from Sinohyriopsis cumingii, assembly GCA_028554795.2. NCBI lineage: Eukaryota > Metazoa > Mollusca > Bivalvia > Unionida > Unionidae > Sinohyriopsis > Sinohyriopsis cumingii. The sequence goes on from CM068827.1 coordinate 118,130,818, forward strand.
AAATTGTCGTTAGAAGCTTGCAAAATCCAGCTAAAATTCGGCCCGTTGAAGGATTTAACCTTCCACGTAACTGAAATTGCCATTTTGCAGCAGGATATGGACATTGTATTTGTAACCAAAAATGTGTCGTTTCTCTGTTGGTCGTCCATTCTATACCTCCTGCTACTGGACCAGTAAATAAACAAGCATTAGTATGATTATTTCCTGGGTATTGCTTCGATGTACTGGCAGAAAAGCCAACTTTATTATTTACGGAATCATTATTTTTTGTTCGTTTTAATCCAACGGTTAGAGAATCAACACAAGATTTATTTACCAGATCCGATGAAGCCGTTGGGTTTTTCGATGAAGTTAGTTTATTAACTCCCATACCTAAACTACCTGTCATTGTACCTCCTGATATAGGTAGCACCGCTAAATTAGCATCGTTAACGTACTTCTTATTCACCAGACCTAGTGCCGCCGTTTAGTTATATTATGAAGTTATTTGATAAACGCCCATATCTAAACTTCCTGTCATTGTACCTCCTGATGTACGTAGTAGCGCTAAATTAGCATCGCCAACGTACTTCTTATTTACCAGATCCGATTCCGCCGCTGGGCTATACGATGAAGTTATTTTATTAGCACCCATATCTAAACTACCTGTCATTGTACCTCCTGATATATGTAGTAGTGCTAAATTAGCCTCATCAACGTACTTTTTATTTACTAGATCTGATGCCGCTGTTGGAGTATATGATGAAGTTATACTATTAACGCCCATATTTAAACTTCCTGTCATTGTACATCCAATTATCTTAACGAAGTTGTCTTTGATAAATCTAACAATGCTAAGCCAATCATCATTGTTTAGAGGTGTGCTGCTTATCTGTGACTTTGTAATGACCCCCCCCCCCCCATTTTGTTGAACATGTAAGTAACCCACCAAATTTTATTTAGGTAACCAGATAAATCAACGCTTCTATTGCTAGACGACTAGCTGGATATTGTTCCAAATTTTGTATAGCTCATTGCTATAACAACAATGTTAACAAAATTTTGCATAACAATGTTATCGAACAATAATGTTAATAATGTTAACCATGTTGTAAAATAATGTTGCATGATAGTGTCAAAATCAAAAATACTAAAATTTTACACAGAAAGATCAATAAAATATAAACATGAAAATGATCTTCCCGATTGATTTACCTTATAGTTGGTCGAACAGGATCAGGCAAAATAAATCTTTTGCTAAATCTCTTACTTTATGATAGTTTAAATTATACAATTAATCCTGACCAATAAAAATATGAACTTTTAGGAGAATTTAATGAAAAACTACGAGATGAACTTGGAGCTGGGGAACATATTTGTATAATAAGACAACCCAAAAAACTAATTCCAATTAACAAATTTGATTCAACTGAGCATGCAATAATTGTATTTGATGATATTCTGTTAAACAACAATGAAATGAACAAAATTAATTCTTAATGTTCACTGTCACTGTCTAGTTTTTATCTGTTTAATAAAATTGCAAATGATACTACTAAGATCTTTCATTGTTGTATTGATAATCTTTTTATAAATTGTATGTTTCATGATGAAATAATTAAATAACTAAACAATTTATAGCAATTAGAGCAGCTTTAAAGGAAAACGTGAAACAAGCACGTCAAGAGCAACTTGCAGCAGAAGAACACGCAGCTAAAGTACTTATACCAGTAGCTGAGGCAATACTGGGCAAACAACCTGAAATGTCACCATTATCAGAGGAGGAACAAAAAAAAAAAAAAAAAAAAAAAAAACAACAGCGAGAGAAAGTTTACTTGGTTCGCTTGGCGAAAAATCGGACATGGAAAAAAAAAAATCGCGCGAGCACTCATTGTAAACAATGCTAACCCTGTAGCGATGCAGGCTGAATTTAACAGATTGATTATTGATCATTTGCTCTACAGCGAAGATTATTTGAGGTCTCAACTACTGAGATAAATTTTGGAAAAATCTGAGTAATTATCAGATGAGCAGCTAGCATTATCATAGGTTACTTTAAAATTTATGAGCCTCGAGGATAAGATAAATTATTACAGAAGAGCAGCTCGAGTAAAAATAACTGGAGATGAATATGATGAATTTTTAAAGACAATTGGTACAACTGACAACTATCTTAATGTTATTTTTAACTGGGAAAAAGAAGCTAAAAATGACTTTTTAGATAATCTAAATAAAATGTTTAACAATGGAAATGATGCTAAGAAAGAATCACTAAAAGCTACAAATGATAATCAAATACCACACTTTTTAGATTCTATAAGAGATGGAATTAATGCTGGATTATTCTATAATAAACAGCGTAAAATGTTTTTAAAAGGAAGGAATCGGCAGGGGATGGAGTTTTAGAAGGTACCGTTTTCTTAATGAAGGTAAACGTGAAAGAAGTTTACCAAAACAGGGACAAGGAGTTCGAGTATTTACATAAAACGCTGAGATGGTTGATAGATTAATTGTATTAATATCATCAAAGGAAGGTGGAAACGCACGCACTGAAATAGTGAAATTATTGCTATTTTAGATTATCTCCGAGCAAACAATTTATTAACACCAGATGAATATAAGACTCTGTACACGGACCTAATCTAGCGATTTATTTAGCGATGTATCTATGTAGAAAGATTTAGTCTAACGATTTATATAAATGACAGTTTCAGCAACATTATTGCTTGAGTCATCATCACAATCAACAAATAATAGCGCAAATGTTTCTGTAATTCTCTAAATTATAATCGACAAATAGAATTTAATCCAAATTTAAATTACGAATTAGATTTAATTTCAGCAACAATATGGAACTCTATGGCAATATAAAAAGCAATGTAAACGATAATTTTACTTTTAAATCAGCTACTTGCACCTGGGTGACCCTTAATATTCCGTAAGGTGCTTATAACGTTACAAATCTTAATAAAACTATTAAGGAATTAATGGTAGGGGACATTGCTGATAGCTTTGAATTAACTCCAAAATACAATATACTAAGTTCAAGGATAACTTTAAGAAAAATAATTAACTTCTGGATTATATTTCAGCTACAAGCGTTGCATCATTACTTGGCTTTAGAAATAAACAATACGGCAGCAGCACCGAACGAAGTGTATATTATGATGGTGATTTACATGTTAATATAACAGAAGTAAATACGGTATTAATAAACTGCTCTATCATCAATGGCTCGTATTCATCAAAAGGAACTCAAAGTAGGAAATTTACAGATTTTCTCCTGATGTTCCGCCGGAATCACTCATGCAAATCAATCCAAAACAAAAAATGTATTATCCAATTAACTTTGAAAATCAAATAACAATTATTTCAATGCAACTTGCCGATCAATCGGGTCGACAGATCGATTAAACAACGAAGTCGTTACTTACTATTTACATGTGCGCTCAATTGTCTAACGATTTGAAAAATTTCGACAAGCGATTTATCTAACGATTTATCTAATAATTTATTTAACAATTTTTATAACAACGAACAGAAGCAAAATGAGCAGAGGAAGACAAATTGTGGGAGGACTTTTTGCGAGTTTTTTTTAACAAAGATAACGGAAAATATACCAGGATTAGCAAGGGGAGAAGCACCAATTTCAGCTGATGCATGGAAATCTTTTGCAACAGGAGCTGCTTCAGCCGCTGGAACAACAGTTGAGCAGAAAATTGCTGAGAAAATAAAAGGCCTATCGCAATGCGATGCGCTGTCACATGATGAAATAAAATAAGCAATTTCAGATATTGCACCAACTAAAGAAACGGAACCCGCGATGAGAGTGACTAGGAAAAATTATCATCACCTTGCGGTGAAGAAATAGTTTGTAATTTTGTTCAAAAAATGAGGACAAAAATTGATGTACCTTTAATTTAACAATTTTAATTTAGCAATTAACACTTTTATCTAACAATTAAAAATCTCATCTAACAATTAACAATTTTATCCAATAATATTAATAAGGGATGTCAGTTAAAAATTATTTAGATTTCAGCGAAGAACTTGATTTTGATAATGATGTAACATAATTTGAATACGTAGAGTATCTTGACGAAAACTCAAACGAACCAAATGAAACTGGAGTTAGAATATTTAATACAAGAGATCAGTATGTGTTTCTTTTACTTCACAAAGCAGTACTAGAAGTTCTTGGTCAAATAATGACTACCGCTAATCCACCAGTTGTAGTAGCTGATGGAACTGAAATTGCACTTATAAATAATGGTTAGAACTTGTTTAGAAGCGCGCATATCAACTTATTAATCAAACAGTTGAAGATATTGCAATGCATTTACAAGCTGCAAGCACAATTCTCAATGTTGTTGCCTTTAGCCATGATTATTCGAAATCTGTTGCAATGACTATGATGTGGAGTAAAGATACGAGAACTGGGGCAACTGCAACTCTTGAACTTCTTCAGAAAACTGTTGCAAACGGAGCCGATGCCACTGCCGATCTTGTAATAGTTAGAAATTATCTTATAGCAAACGCTAAAAGCTTCGGTATATTTTAGATCGAGCTCAACAAAATCATTACTTTGTTACTGATGGAGTAGCTGACGCACAGTTTGTAATGAACAGATTGGCACTTTTGATGCCATCAGTTAGTAAAACAATAGAATTTAAGTCACTGTTTAGCGTACACAACAAATATATATTTTCAACAAAATAAAATATATCAAACAGCAGTTCCCAATGCGATAGATTACATATGGCGTATCACATCAGCACCAAGCGAACAAATACCTAGGCAAATATTGTTCTATTTCAGCAAACGAATAGGCGTAATGACCAATTACAAAATAATGGAGTATTTTATCACGCTAACGTTAGGCGAATATTTGTCAGAATTAACTCAAAACGATATCCAGAGCGAGCTATTGAATGCAGTTTCTTAGATGGTACAGCAACAACTATAACAAGGATCAATATGAACCTCATGGAAGCAATGCATAATAATCAGGACGTCGACAGTGGATCTCAAATTACTATTGAGGAATTCCTTGTTCTTTATCAAACATTCAATTTAATGTTAGCAAGCCAAGCGAAAGAGCTATCAGATCAACATCAGATATTGAGGTAACATGGACATTTGGAGATCTCCCATGTGCACTTAATGCTTATGCGCTTCTTGTCAGCGACAGATTTATTACAAATGATGCTGTAGATGGTAGGATGAGCGTACATGTGATGCGTGTAAACATTTTATTTAACAATTGTTGCAAAATAATGAAAAGTAAATATAGTGAAGAAGAAATATATTTAACGCAAGGACAAATTAATAAAATAGCAGCGTCAATCATCGCCAAGCAGTGATCAGTTTCAATTAAAATTGACCCACTAGCGACAGGTAACAAAATACAATTATTGCTGACAAAGCAACAGGTAAATAGATTTAACAAGGGAAACCCGTTTTTTTAAAAATAAATTTAAATTCTATCTGAATCACAGATCAAGGAACACCGCGGTGGATTTCTAGGACCAACACTATCAGTTATAGCACGATCTATTTTACCAGTACTAGGAATATTTGGTGTTGCAGCAGCGTCAGCAATTTCTGGCGCAACTCAAAAAGCTGTAGTTAGTAGTGGAATCAAACAAACCTTTAGATAGACCATAAACTGTAATGGTGAACTGTAAAGGTAAACCGACCGTAAACAGGGTAAATTTTGTGTAAAGTATAACAATAATGCCAGCAAAATATAAAACAACGAGGAAAAAAAGACAACGTCGAGGCGAAAAAAGTCGACAGTGAAAAATGGCGGATTTATCTTAGCGCCATTTCTAGCGAAATGACCGTTAGTTTGCTACAAGACCTTCTAGGGAGAGGACGTGGATTAACGCTTCCGGGAATCGACGAATTTAAAACCATTAAGCAACTTTGATATTGTTGATAAATTAAATAAAGTATAAAAAATTCGTGGTGTTTATTCGAAGGATGAATTACCCAGCGTAGAACCTGGTGGTTCTTGTGTAATTAATATTCAAGATTTCGGCGATGGTTCAGATACTCATTGGGTTGCTATTCATGGTTATGATTTGATTTTATTCATTCGGACTTCCACCGAGTTAGGTAATAAAGGAATACATTTTTAAGAGATATAAAAAAAGAAATTATTCAACTAATCAATTACAACCAATTGGAATTTCAGCTTGCGGTTATTGCTATATTTTATTCATCAAGCAAGTGTCTGCGGGCTTGAATTTTATCTTACAATTTGATGCTCATCCTGCATCTAGTAACAACAATTTAGCTGTTGTAATGGCGAATAATTTTGTGCGAAATAATCGTATATACCAATTTCAGCTAAATATTGCCTTAAATGTAAAACAGAGACATTGAATAAAGATGAAGAAATAGTAAAAAATAAAATTAAAAAACAACGTTAAAAAGTGTTTGTGATGTTTGTGGTAGAAAAAAGATCGCATTCCTAAATCCATAGATAAAACTGGAGGATGCCACCCAATTTTTTAGACGATTGAACGGTCACCGGATTTTTTTGTAGACGATTCATATAATGATATGAAGCGGTGACAAGGATCTTTTCACTGAGCAAAATAAAATTGTTACATCCTGATGCGGGTGTGTTAAAAGAGATTATTGGCAAAACCTTTACGCGTACGGGTCATGGTGTTGATATTCACAATCTCATTGGAAAACTGCTAATACCAAAAAGAGGTTGGACACTTCCAGGGCATAAGTATACCAGTCCATATAGTCCTTTAGATGAACAACTTGATGAAAATGATACTCCACTTTCTGGACAAGAATCTTATAACGCTGTTGATGCTATAGCAATGAGACCTGATATTTGTTATCGTGATCTTGATAAAAATAATGTTACTAAACATGATTGTGATAAAGTTATGCTCGATGAACTTAGAGATATGAAACCAGCAAATCTAAGACAGCGAATTGATAGAAGGCTTGTTCAAGGATTAATTGGATCAAAATATAAACTCGGACTCTGAGAATCTGGTCTCATTAAGGAAGTTTTTGAATTACTCGCAACTGAGCTACATAAATCTAAAATGAAATGTTTTTATATTCCTTATAATTCCTTTATCATTTGCTTTATATAACTCATAAATTGGATGAGGTTGAAATTCGCTGGTCATTATACTCATATGAATTTATTTGTCTAATTTATTTTTTTCAATTTCTTTCAATTAAACGTAAATATGTTAATAATATGCTGAAATTACGCGACATTGCAAAGAAAAGTTTGCTGCGAGATCCAATAAAAATAGCTAAAGCTTTCGAGGGATATGATAATACTTATAAATGGGATGAAAAAAAATATTTTATAAAATTTTACGCCAACAAATCTTTTCACCTTTTAAAAACAATTGTATAAAAAAAAGATTTTAAAAAAACATAATAGCATAAAATTATAGTACAATATCATTATCGTTTTGTTCTAGAAAATTAATTTCTACGACGATAACTCTGTTCAAGAAACAGCTGATCCGTATACCACTACAAAATCAAGGAAAATTTTATTAGAAACAAATAGTCCATGGTTATGTGATGAAATACATCAGGAAATAAGCACAAAAATGAGGAATTTACATCATCAGGTTCGGGTTGGCATTTTGAATCAATATTAGAAATTTTAGTTCACACAATGAAATATGAGGTTTTAAAAGATAGCTCGTACATTGATCTGCCAAGTAAAATAATATTTTTAAAAAATCCTGTATCAACGTTAAAAACTATGACTATAAATGTTTTCAGTGGGCTATTATGTCAGCAGTGTTCCCAGATGGGAAAAACGCCGGTGGTGTTGATAAATATTTAAGTTATGTTAAAAAATTAAATTTTGCTGGAATTAAATTTCCTGTGGAAGAAAAGCAAATTCCAAAATTTGAAAAACAAAATAATATCTCAGCTAATGTATTTGGCCTTGATGATGGTGAAAATGTTTACCCAAGATATATTTCTGAAATAGCATCACAATCAACAATAAATTGGCTTTTACTAAACATTTTGATGGACTAATTAGTCGACACTACAATAAGGATAAAAATAAAAAGTATTTTTGTTATCGCTGTTTGTATAGTTGTACTAGTAAAGAAATACTAGAAATACATGTATCATATTGCAAATTAGTTCAACGAATAACAATATGAGATGAAAATAAAAAAAAATCATAAACATAAACTAAGGATTGCATTTGTTGTTTATGTAGATTTTGAATGTGTATTACAACGAGTATTAGGAGAAGAAAATGATCCTAATATGCCATGCACAAGAAAAATACAAAATCATATTCCCTGTGGAGTTGCATATAAAGTAGTTTGTTGTACAGGTCCTAGTTTATCAAAACCCATTAAATTATACCGAGGACGTAATCCAGCTGTTTGGTTCTTAAAGCAGTTAATTAAAGAAGTATACAATTTAACACAAGATTTCATCCATATCATTTTACATAATTTTCGAGGATATGATATTTATATTATTATTGAAGCTTAGGTGATCCTGAAATAATTTCTAAAATAAATCAATAAAGTTCATACCAAAATAATTTTGAAAAATATATGTCAGTTACTCTTGGAAAATACGTTTCATTGACAGTTTACAAGTTATGCAAACATCGTTATGTGAACTAGTTATATGGTTGTAAAGCATTAGTTAATTTAGAAAATTGTTTCGGCGATAAATCAAACTTATTTACGAGAAAAGGAATATTTCCGTACGATTATCTTGATAATTGGGTTAAATTTTATGAAACCTCTTTGCCAGATAAAGAAAAGGTTTATTCACATTTAAAAAATGAAAATATTACTGATGATGAATATGAATACGCCAAAAAGATTTGGAGATAATTTGATTGTAAAACGTTCGGTGATTATCAAGATTTGTACTTAAAAACTGATGTATTATTACTAGCTGACATTTGTGAAAGTTTTAGAATGTTAGTTATAATTATTATGGATTAGATCCATGTTGGTATTGTTCTGCACCATGTTTAGCTTGGGTTGCTTTGTTAAAATTCAGCAACGTTGTTAGAATTGTTAACGAATGTTGACATGTACAATTTTATTGAAAAAGGAAATGAGAGGTGGTAACAGCCTAATAACAAAATAGTTCTCTAAAGCAAATAACAAGCACATGAAAAAATACAATCCAGAACTACCATCAAAATATATAGTTTTTTACTATACAAATAATTTATATGGCTATACATTGTCTGAGTTAATGCCATTTGGAGGATTTAAGTAGATAACAATCGATCAATTTGTATTGGAAACTGAAAAAAATTATAGCTAATGTTTCATATTTTGTTGAAGTTGATACTGATTATCCCAATAAGCTGCATGATTTGCATAACGATTGCCCGTTTTGTACGGAGTCAATGATAATTGATTTTAGCATCTTATCTGATAAACAACGTGCAATCGTACCTGAACAATTAAATTATGCAGTTCATAAACTGGTGCCGAACTTAATAAACAAAACAAAATATGTTTTACATTATAAAGTTCTCAAACAAGCAATAGATGGAGGTTTAGTATTTAAGAAAGTTAATCGTGTTCTAAAATTTAACCAATCGCCGTGGACGAGGGATTACATAAATTTTAATACATTGAAAGGGGCTGCAGCAACAACCGAATTTGAAAAACATTTCTTCAAACTCATGAATAATTCAGTAATTGGAAAAACAATGAAAAATATAAGGACGCGAGTAAATATTGAAATAGTTAATGATATAGATCGACGAAATAAACTTATATCAGATGATAATTTCCTTGGCATGAAACTATTTAATGAAATTTCTTTTTGCAATACAGCGAATAAAAACAAATCTAAATCTAAATAAGCCTATTTACGTTGGAGTTGCTGTATTAGATTTATCAAAGTGGTTGATGTATGAATTTTACTATAATTTTGTTAAAAATAGAATGGACAAAAAGCAACTTATTATTTACAGATACCGATTCACTTGTTTATGAAAAATAATGTGATGATGTTTATAGTGATGTTTATAAAAAATATGCATTTGTTAGACCGTTCTGATAATCCGAGCAACGAAAAGTTTAAAGATGATACAAATAAAAATGGTATACGGTAAGTTTAAGATGAAATGAATGGAAATATTATAAAATGTTTTATTGGATTACGAAGCAAGCTGTATTCGGTTTTTTGCTAGATAATAATAAAATAAAATAAAAAAGGTTTACCTCGCGGTTATGTTAAACAATTTATAGAATTTGATGATTTTAAGTACGCGTTAGATGGAGGCGTTAATTTTATAAGAGCCGCAACAATTAGATCAGATCACAATAAACTTGAAACTAATGTTATCATAAAACGTGGTTTAACTGATTTTGATATTAAATGTTATTGTGAAAATGGAATAGATAATTTTGCATTTGGTTATTGTAAAAACGATGGTTGTGTAGATATTTTTAATTTTTTAAATCTTATATAGCGCCGAGCTTCCTCCATTACTAGTTAATCAAAAAAAAAAATTATTGCAAAATAGCAAGTACAACTTACAAAAAAATATTGGATAAGATTAGATCCGATCTTCGAGGCGATAATTTTATCACCTATATCTTACCAATTAGGGTAAGTAAATATGAAAACAAATATCATAAAATTTACAGTTCATAAGTTTCATTGTAAAGCCGAGCTTCCTCAATATATTCAGATTCCTCCGCAATTCGTTTACTCGTTTCATAAAAGCATCATCGTCAACATCATCATTGTATTCGATCGACATAGCTCTTATAATCTGGCGCCCAGTTTCGACATGTGGGGCATCTTCAAGCTCACGAACTAGTTCTTCATGATCAAGTATTCAACGTGCTCTTTCCTCTAATCAATTATAACAATCTATTTCAAGCTGCTCATCATCATCATTATATTCATTATAGCAGAAAATGGTCAATTTATGGTCAAAGAATCATCACAGACGTCTTATTTTATACAAAATTACACTTCTATGTAAACAAAAAATGGTCCATTGCTATTAGCCAACAACCTGGTATTACTATATTACTTTCAATTCACAAATCAAATTACAAATATCTTTAAGGTACTATTTATATGTGATATTTTAGCGAATTTGTTTCTTCGCGAAAATATCAAATATGTTATGTTCCGGTAAATACCTTAATAAAATTGCTTTGAATTCTTACGGGTTGCACGTTAAATCATGTCCATGGAGTCAACATGCAAATAAACCATGTAAGCACAATCAAAGGCTACATTTATATACAAACCGTCTTAACAGGCCTCGACAATATCTTTCTCCTTTTGTGAGAATACAGATTTATTACAATCTCACCAATCTGATGTGCACCACGTTGACGTTTCAGACAATATTAGAACTTATAGGTAGGTATACATACCGTTAATTATTGCAGTCAAAGATCTGGAGAGGAGCTGCAAAGAGAATACAAAAGAGTAAATGACAAATATCCCGCAGAAGATGATAATCTGAAAATTCGAAAATTAACTCTGACCTTTTGACGTGCATTCTTTACATAGTGGCTCTTGGAGTAAACTTTGTTGGAAGGAACGAACATAGATGAAAAGTAAAGAAACTCGGTAAAGTTGCGTCAGGAAGCAAAATAAAATATCTAATGTTAACAGTGGGATTAAAACAAAGGTAGCATTTATAATCCCATGTGGAACATGTTCTGTAAAATATTTCTAAACCATGCTGCAATGTGTGTTCTTGTTTTAATCTCATTTACAAAGTTCTTCTCATAAAGATGCAAAAAACAGACATTTCAGGATTAAACCAGAATATCATTCAATAGATTTGTTTTCAAATGAAAGCGAAAATAGATCCAATCACAAAAAGACTGGCCACGGTACCAAACATTCTCCAGTGAACAGTTTGACTAGTAAACTGTATAAATTGAGGTTTTATGTCTTATGATGCAAACTTGTTATTTTAATGAATATATCACATATTCAGTGGTGCTTAACAGTTGCTTTTCACTGAGTTATCTCTTGTATTTATTGTACCACTGACTCTGTAGCTGTTGTTCTCACCAGACCATGTCACACATTGTGAACAAGTGTCCACTGACAAAGTTCCCCTGTAGACTGCAAGATCTACCTTGCTGACGATGGCGCTGTTAAATGGCTGAGCATGCGCTACACACCATAAATAAGAATACCGTGTGAATTAGAATTTGTTCAACCTACTCCCATGCTACTCATAAGTACACGAAATGATAACATTTTCTTTATGGCTTGCTTGCGTAAGTTACGTCAGGGAAAATCAAGTGAAATTTCTTTACATCATGCCCTTCATCACATTACCATAATCAATTTCTATACCGACACTACTAAAAGATTAATACATACGTAAATTAGTATAGCATATATGCAGCTTTGAAGTATTACACAATAAATTTATCGATTACGACTAATTTAAAACAACCTTTTATCATATTGCTGTGTATACAGTTATTAAAAGGGAGACAAGGCACAACTAACGAATTAATTGGAAACGATAATCTAATAGCATTAAAGGTGTGACGTTTTTACGTTTAAACGACTTAGTTTAAACGTTCCCAAAATCGATAAACTAGCATTTCGCTGTCATTGACGTAGAAACTACCCGTTCTAATTAAATTAGGTGCTTGCACATATCGCTCTTTTCTTGAAGTAAATATGATTTTTACTTCGACTGTGGCATCACTAGGGAAAAGGAGATGCTAAGAAGAAATGGGTGTAACAGACATTACACATCTGGTTGACGTACTGGTAAATCAGATCATAATGACTTTAATCTACGTTATTAACTTTGATATACGTTTGTTAACATAACCTTTGATTATCAACATTTTATTTTATGGAAACACGGTTTCATGTTAAGTCATTGCATAGTTTGTTATTCATTGAGGAGCCCGAGTAGGGGCATCATTTGCGCATGTCCAGACAGTTTGTTCTGTTCTATGATCGATTTTTTCATCATGTACAATTTTGCAACAGCTGGAAACAAGATCACGACGATCCATGGTATGATTCTAAAAAAGTGTCCTACAAGCTAAATCATGTCATATTACGAAGTACAAAGCGGACAGCATGCAAAACAGCTATAGAGCAATTATCTACAAGTATTCAAAACAGCTACAGGACAAGTAACTACCAGCATGCAAAACAGCTACAGGAAAGGTAACTACAAGCATGCAAAACAGCTACAGGGCAAGTAGCTACAAGCATTCAAAACAGCTACAGTAAAATAAACTACAAGCATGTAAAACAGCTACAGGAAAAGCAGCTACACACATGCAAATACACTACAGGTAGAGCAACTACAAGAATGCAAATCAGCTACAAGGGAAGAGTTCCAGCTACTTAAAGACTGTGAAAATAACTATACACACTCAACATCATGCACATAAATTGAAGATTTCTTATCTATGATCTTAAACGTCTGTTGTGAAATTGACCTTATCCTTTTTTGAAGGAATGGTAAATTAAATCTTGCAAACAAATCTTCATATGAACTCGTATAGTCTTCATAAATGAAGAACTCTGTCCTTACTTTTGTCGATTTATTTCTGAGTAGTAAATATTTATCTTTCCTATCACATTTAGGTATTCGTCGATCTTTTTAAAAGCATTCAATTTTGATGCATTCGTGCATAATTCTGATATAACTCAAAATAATAGATATCGTAAAGAAGCGTACTGCAAAAACGAATTTACTCCTTCACATATGAGTAAAGGTCAAGGTCGATAATTAAACATTGTTTGTTCTGATAGGCATATTGTTAAAAAAAAGAAACAAACAAGCAAAAAAATCCCACAAAAACAATTAAAGTAAATTGCTAAGTACGGTTATATATATATATATATATATATATATATATATATATATATATATATATATATATATATATATATATATATATATATATATATATATATATATATATATATATATATATATGTATGTATGTATATATATATATATATATATATGTATGTATATATATATATATATATATATATATATATATATATATATATATATATATATATATATATATATATATATATATATATATATACATACATACATACATACATACATACATACATACATTTCCACTACAATAAAACTTAAGTGTACAGCTCGTTTATTAAAATTCCATTTTGCTTTCATTTCGTATTAGTTGTTTTATTTAAGGTACTAATGCATTGATAAGCCTATTGTGTTTTTTTTTTTTCAGGTACTAACGCAATGATAAGCCTATTATTGTTTTCTTTTCAGATACTAATGCATTGTTAAGCCTATTGTTTATTTTCAGGTACTAATGCATTGATAAACCATTCGGTAGGATTCTATTCCTCTCCTTGTAAAGTTGTTCATTATTATAGTTTTTTTTATCAAGTTCGTAAAGATATTTAATCATGACATTCATGAAGAAACGAAAGTCGCTTTTAAAAAACAATCCACCATCAACAACACTAAATCAAAAATGTGTAATAGATTTAGCGGACAACGATGCAATGTAAGCTGGAAAAAAGGATCCAATCTGCTGGTCCTCTTCTCGTGCTAGCTAATAAGTAAAATAAAGGAATCGCTTTACCGGAAAAACAAAGCACACTGTTGTACTTCGCTATGAGAAATACCTTTATCATCAAAAAGCTAGGATACTTGCTTTTGCAGATTAATCAGCATTGATACCGAGGCTATATAAGATGCAATTGAACGGCGAAAGTTAACCACGTTCTTTGCAGACAGTGTAAATATAATACCAATCAAACCCAGGTGATAGTGGCGTGAAAAACGCATCCTTTCTGAGAAATGCTAGGAGGGAATGCAAATCTTTGTATTTTCTGGTCACGCGCAGACCAAAAATATCTAAATAGCTGATTCATCGTTCAACATTAGACTAGGTCTATTGCGTAATAAAGACAACAATTACAAATATTAACAACTCACAGACTATCAGACAGACAAATGGGAAAGAACATGAAAATTTCAAAATATAACCAGGTTTTTGTGTTTTTTCTCCATGTCATTTCTACCTTATTAGACCACAAAGAAAGAAGAACAAAGATGGGACGTAGAAACGGCAGTAAGAATATCTGTTACATGTTTCATATTTGAATTTTTATAGCATAGCTGTTTAAACCCTTTGATGTTCCTAAACAGACATTTTGCGTACTTCTGTTCGGACAAATATTCAAGCAGCATTTGATAAAGGCACATGTGATTCGAGCGGTTATAAATATAGTTCCGTCACATGGCCCCACGACATCGAAGTGAACAGATTCACTGCTTCGCATATCATTTTCCTGTTTACCTTCTTTCCCTGACACCGTCTTTCCGACTGTGTAAAAGTAGAGAGTTTGCTACATCCTCCTTGTTAAAAATATTCTGGTAGAATAGAAAGAGGGCGTACTGATATTCTCTTCATTAAGCATTGTACGCTCGAACGGAAGATGGCATACTCTTATTATCTCATTACGCTTTGTAGACTCGAAGGGAAAAATGGCGTACTGTTTTTCTCTTCATTAAACGTTCTATGGCCGAACGGAAAGATGGCATACTATTATTCTCTTCATTAAGCTTTGTACGCTCGAAGGGAAATATGACGTAGTGTTATTTTCTGCATTAAACATCGTGTGGTCGAACGGAAAGAAAGCACAAAGTTTTTCTCCGCATAAAAATATGATAGCATATTGCTATTTTCTGCATTGTAAATACTATGGTTGAAAGAAAAGATGTCATACTGTTAGTCTCTGCATTAAACTATCATGGTCGAGCGGAAGATGCCATGCTGTTGTTATCTGCATTACACGTGTTATGGTCGAACGGAAAGATGCCATGCTGTTGTTATCTGCATTACACGTGTTCTGGTCCAACGGAAAGATGGCATACTGTTATTCTCTGCATTAAACATTACCCTGCTACATACACTATTACCAAAAATATTCGTGAGTCTATAAATTAATACAGTTATTGCCTTTATTTCCATCTGAATTAATCTATTTTTAACACGGATTAAAACAGGTGTAACGTCGGAATTGTCTCAGCTAAGGTGCCATTAGATGATGAACATGACAGTAACCATTACACACACGTATAAAAGATCATGCTTACACAGCAACAACATCATCATCAACAACAACAAGACATACAACGAAACAGTTCTTCGTTGAATACTTGTCATGTTCAGATTCTCTTTATTAAATTCTTTTGTGCATAAGCTGACCTTTGCGCATGTAATGTTTTATTTTCTAATTTGAAGCTTGCCTTGAGGTTAAAGCAGAGCATAGATCATATACAGTGAGTGATATCAACAACTTAGGACCCTCATAAAAGAACAATAGGATGAAAAAGGCTTACATAAACAAAGTTCCACTGTATTTATATTACGCTTTGTAAACTCGGATGACAAATCAAGCTGTTTGATGTTGTATTGTTCTTAGATCGCTCTATTTTATGACATTTAATTTCATTTTGCAGATAAAGTTTGTTGATAAATAGGAAAAAGAAATAAATAAAATACCCCCTCCAATAAACAAACGTTCTAAAAATTACAACCACACAAATTTACTTCAAAGCAAAGCTATCTTTAGACCTTAATAAGCCCATCCCCAATACCCCCCACCCACACACACACAAAGAGAAAATACATTAGAATTAGAAGGTGACTTTATAGCTTGGAAGCGGCAAATTATCTCTTAAAATAAATTACATATTGAAGATCGATCACTTGAAGATTAATTCGCATATTAATCTGATTAAATCGTATTCAGTCTTACCTCTTTTAAACATTCTGCAATAAATTTAAAACGCAGAATATCCAGGAAAGATAAATAGTTCTGCTTGCCTTTAATAGAAAAATACTCGCATGAGTTTTAATCCTTGTGAATTAAAAGCCTTGAAGGACACACCCCAACCCACCCCCGCCCACCAAGGCCAGATCAAGTTGTGTGTGTGTGTGTGTGTGTGTGAGGTGGGTGGGGTGGGGTGGGGTGGGGGCGTGTGTTACTGGGTTCCAAATTTTAAAATGGCCTTGACTTTCCTCGAAATGGCACCAAGGAAAAATTATTTAAAGTGTGGATAATACCCAATAAACGTGTGTAAGAATTAAACGATAATCAAATTTCAAGTTACATGTGTGTGTGTGTGTGTGTGTGTTTAAATCAGTAATTTGCGACCTTCGGGTCTGCATTTAAAAGAATGTCAATTGGGGTACAGCAGCTGGGGAGATAGAGCAAGAGGACTTTGCCTATCTGTACAAGGAGTGAGATTTGGGTCAACGATATTGGGGGAGATACGGTCAAAGAGCTTTCGCTGTTCGCATCCTCCAATCAAAGCTGCCGGAAACGTTTAGCCGAATTGGTTTAATGATACAATCTATTTCAGTTTACACCGTATCATCGATTCACTCGTGTTATAAAAATGTGAAAAGGACTCAGTTTACAATCTACATAATAAATAGGCGTGCATTTTTTAGAGATTGAAACTCTGTCTTGTACTAACTGTCACAAGAACAGAAACTATTTTTCGATGCATTGTCATAAATACTGGAAACAATTATCTCTGAAAATGGGAGGTATTTGTTATCAAAACAAAAGCTAAGTAAGTTTGAGCAAACACACGTGATAAGGGTAATAAACACATTTTTATCGCGGAAATTTCTTGTTCATTTCCCCACAATCGTACAAGAAAATGACGGGACATAGTGGCAAAGGATTGAGGTTTGCCAACGGTAACCGCAGTTATGTATTGTTAACAAGAAATGCAGATTCTTATAAATAAAAGAATAGTGAACGACACAAATTATTTGCTAAAACCTTATAAACTTAGGTCTTATATGGAATATATTCAAGAAGTACATATGCCTGACGCAGACGGACACAAGCCATTGTTTCGTGATGCGAAGAACGAGGTTCACAGGTAAACATCCAAAGTAAATGCATATTTGATCATGAAGTTGTCCTGAAAGGAAAATTAAGGGTATAAAAGAGAGAGCGGACAGACAATATGTTTTCGACTTATTTCAGTATCATCACTGATACAATTTTACAACCGCCAGATCGCGTCTCATTAGTGTTGCATTATACATCAGACACCCTGTGAAAGACGTTGTGCTGAAAGCTTGCATTATACATCAGACACCCTGTGAAAGATATTGGGCTGAAAGCTTGCATTATACATCAGACACCCTGTGAAAGACATTGTGCTGAAGCTTGCATTATACATCAGACACCCTGTGAAAGACATTCTGCTGAAAGCTTGCATTATACATCAGACACCCTATGAAAGGCATTGTGCTGAAAGCTTGCATTATGCATCATACACCCTGTGAAAGATATTGGGCTGAAAGCTTGCATTATACATCAGACACCCTGTGAAAGACATTGTGCTGAAAGCTTGCGTTATACATCAGACACCATGTGAAAGACATTGTGCTGAAGCTTGCATTATACATCAGACACCCTGTGAAAGACATTGTGCTGAAGCTTGCATTATACATCAGACACCCTGTGAAAGACATTCTGCTGAAAGCTTGCATTATACATCAGACACCCTATGAAAGGCATTGTGCTGAAAGCTTGCATTATACATCAGACACCCTGTGAAAGACATTCTGCTGAAAGCTTGCATTATACATCAGACACCCTATGAAAGGCATTGTGCTGAAAGCTTGCGTTATACATCAGACACCATGTGAAAGACATTCTGCTGAAAGCTTGCATTATACATCAGACACCCTATGAAAGGCATTGTGCTGAAAGCTTGCATTATGCATCATACACCCTGTGAAAGACATTGGGCTGAAAGCTTGCATTCATAATACATCAGACACCCTGTAAAAAACATCGGGCTGAAAGCTTACATTTTACATCAACACCCTGTAAAAGATATTAGGCTGACATTAGAGACCTTCATGCTAAAAATAGAAAGAATTGACACTGAATCATACAATCTACTAATGCCACAACCTAGACAAAATCTTCATCACGATGGGGAAGTAAACGTAAAACACTACTCAACAAAAGAGAAAATATTTAGTGGACCAGAGAAATTACGTAAAATTCAAAATGAATACATCTGCTCTCACGAAAATCGAAAGATGATTCTCGTACTTCCATTACTGACTGAAACCGATTTTTTACCTTTAAAATGAAAGAGTACCGTACTAACGTTCTACCGGAAAAGAAATCCACCGATAAACTGGTATACAGATAATACACGAACTTCTTCGTCCAGCGTTCTTGGACAGCTCTTAAGATCGAGATCCAATATTATTTTCATTGTCATTGCCTTATGAACCTGTCCGAATATAGTTGAGTCGTTATACACTCTTTGGTGGCAAACAAAATCACACATTAAGCACATTGTTGAAAATAGTTTAAAAGATATATCTGGCGTACAAGCAGAATAATGTAGGAAGAAATAAAGGCCTGGAAGAAGGGGAAGGTCGGTTTATCAGCGGGCCAATGCCTAAACTTTACTGTTTTTAGGTCTTTTTGTTGACTACTGTAATGGCCGTACATTTTGGGACACGAAAAAATTTTTTTTTCTTCCGTGTCCTAAGACATAGGCACGTAAAAGAGAGTAACCTTTGGTGACTTGACAATTATTAAACTGTTATAAAGTGCTATGATTGATTTTGTTATTATTTTGCATGTGCATATTTTCTGATTTCTCCAACACGAAGTTAAATTAAGGTAAATACAGACTTCATAATTCAAGGGCCAGTTGAGTTTACCAGGGAGATCATGCTGTACTATAATGGCCAGTACTTACACAGTGCAAAGCGTGCATAGCGTAACTTAAATCCTTACTTATCACAAACATATTAGATGCAGATTTTGCTTTATTCATTGTTTTGACCAAGTTGCATTCTTCCAGATAACACTTCAGCTAGTTTAATTTACGTTGAATCATACGCTTACAAGCTGCTCATTTTCAATGATATAAGCGATGCTACTAATTGAGGTAATATTTATAGAAAGGTACGCACGTTTAATTTTACAAGGCACATAATCATCATAATTTACATGTTCACGAAGAGTGGTAATACTAAAGGCTAAAATTCTCATATAGTTCAACTAAGATCAACATCAATCAATTTTAGTTTTGTGTTTTAGCTGAACAAACATCATAACTTTCCACACGATGGAAAGCTTGATGTTTCAGCGTCTCCTATGTTGATAGTCGGCGAATTTATTTGGTTTTGCAACAGAAGTACAGGCCAGTTAATCATTAAAACCCTGAAACTGGCTTGTGATAAGAGGGAATTTTGACCGGTAACTATACCATACTATATGTGTAATTGCCTTTTATTCCTTAATAGTAGCACGATTACCGTAGTTTTGTAAAACGGGATCAAGGCATACCTATGAACTTTTAAAAAGCCAAGTAGGGAGACTGAATAAAAAAAATAGAGATTGGGACCTAAAATCGTGGCATTTTAAAGCTTTGTTTGACTAGACTTTTAAGTGCGTATATACGGTAATCACGAGGATGTTGAACAGTTTTATTACTTACATTACTGATATCTTTCTTTTTATAAATACTAGACAAGAATAGCAATGCCAATCTGCAAAGTAGATTACCGGTCACATTTTACACCCTACCATAATGCTTTTATAACAATAAACCACAAAACCGCTCCGCTGGCCTAGTAGTTAGAGCGTCCGCCTTGGATGCGGGAGGTAGAGTGTTCGAACCCCAGTCGAGTCATGCAAATGACTTATAAAAGTGGTACTTGCAGCTGCCTCGCTTGGCGCTCAGCATTAAGAGTTTATTGTTAGAAATGGTCGGCCTGGTTTCAGTATAATGTGACTGGGTGGAACATGATGCTAAATATCTGCGGAATGATGCACGAGTGCTAGACATCACTATAAGCTGACACACTGCAGATACCGTAGTATATGACTGAATAATTGTTAAAGCTAAATCAAACACACACACACACACACACACACACACACACACACACACACACACCGCAATTGCTAAGCCTTACCACCTCCCGAAACCAAACTGCATTGTTTGACAGTGTTCTGGCCCACTTTGTTAAGTTTTTGTTCCAAACCAAAAGATAAAAAATAAAAGTGAAAATACGAAATGATAAATGATAAAAGATCTAATTGTACGTGCACTGCTTTATAGCAACAAGGCATATACGATTATGACGAAACAACTACAAAGCAGCAACATCAATAATAATAATAATAATAATAATAATAATAAATATACCAGTGTTTACAAAAAAAATTATTAATATATTACACAGACATAGTCCTATGACGATCAAATACCTTTAAGAAATGTGTTTGACATAAGATATCTATAAAATTATAGATGCTTAAAAATTTTTACAAAAGAGGGAGTATGAACATATATTTATGTATTTGAAATGAATATTTATTTTCTAACACAATTTCAGTTAATTTTATTACGGGATAAAGTCGTTTTTCTCACAAAGGATCGAGTCTGATCATTTTGATTTATACGTTACATAACTTTCTAACATTTTGTTTGAATCAAGAACACGAATAATACTTTTCACGGATCTCGATTGTGATCAAGGTGTGATTCCTAAAACGGTTTAACCAAGTAAACACGTGGGATATTTTCATGAAATTCAAACTATTTTATTTCTAAGATACTTCTTTAGCTATATGACGATAAAATCTAAGAGTCTTCAAAACTTACTCTTTTGGAATCTGGTAATAACATAGTTCAAGGGTACGAGTAGGAGTGTGGAATCACGAGTTTCGATAATTTTGCAATTTGTCTTGATTTTTCAAGGCATGTGGTATATAACAAGTTGATCACAATCACACAGTATCTTACTTTTCAGCCTCATATGCTTCGTTCAAGTTTATTATTGCTAATTTTAATGGGTCTGTTTACGCGTGTTTCGACAGAATAAGGTGTTTTATGCTCAAGACGGTTCACATGTTACATTGATCTGGACTACGCCTCGAACGTATTGCCTTCTTACACAACATGAACTTCTTCCACCTTTATATTTCATTTTTTTTCTTTCAAAACCCAAATCTGTTTAAAGGCACGCATAACAGAAATGTTTGCATTAAGCAATTTAGTTGCAAAACCAATGATCATTTTAATATAATTCTGTTCAGTGTTGCAGCTTGATATATAATTCTCCTAAAATGTTGTAAGTTTCAGCAAACATTCATTTTTCAATTATTAGACAAGAGAATCTTTCCCGTGTAATTTTAAGAAGTAGGTATGAAAATGAATAGGCGAAACGCCATTTCAATTGCATTTGTAATTTATAAATGAAATAAATAACATGAAAAAGAAACAGGTAGGTACCGATTGCTTATGCATTTTAGAAGCTTGGGATCGCCATTTTTCTCTATGTCTATATTTGAATCATAAACACGCATTTACTTTATTGCTTTATACATTAATAAAAGTATACGTTTTTAACAAATTCTACAAAGTAAATTTTATTAACCACAATAAATTTTAAACATTTATATTTATTTTCAAAATGTTAATGTAGGAAGGTTTCCAATTAAAAGGACCAAACTATAAGAAATATATAGTAACTCTGAGCAGGGTAGATACAATTAAAAGTTCTGTATTTGCTTCAATTTGAGAGCTGTCATGCTTTCAAATACTCACAAATAACCGGTTTCCTTGCATTTCGTGGACTTAATAAACGTCTTAATTGCAGTTATCTTTGCAATTGCGCTTAAAGGTCGAGGTGGGGTCCCGAGTGGCCGAGTGGTCTAAAGCGCTCTCCGTTACGGATCACTGCCATCTCACCTCTGTCTGCGTGGGTTCGAGTCTCGGATTTGGCCAATATGGGTATATGAGAAAGCTTGCCAGTAGCTTCTCGTGGGTTGGTAGTTCTTTCCAGGGTTTTCCCGGATTCTTCCTCCACCATTAATACTGGCCGCCATGTATAGCCTATCGTGTGCTGAAAAATGGCGTTAAACCCCGCAACAACAACAACAACAAAGGTCGAGGTTCTATTACATTTTTGTACATGAGTAAAGTGATCAGGTCAATTGGTGCTCTAACTGACTGTGGCACACTTGAGTGGAGATACCGCTTGAGTTTGCTTGATCAACAGAGGACATGCTGCACTTCTGAGATTTACGATGCTCACGTTTCTGCACTGCCTCTGCAGTTCTCTCCCGTTCAAAATCTGTAGGTCCGGTTGGGATGAGGCTGCCCCAGTTGAAACAATCCTGTGCAGGATTCAGGGTCAATGTTGAAGTGTTTATAGGATGGCTTGAGGGAATCTTTGAAGCGATTCTTCTAACCACTCTGAGATCTCCTCCGCTCTTCCATCTCGCCATAAAATATCGTCCTTGATATACGCTTGTATGGCATCCTGTTGACGTGGCATGCCTATCTCAAATGTGATGTTATCAACAGCGTCACAGATGCTCGGCGCGAGCTTGGTGTTGAGAAGAAAAGAAAAACTGAAGGTAAAAAATTATACAGAGTGACAAAACTAATTTATATTACCCCAATGACCCTTTCTGACATAGGACCCTCTCTATCATACTATATAAGAGAGAAGGTACGTAACTTACAAACACTTGGTTCCACCCATGACTCTCGATTTCCCTCTGCTATTTCCGTCGTTAAAAGCAGACGACCATAAGCTATAGCTTGTTTTAGTCCTGAGATACTTTTCTTTTCATCAAGCCATCATTAACTTTTCTGCGTTGTGCCAAACTGAAGTTGCAGGCTCTGAAACGTGCGAATTTTGCCTGCCGGGACAACGTCGAGCTCAGGTGACAACCGATGAAAAGAGCTACATGTACCATGTTTGCGACTCTACGATACATCCCTTCTTTAATTACAGAACAGGGGTAGATGCAAAAGTAAGCTTTTACTTACCACTAACTCGACTTAACTTTCCTTTTCCGTAGAAGAATTAGACATTGTCTTCTTCACTACACATACACTGCATACAAGCGACTCTCTTTTTCAAAACACGTACACTATAGGGCACACAATTCAATATGATTGGCTCAAAAGGTTATACTTAATTAACATCCATGCATCAGAGAACTTTTTCACTATATAGACTATTTGAACCCAGGCAAAAATAGGTAATAACATGATCGCATCATGTTAGAAATCTTTTCAATGAGTTAAATTAATGAGAGTATACATTATTTTTTATATAGTATGATAGAGAGGGTCCTATGTCAGAACGGGTCACCGGGGTAATCTGAGGTAGTTTTGTCACTCTGTGCTACTTTTTTGTTTCAGACTTTGTTTCTCTACATCAAGCTCGCGTCCAACACATGTGAACAGAGTGTCGATGTTTGCAATGTGAAAAACCTCAGTTCTTGGCCGGGGGTCCCGAGTGGTCTAAAGCGCTCACCGTTACGGATCACTACCATCTCACCTCTGTCACCACGGACCCACAAGAAGCTACTGGCAAGCTTTCTCAGGTACCGATACTGGCAGAGTTCGAGACTCGAATCCACGCAGACACAGGTGAGATGGCTTTGAACCGTAAAGGTGAGCGCTTTAGACCACCTCGTACTGCCAGAAGAGTTTAGCCATTTCCTGTGATGGTAGATTCTACGTAAGACATTCCTGGTGCAGATTGGTATATCAACTCTGTCTTCTCTATACTGACAGTGAAACCGAAATTGTCACAAACTGAAGTGTAATGGTCCATATTCTGCCGTACGTCGGACACAGATCTGGTATTAAAATATCAGTCGTCAGCAAATAGCAGATCATGAACAGTCAATTTTTGTATCTGCATCTTTGCCAATAGTTCCCTCAGATTTGAGTGCCTGTCGTCAGTCTGGTATATAAAAGCTGATCCCAGTGTTGTAGTCACTGAATACATTAGTGAGAATGACCGATAACATCATACTGAAGAGGGTTGGGGTCAACACACATCCTCGCTAACTACACTCATGACTGGCAGTGGTTCAAATAACTCCCCGTCATCATGGAACTACAGAACCATCACGATGAATTTTTCTTGGCAAACAAATTTTGTCATGATTTTCCAAAGGCCTCAACGGATGACTGTGTCACAGGCTTTTGTCCGGTTGATAAATGTTCTTCTATACAATGGAAGGAACTTAACCTTTCATTCTATCCGAAGTTGTTTTCATCCAGAAAAATCTCCTTATTGTGATCTAAGTGAATGATAGATATGGATATAACAACCAAACGACCACCTGTCAATTTTAATTGGCGTATACGAGAAGCTAATTACCGCGGTGATCAAAAGGTGTTTTCCTAATTCACCTTAATTGTTACTGTTTGTTAAATTAATTACGCCTTCGTGACCAATTATAATGCATATATTCCATCTGTTATTGTCCTTACTAGCGATGAGCTAGTTTCAAACCTCTGCCTTTAACTGATTTCTTGGCTCTACGCCCTTGTGTCAAACATATATATATATACGAAATTTGAACTTAACTGGATATTAAACTTCGATGGTTGGAGAAAATAAATCAATTGAAATTGTGCTCACGTGTCTATTAAATTCTTATCAAGATCAAAACCATTTTCTGCCTTAAAGCTTATCCAACAACATGTTTGAAATAACAAGAATAGGATACAACTAAGATCTAGTTGTTATTACATTAAATATCTGCATAACTGTGCTTAGTTTTATGTTTTTTAATAACTCCAGTCTAATCACTTTGAATACCTCACATATGTTTTATGTATATTTAATTTATATGTTTATTTGTTAGATTTAATTGTTTATATTCCACTACATGCTATTGTAATGTAACATTGTTTACTGGATTTGACATTGTCCAGAATTGAATCATTGTAAATAGTTGCTGACCTTCAAAATCAGTGACAGTTTTGGTAAACAACTTTTTTTTCTCAATTATCTTTCTCAGAGTAAGAATCAGTAAGTTGAGTCAAGGTCATATCTGGACTACGTGACATCAAGCATGTGTCAATTGATAAAACAAACTTCTATTTGTTCCGGAACGATAAACGTTTGAGCCCCATCTGGGAATCTGTTTTGCGTCTTAATTTTGGTGTATAACTGATGTTCTGATAAAAGTTCTATCAGTCGGGCTTAAAACATTTGACACGTTAAGTCGTATTATGTTGTGACCAGTTTGGGCTGAATTTTATTTTTTTTCAAATTATTGTTTTCCCTGGAAATACAAAAATGCTCTGATATAATTCTTGGACAATTATATTCACTGGAATTTATACGAAATTCAAAACTGGACTAATATTTTCTGTGATTCAACAAGAGAATGTTGACACATATACACTTCGTTGGTTATTACAGCTGTCATCGCATTCCATCTTGAATTTCATCGGGATTTGAACTGAGATTCACTTAGAACTTTTCATTGATATGACTTGTGTCTTTTATATTCTTGGATTAGAATTTGGATTTAATTCGCAATACCCTAAGTTCTTTTTCAACATTTTTCACTTCGTGTCCAAGGGAAATAAATTTATATTTGTTAAATTTCACAAGGTTTGTTGTCTTCACTCTTTTCTGTTACCTATTTTAAGAGCATATGCTCGTAACATATGCAGGAGTGATAGTGCGACAGTTAGGTTTGACAGAATGTGCCGATGAAAATTCGGTTTATTAACTATGCAAGTCACATAACATACATTCTTCGTTTTAAATGGCGCTATAACTCTGCAAGAATTGGATAAAACAGAACATATTTGAACTCCAAATTTTAACTTTTAGGTAAAGTGATTCAGAGCACCATGTCATCGTACTATAGCGAATATACTCTGTACTTGTATAATTAAACTCAACAACAACTTGTTGTAAATGTTCCAATTTTGAAATACACAGAGATTAACTTATATAATTAGTAAATGATATTTTCTACTGGAATTTATGGGTCTTTGTCTTCATAGAAACAATGAATTCAGAATATATCTAGTTGTGATCGTAGTGTCATTAGATATAAGATGATGAACTTTGTAGCTATAGATGATGCGCAACTCATCAGTGTTCATATCTGACAATATTTGGCAAATGAATTAATCAAAATTTTAAATTTTACAATTAACAAGCGGTTGGACATTTTTTACGAACATGACTGTTTTGCATCTACCACACATCTGTTTCAACAAATGCGATAAAATCCAATAAATTAACGTTAACAGATTAAAATTTAGAGATAAAACCATTTATTTTACATCGTTTAACAAGATGGCGGAGGACGGCGGTGACCTGGCGCTGGCTGTTACTCTTTTACAACTTGACTTTTTATATATATATAGATAGATAGAGAGAGAGAGAGAGAGAGAGAGAGAGGAAATACATGAACAGTGAACATAGAGGGGTTGTATATAAAAATATTAAACTAAGCAATTGTAGAAAACTTAACAAATTAAAGGAGAAAACTTGCACCAAACTAAATCTGTTCGACTTTGATGTAACTTTTTATCAAGCAAGAATAAAATTTCATACAGTAATATTTGTGTGTTATTTGATCATTTTCAGTCATCACGCAATGATGTCTACAGTGTGGCAGTGTATAGTGATGTCCATCATGCCGCAGACATAAAGTATGATGACCCACCAAGACACATTATCCTGACACTAGACCGACCATTCTTAACACCAACCGCTTAATGCTGAGCGTCTAGCAAGGCAGCTGCTAGTACCATTTTTATTAGTCTTTAATATGACTTGGCCAGGATTCGAACCCGTGGTCACATACAGTAACATCATTCGGATAGAGCGTAATACCCTCATAACCGACCTAACTAATGTCTTTGAAATTTTCCTTAAGTACTAAATAAAAGCTGTAAAAGCTACTGTGTGAAGCTAACAGTGCAAACACCACTGAGTTCAATGAACCCATTTATATCATTACTGTCCACCCTAGCATAAACGATATTCATTAAAACCAACCACCGGAAAGATATTCAACTCTCTAATTGTAAAATGTAGTGACAGAAGAAGGTTTTGAAAATTATGAAAGGCATTGATGCAAAGAAATATAAAGATTTTCACAATATACCTGCTATAATTGTAAAAACAAGCACGCCAGCTTTATGCCCAGAAATCAGCATGCATTTTTAATACTTGCGTAGACATAGGTACATTCCAAATCTTTTGAAAAGAACCCTATTTACAAAACACATAATCCTATGGATAAGGGCAAATAGAGACCTGTGAGAATTTTACCTTTTACTGCCATCATTTTTGAAAGAGTTCTAGGTAATCAGATTCAGTTGCATTTTAATACTTTTTTCATTGTTTTCTATCTGCTTTTAGACAAACGTAATAGTGTCAAACCACTTTACTGAAACGGATGAAGGGCTGGCTCGCGCCCAGAAAAACCATATTTTATATTTATAAAGATTCATATAGTTTAATTTCTGTTATACTAAATGGGAGCAAGATACTGAGTGACTTGTATGCAAGAAAACTCTCCGAAATCCCAAGCCACTTTTCTTGGCATGGCGCGCAGATTGTATTTAATATCTCCACAGAATACCAGGAAATAATCTGTGAAGCCTGTGTTAATTGCATTGGAGTATATTGATTCCGAACTTGATTTTACTCACAACACATCTGAGATTCGTAAAAAGAATTCAGACGGTTAAACATCTTGCAATGTTTCGCTATGTGTCGATTAATCTAAGCTATTGAACAACAAATGCTTATTGGGTCGAAATTCAACTACTGCTTCTTTATGTGACATTTATTTGTCAAGAAAAACTCTGACAAGTTCAGTATAAGGCACTGAAATTGGTTTGGGATGATTTTAATAGCTCGTTTTCCTCTCTGTTAAGAAAACCAAACCTTCTTGCTCTACGCACAAGAAGATTACTACATATGGCTACCGAAGTATACAAGATACTTAACAAACTAGGTCATAGTTAATTGTAATCTGGTCACATTCGAAAACGGCAACTGTAATCTTCAACACCAACATCGGGAAACAGTGTCAGGGTGAAAGACCATAAGGTATGGCAAAATCTGATTTTTCCAGAGCCTGGAACAGCCATCCTCTTGAAATGAGAACATTCACTGCTTTCAATGAATTTAGCTGCTCTAGGCCTCTATGCAACTGTGCTTAATGACATTTTGTTTGGCGATCAGCGGCTATTCAGCTTTACGGTTACCAGCTTCACTGAACTACTGAGGCTTAAACCCTGCACCCCTACTTTAATTACCGACCTTCGATTTTTTCTTTAAGGCTATTATTTTAACTTTTAACTCTCTCATTCGCCTGATGTCATATTTCTTATTCAATGTACGGCTTTATTATCATGCATTATATAGCTGTCTTGTATTTTACTATCCCGTTGTTGACGGCTCGATGCGTGCTTTTAACAATTTTTAAAAAATATTTCCTAGCTAAATTCTATGCGTACTCCTTTCTGTGATATATAATAAAAACAAATTTATATTATCCATTGAATATGTTGTTTCCGTTGGCATTGTCAATATATATTATCTGTGTACGTTTCTGCTGAATTATGTGATATTTTTGTCATGTCGTGTATTTCGTACAGAGTGCGTGTTTGTGTATTTTGTTCAACCAAAGACGTTTCAAAATTGTCTAGTATCTTGTGTCGTGATATAGTGATTAACAACAATAACGCACGGGTATCATTCAACTTGATGGATAACCTATCACGTGATGGGAAGTCAATCACAATTAACTCTTTGCAAATGCTAAGTCTGAGTTGCAAAGTGAATAGAAACACGACAAAATAAATGCAATTGATTATGTACAGTATTCGAATATTAGGTTTCATATTTCCTCAAATGTCCTTTTCAGTCTAAACACATGATATAAGCTGAGTTTTGCGGAAGTTACATGTCTTTTGGTAACAGTACTAGAGTTGTTTGTAGTGTAGTCCCCAAACATGGCTATTAGGGCATGCAAATGTATCGCTACTATCGTTATGCTTGTAACACTTTTGTACAATAGCCCCCATAAATTAATGTCGTTAACCCACAGTGGCATCAGTCTGGGAGCCATTGAGCCCACTATCTGACGAATCACAATGAACAACATCTGAAATTACTAACTGTTTAGTGGTATATATAAATCAATTAAGTATATAACTCCACTAACGTTAAGTGCCACATATAAGAACCAATTATTGTTTGCTATATAACTTATCTGTGAATGAAGTACAGGTATGACCTGCAAGTGTTTGGCTAGTGTATATAGTCCTTATGCCTTGCAAGTGTTTGACTATCATTTAGTCCTTATGTCTTGCAAGAGTTAGACTAATTTATTAATCTTGAGTCTTAAGTAAATAATCTAATAGAAATCTACTTTACATAACAACCTATTCCTTTTGTCTTTTATTCTGATTGTAATAAAAGTACAGTGTTTTACTGAATCCTCTCTTTCTTGTAATCGAGTAAATACGAACATTACGAAACATTATGTAATCACACTTCAGCAGCGTCAAAATGCCAACTGACTCGTTATCATGTGGTGTTGTAAAAAATGGTTAAGAATGTATTGTTATTCGTAAATGACCTTTCTTCCCAGGAATTCTTTTAAGTAACCAAACTAAATAGTAACTCTTTGTTCATTTCTCTGTCTGCTATGAGTTAAATATTCCCTTGATTGTTACGTATGTGCAGGTCAACGCGTCTATGCAGTATGTAGTAACACGTTGCATCTTAACACCAAATTAGACCGCTCCGGTGGCCTAGTGGTTAGAGCGTCCGCCTCGGATGCGGAAGGTCGTGGGTTCGATCCCCGGCCGAGTCATACCAAAGACTTACAAAAATGGTATTAACAGCTGCCTCGCTTGGCGCTCAGCATTAAGAGGTTAGTGATAGGACTGGTCGGCCCGGTGTCAGAATAATGTGACTGGGTGGGACATCATGCTGCATGTCTGCGGCATGATGCCCCAGCGCTAGAATCGCTATAAACTGTCACACTGCAGACATCGTAGCGATAGGACTGAAACATTGTTAAAGCTACGTTCAAAATCCAAATCACACACACACAAACACCAAATTACTTCAAAAGAAATGGTTCATTGCGTTAGTCATACGCGGTAATGCATGTGTTTGACGCCAAAATTTTAAGAGCAATTGTCCGAACCAATAATATCTAATCTAAAACTATGGATGTCTGTGCCCCTGCATCGAGTATTGCCATGATTACCACCATCTGTCCGTCCGCAACAACAGCAGTTTATTCACCATAACATCGCTTTTGCAACACTTAATCTTATGTGCTGAAAAGGGTTAGAAATACTGAGTATAGCTTTCAAATTGGCGTTTTGTCCAGTCACTGAGCCATCTGATCAATTGAGTTTGCACGACTAATGCCGACCTGGCTCTGATGGCCTCGAAGTTATTTCTCATTTGCACTTCCCCATGAATCAATAAACATGAAAACAAATTAATGAAACAACACTTGCTTTTGTGAGAAACGTTTGATTTAGACCCTCCGGTCCACACATTGAATGAATGTATTTATTTGCCAAAAGACGTAAACCGCTTTAGATCTGAGTGCAGAATGTTCTTCAAATTTTTATTTTGAGAACGGTAAACAACAAAATGGAATTAACTAATGTTAAAGTAATCATTGGTGCTTATTAGATATGTAACTGTTTAAATGTGTAAAAAAATTAAAATAGTTTTGCAGCATCTGTTGTTTACCATTTAAACAGTGCAGGAGATAATTCTGTTCTAAATAACTTGCTGTTTTAATACAATATGCTTTCCAGGTGTGATTACATTGCTTCAATTTAATTTCGCTAAACGTTAAGAGAATGGCTGACAAAAGTTCCGCACTACAGTATATTGGCATAACCACCGGAGGATGGATAACAAAATGTTGAAGACAACCATTTTGGCGATTGTGTTGGAGAGCCAAATGGTATCGCGTTCGCGAAGGATGTTATTTAT
Source organism: Sinohyriopsis cumingii (assembly GCA_028554795.2). NCBI lineage: Eukaryota > Metazoa > Mollusca > Bivalvia > Unionida > Unionidae > Sinohyriopsis > Sinohyriopsis cumingii. The sequence goes on from CM068827.1 coordinate 118,162,683, forward strand.
TAACTGTAGAGATAATTGCAAAACACTTCGAACTAGCCTAAAAATATAGTTTGGATCGGAAGCATGACAACAACAAAAAAATAATAGCCGTCATATGCTATGTGAGGAATTTAATCTTAACTGAGGAACATGAATATGTATCATGTTTGAAGCGAACTTTATTCTTAAAGGAACGGAAGTGAGAAGAATATTGACATATTGGTCTAAAAGAATAATTACTTCGTATCGAAAATGAGTTGAGCTGCCAAGTATGGCAGCATAACAAATTTATCACTTATCAACATAATTACACAATTGTAACTGATAGCAATCAACCTGATTCGTTGTTTTCGAAACAGTCAGGGAATGGATCAACAGAGAGAATCAACAGAAGTCGTATTGGCAAAGAGTATCAAATGCATGGTTAAAAACGGTACATTTACAAAAAAGCCTTTAAAAAGCAAATTAAAAAGGATGATATGATCCATACAACCAGATTTAAAAGATTTTCAGAGATCTACATTTTGATATTATGTATGATCTTCTTGACATCTTGAATCTCATTGTTTGATAACAACATAAAGATATGAAGTTAATACACTTTTGTGAGAAGATGGATCGATAAAGGAATTACGCATATTACTGACAGTTTAGATAGCAATGTTAAATTCTCATCACATGGCAACGACTATAAATATACTTTGTCAAAACAAACGTTATAGAATATATATATATATATATATATATATATATATATATATATATATATATATATATATATATATATATATATATATATATATATATATATATATATAATAATTGGTAAAGTATATCTTAAATCTAATTCCAAATAAAAATATTTGTAACAGACCCAGCTGTCCATTGAATATTTGACATTTTAGAAAGTGTGACAAAATGTTTGCTAAATAATCTCATTTAATTACGAAATGCCATAATTTCGGTCCCCAAAAGTTTCATTGATTCAAATATTCCAGGGTCCTGTAGTTGGAGAAGAACATTTTCTGTTAATGTTGTTAGGTTCCAAAACGTCGATGCTTCCAGTCCTGATCAGTTCATACAACTTTTGCTGCTAATAGCTTTTTATTGAAAATTTGCATTTTTTGGATTTGTGCTCATTGTGTAGAAATTCGCCAGGACCATTCAAATATTTAGTTTTGGGATGTAATAAGACTGTTTCTTTCTGAAATAGTTTACTGTCTTGGAAAAAGATTTGTAGCCCACGTTTTCAAGGTCTTAATTTCACTGCCAAAAGGATTGTTTTAGGTCAAGCTAAAGACGGTCAAACAGATAGAATTATGGAACAAATTTTGTTGCAGGTACATGGCTTATCTGCAAAATGAGACTCTTCCACTTTCTCTAACATTATATCAACAACCCGTATGAAACCCAAAGTACATGTCAATAATGCATAACAGGTGGGTGACAAATAGATAGCAATGTCTTTCACATAATTCACTTATGTAAGTTCCATTAAGGTGCATTCCATTCTGATCCTATTAAGTTTCCTCATACGCCATGATACAGAAGTAACCATTCTCTCTCTCTCTCTCTCTCTCTCTCTCTCTCTCTCTGATTGTCAACATATAAAATGTGAACATATAGTATATATTGTATATATTTAACCATTGCATGAATAGTGAGCTGACTGCTCAACAACCCTGGTACCTTCCCTTTTCTTCTGAGTGAATCAAAACTTGTATTTAAAAAAAATGGTTTTCCACTTTGTCATTTTTAAGATAGTTTAAGAAACTAAAACAATAATTAGTTGCTCTAGTGTAAGTTTGTGTAGGTTTTTTCCTAATAGCATTTGCCATAATGTTATGTAGATACTAGTAACATCTATAACTATTTACTCTCTCTCTCTCTCTCTCTCTCTCTCTCTCTCTCTCTCTCTCTATATATATATATATATATATATATATATATATATATATATATATATATATATATATATATATATATATATATATTAAATAAGGATTGTATTTCTTTAGTTCCTTAGAACTCTATCAGCACGTAACGCTTCGTTTAGGTTAAATAAATCAAGATGATATAACACTTAATAGAACAGCCTGCCTGTCGCACATGTCTCGTTTCCATGAAACATCTAGTGAACATCGGAAATCATACGTAAAATTCAAGTGATTTTGCTATTCTTACAATATGAAGTACTGAGTACAATACATCATGCATTACACTGGAGGAGAAAACAATATCTCACATTGTTTCTGTTCCCTTGCAATAACACTATATAGCCTTCCAACATTAAGAAAATGCGTTATCGTTCGACCATTTGATAGTGGCTGTATGTGGCATCTTATTACATAAATGATCGAAGTGTTTCAAGACATTAGAGCCGCTCAGACACGAAAACATGCAGTTCCAAACAGCTCCTATTTCAGTGTGTTGCGTCATTGTAAAGGGCAATGTTTCGTGAAAACTATGTAGCGTACTAAAATTACCCAAGCCAAAAATATTTCTCTAAGCTATTTTTGTTTAGGCAGATTTACCTTTTTCAAACACTTCAAACAGTTGTGTCGATAAAGTGAGTTTTTTAGCTAATGCAAAAATAAGCCCCAGCTGATACAAACGTCAGTGAGGTAAGGTGTTGATTGGTGAGATTGAAATAAGAAAACTACGTAGCTAGAAGCAGACAATGAAACGGAGATAATGTGAAGTAAATAATTTCACTTGAATACTATAATTTGGCATTGCAGCACTGAGACAAAGTAAATGGAACACAAAATGTGATGTGAAAAGAACAAATATCGGAATCTGTCATGTAAGGATGTTTGTTGTGAATAGTTGTTGTTGTTGTTATAGGGTTTAACGCCATTTTTCAGCACAAGATAGGCTATACATGGCGGCCAGTATTAATGATGGAGGAAGAACCCGGGAAAATCCCAGAAAGAACCACCGACCCACGAGAAGCTACCAGCAAGCTTTCTCACATATCCACACTGGCCGAGCCTGAGACTCGAACCTACGCAGACAGAGGTGAGATGGCAGTGATCCGTGACGGAGAGCGCTTTAGACCACTCGGACACTCGGGGCCCCTGTTGTGAATAGTAAAGAATACTTTATGCAGTAAAATTCGTAAACCCAGTATTCAGATGAATTACCCTTAACAATCTGAGTGCTTCTGTTTTGTTTAGGTTTTCAGGTTTCACAAAGGTAGCCGATCCGAGATGATCCGATAGTGGGAATGGAACCCTTCTGATCACCGATCCTTGGATACGGAGACACGGTGGCTGCCCCTTAAGTGTTTCAATCCATGCAAATCTAATCCATTCATTCATTCATTCATTCATTCATTCATTCATTCATTCATTCATTCATTCATTCATTCTGCATAATCAGATTGAGTTACACAGCGAATGGAAGAGGTTATTTTTGTATGGTGTGGCATTTAACTTTATTTTGTAATGGTGATGCGTCTTTTGACAGGCAACCAAACTTTCATAACAAATAAATAAATCACGGATCTAACGCCTTTTCTTGTATTTCATTAGATTTTGTCCAACCAATCACAACGGTTTCAATCCAACCAATCACAACGGTTTCATCAAAATACTGACTTTAGTTTATTGACTATGGCGGTATTTTGATTGCTTTTGTTGCATTGTTCTTGACATTTTGATTGTTTTGAATGTTAAGCTACAAGATAGGTATAAACATATTTATTTTGTCAACTAACATATGCTTAGTTAATTAACGGGACTTTTTACTTCAATTAGACTCAAAGTTGTGAATGTTTTGCAAAAGTCATTCGGTCACCAAGGCACAGGGATTATCTATTTACCTTTAATTTGAATATGGTCCCAATTTATTATCGAAACTTTTTTTCAAGAAACAACCCACAAAACCATACAAATGTTATGAGTTTCGGTTCTTACCTTAACATACGAAAATCGCAATATCAATTACGATTACTGAACTGGTGTTTCACTCTCCAAATCACATTACGAAATGATAGTATTTTTTATTCGATGAAAATCTACAAGTATTTGTACTTAGAGGTCAGTCATGCAGATCAGTGTTTACAAAATAATTATTCGCTGAGAAGATGCGAATGTATGGAACAATATTTTCACTCGCAATTTCTGTTAATCCAATCATATAAATAGCCGACATGGTCCAAACCGATTGCGGGGGTGGAGTGTGTGGACGTTACCAGCGAACAAAATGTTTTATTTTTATGTAAATTACAGCAACAATTTACATAAAAGTCATAGTTTTGTCTTGCAGAATAGCTTGAGGTGGTCCGAATAGCTCAGCAGTTTTATAATCTAGTCCGGCAAACGCCCATTTTGCAATATGTGCGAGGGCAGACGGACCACGTTTTTTAAAAAAAAAATACAAATGTTATAACAGAAGGACCGCCACAATGATTAGACGCCTGATCTCAATTCAGATCCACATTTTTGGTCCACTCAGTCAATGACGTCTCCCTGTCGTGCTTTTAGAGATCTTGGAGAAAGGACAATACAATGAGAACTTTTGACGTTAACGTTAGAATAATCGAAATAATTTTATGGGGATCTTAATTTAGTGTTCTTTCACTCCTTTCCCTATTTCCTTCACTTACACATTTATGAATACAATTAAAGATATACTATTCCAAGCTCATATCAAAATGGCACGAAATAATAGTTTCTTGTAACTCTTTAAATACACTTAAAATATGTTGACCATTTGTAATGCAAATAGCCTCTTCTTTCAACATTTCAAGTTCCTAATTAAACAGATGTTAAAAGATGCATTCTGTGCGCTGAGTCAGCAATTGTTCTAAAATATATGATCGGTGCCTGTGGTAGAGTAAACACAGACTTTCTTTAATGTCAATGTACCCATTTTGATCATTACCTCGTGCACTTGAGCCATATGGCTTCATATTCCATATATATATATATATATATATATATATATATATATATATATATATATATATATATATATATATATATATATATATATATATATATATATATATATATATATATATATATTACATGTTCCTTACTCACTAAAATGTTCAGAAAATTATTCAAGTAATTAACGATGGGGTGGCTAAATTAACAAGCTAATTTTTAAATAGTTTATTTTGAAATATTTAGGAGGAAAACTAGTTTAATTTTTGACCTAAGAACGAACTACTACATGAAAGACACTCAAATAAAGTGAAAGAGAAGAGTTTTAATCGTCATACAGGCTGATTTCCTGTGCCAAGCATTTGATAGAATAGAATAGCGTACAGTGCAATGCTTTAGAAGTTTCTAAAGTGCACTGTATTAGGCGATCTACACTAATATCAGATTATTTGCAAAAAACGTATGATAGAATATAATAGCGTACAGCGCAATGCTTCAAAAAGTGTACTTTTATTAGGCGATTTACGTTAATAACAGTTCTGTATCACCAAAATGCGAAAGTGCGTCAGTAGTTAGATTCCTAAACACTGATATCGTACAATATAATGCAGTTAAGCAGCCAGAGGGAATCTTATTCACCGAGACAAGATGCAGATTATGTAAAGATAATGATAGTCGAAAATAGAAACTAGAGGCATGAATAACGCATAATTTTTTAGGAAATACCCCCGCACCATAAAACACTGTTTATATGCAGACAATTACAAAATCTGTCCGAATAGCTCGTACATAATGCCACTCAGGTGATTACAAGAAGAAAACAAAACTCTCAAGACATCATTGTTAAAAAAGAAAGAAACAAGGACATGGTATTGATTATGATACGATTATTCTCAATGATATGAAAAGTTAGGATGAGGGTTTAAGGTCAGTAATTGTTTCTAGACATGTAGGCGGTTTAACCAAGGACACAGAAATGGTTGGACATAATTCATATTATATAAAAAGGATGACATTCCAAAGGTTAGAAAAATAAATGATTTGATCTTCAGAAATGAAATCTCTGTATTAGTTCTCAGAGGTGAAAGGGTAAATACGAAATATTTTGACCAGTGAGATCGATTGACATAATTCGCATCGGTTATTGCTTTACTTATTTACTACCAATAGTTTCAGGATGTCACCGTTTCCAAAATATTTTTTTACGTACAAGTGTCTCTATACATGTGTGTGTCTGTAGAAAGATAAAAGCTGAGTTTGTTTTTTCAGATACAAATGTATGTATACATGTGTGTGTGTCTGTAGAAAGATAAAAGCTGAGTTTGTTTTTTCAGATACAAATGTCTGTATACATGTGTGTGTCTGTAGAAAGATAGAAGCTGAGTTTGTGTTTTTACATACAAGTGTCTCCATACATGTGTGTATACATGTTTGTATACAAGTGACTGTATACATGTGTGTGTGTGAGTCTGTAGAAAGATAGAAACTGAATTTGTTTTTTTACATACAGGTGTCTGTATACAGTTTTGTGTGAGTCTGTACAAAGATAGAAGCTGAGTTTGTTTTTTTTACATATAAGTGTTGGTATATATGTGTGTGTGAGGCTGTATAAAGATAGAAGCTGAGTTTGTTTTTTTACATACAAGTGTCTGTATACATGTACATATAAATGTGTGTGTATACATGTGTCTGTATACATGCGTGTGAGGCTGTACTAAGATAGAAGCTGAGTTTGATTTTTCAAACATTTGTCTGAATACATGTGTGTGTACATGTGTCTGTATATATGTTAGTGTATATATGTGTGTATACAAGTGTCTGTATACATGTGTCTGGGGGCCCCGAGTGGCCGAGTGGTCTAAAGCGCTCACCGTTACGGATCACTACCATCTCACCTCTGCCTTCACGGGTTTGAGTCTCGCGTTCGGCCAATGTGGTTATGTGAGAAAGCTTGACGGTAGTTTCTCGTGGGTCGGTGGTTCTTTCTGGGGTTTTCCTGAGTTCTTCCTCCACCATTAATACTGTCCGAAATGTATAACCTACCTTGTTCTGAAAAATGGCGTTAAACCCTACAACAACAACCACAACAACAACAAACGTGTGTCTGTATACATGTGTGTATACATGAGTGTGTATACAAGTGTCTGTATACATGTCTGTTTCCATGTATGTGTATGCATGTGTCTGTATGGGTGTATACGCGTTTGTGTCTATGTGTGTGTATACATGTGTGTGTATACAAGTGTCTGTGTACATAAATCTATATACATGTGTGTGTGTGTGAGTCTGTAAAAAGATAGAAGCTGAGTTTGTTCCTACTTTTAACTATCAAACGATTTCGACTTTTTCCGTTTTGCTATGCATATATCAAGGTCAGGTGATATTCTTCACACTACGGCTCCCATGGTTAGTTAGATTGTCATGCGGCATATTTTCAGCATAAAAAACCATCCGTCTATAAAAACTGTCAGACGTATGTATCAGTATTTACTGCTATCTGATTGAATCAGATCCATTTAATATATATGGATTTGCGCAGTAAGGAAGTAGCTAATGGAGGTCAAGGCGGTGTCCATATTGGTATATAAAATGAGGTTATTTGCTGACTACTTTTGCATACATGCAAGCAGCAAGAGAAGAAAAAGAAATAATAAATTGTAAGGGTTTAACGCTAGACTCACGCTACTGTATGCTTAATGCATTTATTTACATCTATCTTTTAAATGTTTATGCATCCACTAATTTCGTATAGAATTGACTTGTACAGCTTTATATATGAAAAAGTGGATATATACACGTAAAGGTTCACATGACGAAACAATTGCTGATTCAACAGGAAATCAGTAACATGTTCATTCTTAGTACATCATCGTCTTCAAGTAGGTGTATTGTACTTTGTAAATGGTTTAGTATTATTTAAAAAAGGAACTACGGATAATGTAAACTAAAGATAAAGCAATCATGTGTGGCAATAGGTAGTAATCAGCAAGGACAAACGGTGTCAGTGTAAAGATAAAAAAGCCGGGATATTACAAGACCTTTTCTCAGAATGCGAAATAGTTGGAGAGTTAATGAATATTTCTTAGCAAGTGTTTACTGAAGTAAATGTTAACAAGTTGGGATATTACAAGGGCGTATCGGTGTATGGGAAAGTAAGGGAGATTATTGGACAGCCATCGAAATCGATATAATTTATATCAATTGAAATATAATATCATTTCTTTATTTAATGGAGATTACCATTGTTTTTATCTAATATACTTTGACCAACTATTCATCACAGACATGGTGTAAAATTCTGAGCCTACTGTTGAAAGGAGATTTTTGCATGGAGTAGATTTTAAAAATAAGTATATCCGTTCTTACCCCCTTCCAACGCAAGCTTAATCAAAATGAGCAGGCTGGTCTCAAAAGTCATGCGTCTGTTTTGACGACTACCACGTGTTTAACCTTTGCAATTTACCATTGCATTTTCTTCTCAGTATATTTTGAGCCGGCAGTAGCAAAACGTGTGGTTTTAGCAACAGCATTGACAACCATTAAGAATATCATTATGTAATGTTCCAACCACACAGAGCCAAATAATAACTTTATGTTGCAAAAACACGAGTCGATGTTGTTATCACTCAGTTTACATTGACAACCATTGTCGATGAGTCGATGTTGTTATCACTCAGTTTACATCGACAACCATTGTCGATGAGTCGATGTTGTTATCACTCAGTATACATTGACAACCATTGTCGATGTGCCGATATTGTTATCACTCAGTTTAAACATATTTTATTTTGTCATAACTGTCAACAAATGGGGTTTTCGCAATGTAGAATAATCATGCCCCTACAATCGATAACAAATTTAAATGGGTAGGCGGTTCTAACTTAATATGGTTTCATGCAATTATATGAAAACATACATCATTCAGCAAAAATATGTAGGAGAGAGAGAGAGAGAGAGAGAGAGAGAGAGAGAGAGAGAGAGGGATGAATAAATTAATGATAGTGCCAGAAATTGGACAAGAGTAAATACCCTCCCCCAAAAAAACTACGCCCTAATTATGTAAAGTGTTTCGTGTCTTTAATATATGTTTGGAACAAATCAAATAATGGGCGTTAACGTTCAATGTGAAATCAGATTATTCGTATTACAAATTAGTAGTGGTCGCGAGTATATTCATATGTTTCCGATTGTGAACAAATTTCCTACGCTAGTTCAATATAGTGTTTAGTGGTAAATATGCAATAATATCTATTTTCTATTTCATCACCACACGCACACACCAGAGTATGTCTCCAATGATTAGAATATCGCTCATTATGTAAATCACTTCAGTTATTTTTTAATTCTAGCATGCTTAATAGGTACATTCCTGTTACCAAAGAAATATATCTGAAGACACAATAGTTACGTTCATCTTTTTATTGAATCTGTTAGTGAGTTGCAAGACTGTATGAATGAGTTTCTGCTTATTTCGAGTCTGGCATTAATTCGATTAAAGATTATACCTATCTGTCTCACCAACCAGCGGTGGCAAAAGGTCAAGAATATCTGACGGATAGACACCATATTCAAGGTTATTAAAGTGACATAGTTTATGAATGTAACATTTAAGAGGCTGTCACATATTTCGTTAAGTATACAATATAAATGATAACGGAACTAAAAGAGATCCATGTGGAGGGTCAGTGGAAACATACTAGCTAGCTGAATCGGCAGTATTTACAAACACTGTTTAGAATCTATTCAATAGGTAGTCATGGAAACAATCAATAAGAGAGATATCAATGCCGTTGCGCTTTAATTTATGCATTAGAGCTTTATTACAGACCCGATCAAATGTTTTAAACGCATCGTAGAAGAACACACACACACACACACACACACACACACGAGTCATCATTGTAATCAAACGCAGTAAATACATTATTTAACATATCTACAGCTGAAATGCTCTATAATTAGGAAGAATACTGATTGATACTTGAACATAAGATTATCTGATTGCATAGGGTTGTATAGATGCTTAAAAATTATTTCCATAAATAACCACGCAGCTCGGTATATAATGAAATAGGTATACGATTTGAAAGATCCTTGGCGCATCCGATCTTATACACTTGCATTGCTTTCACTGTTTTCCATAAGGATGGGAACACTGTCTTAACTCGAAGCTTTCTAGGCATGTTGAATAAAATACAGCGTGGTTTAACTATGGATGCAATGATTTATTAGAGCATATGGTGACATATTTTATCCACACCACATGCTTTGTGGGTGGGTAATGTGTTTGTTACGTGGTGGTTTGATTATCTAGATGATGACAGACCACGGTGTTATTGCTCGGATCGAGTAAATAATAAAATAAAATGTGACATTATTGAATGGAATAAACAGAGATTATTGCAGATATAAAGAATAGAACAATAAGAAGTACCGTATGAAAAATATAATAATTCATTCAATTATATAAACAAATGAAATTGACAATGATATCTGAATGGTTCCACTTACTAAAAAAATGCAATTAGCTGTTTTGTTTTTACCGACAAGAAATATTTCATGGTGAAATCGAGTGAACGATCAAAACTCAAATGTCCGGAATGCCCGTATAACTTGGTTGCATGCCGGTTCTTCCAAATTCAACGTTGGCGACAGGTTAGAGTAGACACATTCATCTCACATCTCCACCACCATCCACCCCCACCCCCCTCTCTCTCTCTCTCTCTCTCCAGCCTCCTTTCTTGTCCTCAACCGTAGTTTAGTTGTCTAATCCCTTTTCCAAACGAACTACTCTCTTAATATTCTTAAGAAGGAAATACTTTTTGCAATCCTTAGAAAAAAAAAAGATTCATATTATATTCAAGACACATGAATGCAAGCAAGTGTCCTTCGGACCTCGATGTATGAATTTAAAACCAAGAAATTCAAACAAATACTTACATTGAACTTTTTTAGATATAATGTTTTGAACCTCTAAGGTTCTGTGTCCATCAAACTTCGAGACATACGTCCCTTGGACAATTTAGAACGGGAGAATACGTCATACTACCGTGGAGCTTGAAACTTATTGCCTCATTCCAGAAACTTAGACTGACTAATATTAGATGGAAAATACTTAAAACATTGAATTTCGTCTGTTAAACACACACCCTTTAATTAACGTAGCTAATCACTTTTATCTAACCACCGAAAACTAGCACATGCCGATTGATGTAGTATAGAGTAATTGTATCTGTTTCTCCCTTATTAAATAAATCAATTCCTGGAAACGTACGCTTTATAACACTTAGTTCAAATGGCAGAAATTCGCCTCAATATAGTCGCCACTTGTCCATTTTCCGCTATGTAAATCCAAATTAACTTTGCTTCTTTCATCTGTCTGACCGTTGTCCCAATTAAAAGCCATCACGCACAAAACTAGTGCTATCAAAACCATTGCAGTCTAGCGATCTAAGATGGTACCTAACCCATTAGTCAATTTAATTTGTTTCGTGCCACAATATGTGCTGCGAGAACATCAACAAACTTCACACAATGTTGCTTACATACAAAAGGTCTTATTATATAATTAATATATTAGTTACCTTATTATTAGTTTTCAAATGTGTATATCCGGTATATTGCCATTTTTATCAGCAACCTTCTCTTTAACAAAACTAAAAACACGGCTTTTACGACATCTCAAAATGTTACATGTAGTAACTAACCATTCGCATGAATGTCCTTGACGAAGGTATTATGGTTGAAAACTTTCTTTGACAACGTTTCCAATACTGTTTCATTTTACACAAAGAGAATGAATATTCTTCAAGTTACGAAAACATTCCTCCTTTGTCCTTTTTCTTTGGTTATTGACTTTATTATGTAGGTTGATTTTTTTTTTGGGGGGGGGGGCGGGTACTACCATTATTAGTTGGGTTTTTCTTCATGCTTCCTGCATGTTCTGTGCATTATGTTGTCATACCAACACGTGTCCATCAGCCGAACGGTTACAGTGCGATATGATGCACACATTTATTATACGATGAAGTAAAGGATGCAATGACATTATAAACATGACCAATAGTCCAACCTTAGTTGTATGATTTATAGCAGTTACCACATTACCAATAGTCCCAAGCTTAGTTGTCCGGTCTATAGCTGTTACCACATTACCAATAGTCCCTAACTTAGTTGTTCGGGCTATAGATGTTACAGATTATTAAATTATATGAAGTCCGTTTTAGTATAAAGCCGAACTTCTCTCTGATAACAGGTGGCAGATTCATAATGCAGCCGAGTAATTAAATATCAGGTCTTGTGATCACTTACATTTATCTCAACAGAGATAACTCTAGGATGAAGAAAATCTATCCCTGGAAATGTAACAATGGGATATAAGAGAGTTGCAGAGCTATTTGTTACGTTGATCGGATCAGAAAACGTATTTTACATACCTTCAAGCATCATCGCCTCTCTGAAACAGAATTCAGCATTGAGTAAGTCATCGTTTACATCATCCATAATTTTCATATCATCACCGACATTGAAGCCCCGCTCAATGATGATATTCAATGAGTGAGTTTGGTAACATAGATGGAGGAAGGCAGATTACATATAAGAGATATTTCACAACTTTTTCTCATATTGCTATCCGTGACTCTTCGTGGTTACGTATAATCAAATCTGGCCATAGTTTGAAAATCACATTTTCTGAAATAGAGACCATTACAGCTCCCCCACTGGTTGTTTCATCTCACCTTATTGGTTTATGATAGCCGTCTAACTGAATATTATCACAGTAATGCTATCATCTAGAATGCAAGCAAGTGCAATAATGTCAAAATCCTCAAAAATATTTAGTAGAGAAGTCTAATTTACATTTCAACAGATCTAGTACAGTCAAACCCGGTTATCTCGATTATGTCGGGGGTGTCAAAAAAATCTTCGACATAACCGGGTCCCAAGATATCAGGGTTTAGTTGACCAATCTACTGTAAAACAATGATTATGCATATGAAGCATAAAAATGAGGAGGAGTTTTGTTTCTAAAACCAAATGGCATTTCTAAAGTTTAATACAAATAATAATTGAGTCATGCCAGATTGCAGAAAAAGGATTGGAAGTCCTTTAAATGAGATTAAGTAACAAGTCGCACAATTTTGCAACACTTACTTTACTGAAACAATGTCAGTAGTTTAAAGTGTTTTCTTTTTATTATTTCTTTACCTTTGAATAGCGTCATCTCTTTGGTAGCCTCAGCAAGGGATTAGTGTCTTCACGCTGACCAAAATCTAGGCCAATTTATAAGTACATGTACACGTTGGGCTGTACTTTCTTTTTAAAGTATTTTCTTTTGTTAGTGTTGACTTTACCTAGTAGCAAAATGTAAGTGACCAAAATTGTACGTGAAAAATCAATAACTTTTCTTGATCATCAGAGGTTCCTTTACACCAGTATGCCAGTTTATACCAATACAATTTGCCTCTGTACCGGAAAAAAGATGAGGCTGTCGATATTCATGCACCGACAAAATGTAAATGTGTTTAAAGTTTTTAAAGTTAACAGTCATGACATCAAATTCTGTAAGAAGCCAACTTATTCTGTTTGTACAATTATAGTCCCATATCTTTCCCGACTTTGATTAGTGACCGTTGGCAATAATAGAAGTAGAGTCGACGTATCACTTTGATGGATTGCAAGGCCTTGATACTCCATTAAACTTCATGATAAAACAATACAAATGAACGCACTCCTCTTTGTTTCATTGACGTTACTCCTATCAGTCACTTTCTGCTTCGTTCTGTTTGGGTTGAAGAATCTGTAATCATGACATAGCGATAGATAACTTCGTTTAAACAAACGAAATTGGGCGCTATGGATTTAAAAAAAAGAAAATGCCATTTGTGATTTTATTTACTTTTGAACAAAACAAATTAAAAACAAGGTGTTTGGGGTGGGGGGGGGTTTACCAGCTTGGTATGGAATTTTGACGGTCTCTATTATTAGATGATTGTAAGTCACGTGAATAACCATGCTGAAGTTGAAGGCTTATACTCGCCAAGCATGGAAACTCATTAACTTGGTATTTTTCAAGTGAACTCTGAACCAAACATTTTAATTGTGTATGGATTCAGTTAGAGACTAACCGTGACGATATTGGAATGGGATTACACTGGAGTTTGTTCCAGAAAGCATTATGCATTTTATCCTATCTGTAATTCTGTCAATTTTCAAGTAAGTGTCATTAAATTGGCTAAAAGTACCAAATTCGTTTTAAATATATAGTGTAAAATTAATTAAGTAGTTTTAGCTACATTTAATGATGTTGACCTGATAATTTACCTAGTTACAGATGAGATAAAATTAGCGATGATGTGGAACAAACTATTTTGTCGTGGTATTGACATGTGACGGTGTCCATAACGAACGCAGCTCCTGTAAAGGTCATAAACGCATTTATTCAGTTTCCTTACCCCAAAGTATTGTTTATAACATAATTTTCTCCACTCTGTGCCATTGATAAACCATGCATTGATAAGATTTGTTGATTAGCATTTGTACCGGTGAAATTTTGTCTTGTACTGACTTTTTCCAACCTTGCTGGTACGAGGTATCGGTAGTAGCGGAATAGACGGATCATGTAAAATTTCACAACGATGAACATTAAAAGTTGCATTATGCCTGACATAAAGGGGTTATCGACTTAACAGGGGGTGAAAAAAGTGGGGAAAAATTAAGCATAACAAAGGAGAATTTTTCGGAAGCAGACCAAAACACTCGACATACCCGGGTTCTCGAGATAACCGAGGTCGAGATATGTGGGTTTGACTGCATATAAAGGTACAAAAGATAGATTCAACTCAAAATGAATCGGAATCTGGTACAGATATTAGGCTTGGATTCAGCTCAGTAGGAATCATAATTCGGTACAGATACTGGGAATAGATTCAGCTCAATATGAATTTGAATCTGGTAGTGATATTAGTCCTTAATTCAGCTCAATGTATCCGAATAATATAAGAAATAGACATATTCATAATATACAAGAAAAGAAATACAACAAATTTGTTAGCACTTATTATGCAAAGTATTACACCTTAGATTACTGATATCATATCTGTTAGCACTACTGACCCCTAGTAAAAACTGTGAGGCCATACAATTTACTTCCTGGTAGGTGAGCATGGCGATTGGTTTAGTGGATTTGTCTAGACTCTAGAAGGCGCATACCTGATCTGGCGGTGTTGTGTTCATCACCACGTGGTGGTGATATAATTTATTCCGTGTATTATTTCAACAAAAAGATTGGCAAGATCTACAACGTCAGGGGCATCAATAACCGCTAGAAGAACTCTTGGTTCTTTTTTAGGTGCGTGTTCCCACATGAACGGATTCATCTTGCGTTATATACATTATTTGGGTTTATCTGTCCATGCACAAAAAAAACATTTATTTACCAGTTTCTCCGGGTAAATGACGACGCGTTAACGATGGCAATGTTGCAAAGAAATCGAAATAGATTCTGGTGAATGACACGACATGTTCAGAATCTTTTCATTGATATTTCTGAAATCACCCGGTAACGATCATCGAACCCACAAACCGTTCAAGACAAATGATTATGACTCGTATCTCATCTGCTGTAGAGTTACAAAAACTGCAGAGCACGAGTCAAAACTTTGAATGTTACTACATTTCTTCAAAATGTACAACCACTTTATACAAGCTGAACGTTATTTAAACATCTTTTGTTTTAGTTCTCAAATTAGAAATTTGACTTTTCTCTTCAATGTGAAAGTTTTATAATATTAAAACAGAGAATTTTCAAAAGAGATAGATTAATTTAATTTCATACGCATAATATACAATGACCGAACTTTAGGCTTAGTAGATATATCAAAATGGATAGAATTGCTTTTTTAAGGGCAAGAACAAATTATTTGCCTGCTTTTAAAGGTTTTACTGGATACGTATGTTGCCACAGGGCAATTTACTTCATCTACTGTTATTTGGGGAAAAAAAATAATTTCATTTGGCCCATAGCACGATTTCACACATTCAAAACATTGTATAAACGTCTTAAATCGGTTAAATGCAAAATAACATAAAATACATTACAAAGTAAAGCTGTATATTTTCTGAAGAAGGTTACAGAAACAAAACGTAAATAAAAAAATGCCCGAGGCTCTATGAAGATTTCATAAGACAGAATTATATCAAGGAAATATCAGTGCACAATAAAGAAGTCTATTTATATAATATGACACACTATTTAAATATCTCCTTGTGAGGGAATTTAGACTGTGGCCCAAATTATATCCTTCCAGTTTCCGCAGCAACATTTTGTATCAAGCTGCTAGAAATGTGTTCAATTATGGTCGGTGTCTTATGTTTGTAATATGTATATCTCGGTTATTTCATACACACAACCTCTATAATACTTCAGGGATGCAATAGTTCTCAGAAGGTTTTACATTTGACTTGCATTGAATGGTTTTAGCGTTTAAATTTTTTTGTTGTTGCTGTTTTTTGTCTTTACTTTGATATTTGCTTTTTTTTAGCTTCTCTTTAAAACGCACTTAGTTTTGTGGATGGCTCCAATTTATAAATGAAATAGCTGATATCAGCCAGCAGCAAAAAGTTACATGTGAGTCCAGATCAACGCCTTTTCGCCCTTAAACTCTTCCTTTGGAATGCTTTTCATTATTGATGTGCGGGAAGACTGTACGAGAGACGTGCCTTAGATACAGTTAATTAATCTTCAATCCAGTCCTTAAAATAAATGTGGTTTTTACCTTCAGGACCATGTAATTGCATCCACCTTTCACGTGAATGTATTATTCATTTAAGATGAGAGCCCCACAGAATAAACAATATATATTTCAAATTCTTTTGTTAAAGCGGACACAGAGTTAATGAAGCAATTTCCGTTGTATATCTGAGCAAGATCACGACATTGTGTAACATCTTTTTATACCTGCTATATATTATTTCCACATACACGTCTTCCTCTTTGTCACGTGCCACCTACGGCATTATTTTTAACACCGAAGAAGGAGGGACAATTTAAAATTTAGGTAGTTCTGAGCCCCCAGTCAGCAAAGCCGACGGTCTGTGTGAATGAAAGACTCAAGGTGAAATGTATAACAATTTAATAAATATCAACGTACAATTTCTCAAACAATGCTTTCAACAAATACATACATTGACCTATTACGTTGCCAATTACTATCCTTATATGAAATTACAGTCTTAAGACAAAGTGTTTCCCTTCGGTGTTGATTCTGTTACTCATTTGTCCTCTGGTACTTCCGGTATCCTCGACTCCCTTCTCTCCTTGCACTTCCGGAACTCTCTTCCACGCTTCTTTCCGGTACTACGCCTCCACTGACTGCTTACGTCACAATAGACCTCCCACGTGGTCTCAACGTGTCTTCCTTCTTTCGATTCGCGGGTGTCAACTCTCGCCCCATCCCGAAAGCTTCCTTAAGAAGCCTTCGTTCACAATCCAACTTAGAATTTTCCTGAAATTCCTATCCCGCTTTTTTAACGAGCGCACAATTTCGGCACTCGGCGCGCAATCTAGTGTCTCCCACCTTCCCTATGATCTGCTCTCGCCAACGTTCAAACATGCACTAACGGAAAAATGGACTTAGTCCGAACAAAATGCATATTGAGACTCTGTCCTGGATTTGAATCTTTCTGTTCCGACTGGCTACGACCCGATCTCTTTGAAAACTGCAATGGGGATATTTATCACTTGCATGTCGTAGTGAATTCCCGGCCGAGTCATCGCTGTCTAAGTGCAAGTAAGTCGCGAGGAGGCCGTTGCGTAACGGTTACACAACCGACAGGCAGCTTCTTTGTCCAGAATCGGGCCTATAGTCGAAACCTTAAGTAATACGTATTAACATATCCAGGTGCTCTGACTACAAAGTAGCTATAAGAAAATATGTGTATACGTGAACCTGAACATCAGCAAATTTTCCCCACAACGAGCCACTCTTCTTAAAAATCACTCGCAATTTCTTCACGTGTGTTTGCCCTAACTTTGTAAAATGTCATAACAATAAGATCATCCATTTATAGAACACTTAAAATGTTTTTGAACCAATAGATTTTGTCATTTCACCCACGAAAAATAATTTGATACCCTCGTGCTTCATATCTGTTAAAACGTTTCTATTTCTGTATTGCAAATTGAAAACAAAATGTTGCATACTCAAGTTATCAAGAATAAGCTAGGATTAAATTGTTTGAATTTATATTTCAACATCAAAACCTCACCGTAAATATATACTGGGCCTGTTCATACAATCAGATCAGAATGATTCATATAATAGAAGATTACATCTAAAAATCTTATTCTTCCCACATAATCAGAACTAATTTTAAAGTGTAATGTTGATTCGAATTCAAAATTACCCATACGTTTACAGGAACTGAGTATCATAGTACTTAATATTCCCTGATGTATTGCATTTGTTGTTGCTGTTTGTTTATGTTTTTAGCGGTAAGGCATTCATTAAAAGGGATATCTCCAGAGAATTGGGATATTTGCTGTTGCTGTTTGTTAATGTTTTCAGCGGTAAAACATTCATTAAGAGGGATATCCCGATAGAATGGGAATATTTGTTGTTGCTGTTTGTTAATGTTTTCAGCGGTAAGACATTCGTTGAGAGGGATATTCCTATATAATTGGGATATTTGTTGTTGCTGTTTGTTAATGTTTTCAGCGGTAAAACATTCATTAAGAGGGATATCCCGATAGAATGGGAATATTTGTTGTTGCTGTTTGTTAATGTTTTCAGCGGTAAGACATTCATTAAGAGATAGAATGGGGATATTTGTTGTTGCTGTTTATTTTGTTAACGCTAAGACAAAGTGATATCCCTATATAAATAGGACATAACTTTAATTTTCTTTCTCAGTTAGTCTACGTTAATGTTTCTCACTAGCATTTGTATAGCAATGTCCTTTATGCTTTTGAAACATATAGTCTAAAATTATCACAGCTTCATCCTTTTAATGTTATAATCACTCTAGTAACTCTCCCTACCGTTTTAGCTTTTAGGATTCATTCAATTCTTGTTACTGCAAACACAAATATATTTTGTCAAATTTGCAAGTAACTTTAACAGTTCTCGAAAAGGTTTTCTTCGTGAAGCAGGGTATCACAACTTTAATTTACACTTTTCATGCGAAAGCGTGTACATAACAAACGTTGTCACTGACAGTTAATTTTATATTATTGTTTTCTTTTGGGAAGCTTTGCATTGCCAGGAAGCAAATTTTAACCTCAAAACGTAAATGTTGTTGGAACTGAATGTGTTTGTTTGACCTCTAACGCATATAATTATGTTCGAAGGATCAATGATAAACTTATACTTAAATGTATCCAAGACGAATACTTACCACTGAAAGAAGTACTGCATGAATTTTAATCTCCATGACTTCTGTACATTTGAGGAATCACACAAAGAATAAACTTAACTCACAGGTTGTACTTTGTTTGAAAGCGTTCTACGTGCTATCAAGTATATATACTAATATACAATAGGAACCCACTAATATGTTCACACATTTATAACTCTCGTACAACCTACGCACACCGGTGGCTTCAGTCACACCACCAATGTTTCTGGATTTGTTTACTCAAGGAAACTAACAGTTGGTAAAAAATACCAGCTTGAGGCGCTACAGCCCAAGGGGTCTGCATTAGTAAGATTTTCATTCAGGAAAAATAATGGGGAGATATGGTATTAGGGCTCTGCCCATCGGCATCATCAGCCTCCCAATCAGAGACACGGAGAACGCCTAGCTGATTGGGCGTAATGCAATGTGCCAACGATAAAATCTGTACCTGCTTTCGCCGTATATTGATACTTCTGTTGTACAAACAGTTGATCAATTTATTTTAAGGAGGGAGGGGAATACTTTGTGGTCTATACAGATTCTTATGTTTTCAGTTAATATAAACTTCTATTTATATAAATCTATAGAATAAACCAGTCTATTATTCATTAAAATGACATAACGTTTGGAGTCATTCGCCCTCAGTAAAAGAGAAGCCTAATTTTGATTGGTGAAACAGAGACCCTATTTCAATGTCCCCAAGTAATATTGGAATTGTAACAAATGTAACAAATTGTGGTATTAAAATAAGGTCATTTAAAGAAGAACAAACTGAAATGTGAATTAAAATTACAATCCAGCACTGATAATTATCATAATTAATCATCAACTTGAAATGACTATTGTTATAAATACCTAATGATTTATAAGCTAAATTCATTAATATATAATAAATTTTAAATTTGAATAAATTTACCATGGTGTGCCTTGTAAACATCCGTTTTATGCGATACGTGGATTGAAAACTTTCACAAATCATTTGTCCTTAAACTCGTCTCTTTGATAAAGTTTGAAATTTAAGTGATTAATATTGATGAATATATCGATACATGATTGTCGCCTCGAAATGCTTCAGTATTTAAAGCATAAATTATTATACCACAGCATGTTATGGCTTCCAACCGGAAAATTTAAATATAATTTGTCCCTTCCAGTAATTAAACCTTTTCAAAGCAATTCACACACACACACACACACACACACACACACACACACACACACACACGCACGCACACACAAACAGACGCACGCACGGACGCACACACACACACACACTTTTCCTTTCAAAATACTTGTGGTACTTCCTGTTTAAAGCTGGCAGCACAGTTGCGTTTAGTCAATTATCTCTGCGTTAGTCTCATCATGCGATAACTATAGACTATATACGTTATATTAGGGAATGAGGTGCATTTGTTGTATCTGCTCTTTAGTGTGAACACCTATACTTATAGAAGTGAGTTTGTTGTATTTACTCTTTAGTTTGCACACCTATTCTTATAGAAGTGAGTTTGTTGTATTTACTATTTAATCTGCACACCTATTCTTACAGAAGTGAGTTAATTGTATTTACTCTTTAGTCTGTACACCTATTCTGATAGAAGTGAGTTCGTTGTATTAACTCTTTAGTCTGCACGCCTATTCTGTTAGAAGGGAGTTCGTTGTATTTACTCTTTAGTCTGTACACATATTCTGATAGAAGGGAGTTCGTTGTATTAACTCTTTAATGTGCAAACCTATTCTTGTAGAAGTGAGTTCGTTGTATTTTCTCTTTAGTCTGCACGCCTATTCTGATAGAAGTGAGTTCGTTGTATTTACTCATTAGTCTGCACACCTATTCTGACAGAAATGAGTTCATTGTATTTACTCTTTAGTCTGCACACCTATTCTTACAGAAGGGAGTTCGTTATATTTACTCTTTAGTCTGCACATCTAATCTGATAGAAGGGAGTTCGTTGTATTTACTCTTAAGTCTGCACACCTATTCTGGTAGAAGTGAGTTCATTGTATTTACCCTTTAGTTTGCACACCTTTTCTTACAGAAGGGATATCGTTGTATTTACTCTTTAGTCTGCACACTTCTGCTGATAGAAGGGAGTTCGCTGTATTTACTCTTTAGTCTGTACACCTATTCTTACAGAAGGGAGTTCGTTGTATTTACTCTTTATTCTGCACACCCGTTCTGATAGAAGTGAGTTCGTCGTATGTACTCTTTAGTCTGCACACCTATTCTGTTAGAAGTGAGTTCGTTGTATTTACCCTTTAGTTTGCACACCTCTTCTTACAGAAGGGATATCATTGTATTTACTCTTTAGTCTGCACACCTATGCTGATGGAAGGGAGTTCGTTGTATTTACTCTTTAGTCTGTACACCTATTCTTACAGAAGGGAGTTCGTTGTATTTACTCTTTATTCTGCACACCCATTCTGATAGAGCTAGCGTGGGTACGTGGGAAAGCCGGCCAGTAGCTTCTCGTGGGTCGGTGGTTCTTCCCGGAGCCGCCATGTATAGCCTATCTTGTGCTGAAAAATGGCGTTAAACCCTAGAACAAAAACAACAACAACCATTCTGATAGAAGTGAGTTCGTCGTATTTACTCTTTAGTCTCAACACCTATTTTTATAGAAGTGAGTTCTGTTCTAGTCTCAATTACACAAGTGAATGAATGAAATTCATTATATGTCGTAAGTACGTTATTTTTCAGCGAATATACACATTCAAGTCTTTAGCATACATGAAATCATCTAAGATCAGTGAATTCAAACGGATTTTCGTAACACATATCAACTTAAGTAATGCATGAAATTCTTAGATTCCTATTACAATCAAGACGACAAATTCAAACAATTCGTCAAACTTCTATAAAGAAGATCATTGTACGAATTCAGATAGATGAACTCAACACAGTTATATTCATATCAAAACATTTGATACAAAAACTTCAACAAATAAATTCATGCAAATATAAGCAGTTAAATTCACGCAAAGCATTATATTTGCATCAACGAATTACATGAGATTGACGCAGACACCTTGTGCTTTCAAACTTTGTTCGCTTCTACCGCTGAATTATGTCCGTCGACTTTCCCGGCATCGGGTCCCTTGGAAAATGTTTTACGAAAGAATGTCTTCTAAATTCAATCTCGGAGTCCCTAATATTTTCACTCTTGCAGGAATAATGAAGACTGATTAGAGTTTTCGATGGGGGCAATTTAAACCCAAGAACTTTCATGTGGGAACCACGCCCTTTTATGTTAGCGTAACCAATCAGAAATAAATAAATCTACCGCCTGACTACTAGATTTCCAAACAACGGATTCTGGAAAAACTCAGCTCTGACAGCTCCGATATAAAATCGAAATTAACCTTCCCTTTTCTAGTCGTCTAACGATTCAATAAACGAATACTTAATAAAGAATCACTTCCTCTCCCGACACAGACATTATAAATCATTGTAGTATAGCGATTTAACAAGCACCTGTCCCCATCAATCTAATTAATTGTTTTCAGGTCCAAGTTAATGTTAACCGTTAAGGTGGCCTAGTGGTTAGAGCGTCCGCCTCTGATGAAGAAAGAAAGAAAAAAAGGAGCGTCCGCCTCGGATACAGGAGGTTGTGGGTTCGATCCTCGGCCTAGTCATACCTAAGACTTATAAAAATGGTATAACAGCTGCTTCGCTTTGCGTTCAACATGAGGAGGTTAGTGTTAGAACTGGTCTGTCTGGTGTCAGGATAATGTGACTGGGTGGGACATCATGCTACATGTCTGCGGCATGATGCCCCAGTGCTAGACATCAATTTAAACTGCCACATTGCAGACATCGTAGCAATATGACTGAAAAATTGTTAAAGCTACGTTAAAAATCCAAATAAAATCACACACATCACAGACGCGAGTTTGTTTTTGATACTCTTTTGTTTACCTATTCTTACAGTAGTTATAGTAGTTAATTTACTGTATTTACACTAGCGTGCACACATACTTATATTAAAATGCGTAAAAATATGAATTTAATGAACAGAAGGTTTCAAACATTGTACGATCTATCTCTCTGTCTGTCTGTCTCACATTGATATAAGCCTTCGCAAGTTGTGTGTCATATATATATATATATATATATATATATATATATATATATATATATATATATATATATATATATATATATATATATTGCAAGACCATATTATCATTTAATTAATCCTGAAAAGTTTCGTGATACATACGGTATCTAAATTTTACGTTTCCACTCTTACATGCATCTTAAATTAATTATCAACGTAATTTTAATTGCATATGATAATTATATTGATAGACAAAT